>CM076992.1:41866506-42422416 GCA_039090855.1 Macrothele yani | reverse complement strand
CTGCTAGTATGACAGGAAACCCAGGACTTCTTGTCGAGTGTGTGTGGGGGAAGGGGGGAGCTTAAAACCTAAAATATGAAATATAAAAAATATGTATGGTCCGATGGTGAGATTTTCAGCGATGTTTTTCTATAAACTATAACTAAAAAAAATTCTCTGCTAGTATGACGAAACCCAGGACTTTTTTTGTCGAAGTGGGGGGGGAGGGGGCTTAAAACCTAAAATATGAAATATAAAAAATGTATGGTCCGATGGTGAGATTTTCAGCGATGTTTTTCTATAAACTATAACGAAACAAATTCTCTGCTAGTATGACGAAACCCAGGACTCTTGTCGAGTGTGTGTGGGGGGGGAAGGGGGGGGCTTAAAACCTAAAATATGAAATATAAAAAATGTATGGTCCGATGGTGAGATTTTCAGCGATGTTTTTCTATAAACTATAAGGAAACAAAATTCTCTGCGAGTATGACGAAACCAGGACTCTTGTCGAGTGTGTGTGGGGGGGAAGGGGGGGGTGCTTAAAACCTAAAATATGAAATATAAAAAATGTATGGTCCGATCGGGAGATTTTCAGCGATGTCTTTCCTATAAACTATAACGAAACAAATTCTCTGCCCGAGTATGACGAAACCCAGGACTCTCTTGTCGAAGTGTGTGTGTGTGTGTGTGGAGGGGGGGGGCTTAAAACCTAAAATATATGGAAATATAAAAAGGAAGGAAATTTCTGGTCCGATCAGGGAGATTTTTCAGCGATATTTTTCTATAAACTATAACTAAACGTAATTCTCTGCGAGTATGAGGAAACCCAGGACTCTTGTCGAGTGTGCTGTGGAGGGGGGCTTAAAACCTAAAATATGAAATATAAAAAAAAATTGTGGTCCGATCGGGAGATTTTCCCAGCCATTACAAGCTGCAAGTCATCGAATTGTCTGAGGGCATCTGCTGCCTCAGGCAACTAGAGGGGGATACCAAAAGCGTAAAATATCAAGATTTCTCATTCAATCTTCCGATCGGAGATCTTCAGCATTTACAAGCTGCAACTCGACAAATTTTCTCAGCGCCATGTGCACTCTCTGGAAACCTGTCGGCGATGGGGGGGGGCTTAAAACCTAAAATATGCAAATATAAAAAATGTATGGTCCGATGGTGAGATTTTCAGCGATGTTTTTCTATAAACTATAACGAAACAAATTCTCTGCAGAGTATGACGGGAAACCAGGACTCTTGTCGAGTGTGTGTGTGTGGAGGGGGGGGGGCTTAAAACCTAAAATATGAAATATAAAAAAATTTCTGGTCCGATCAGGGGAGATTTTCAGCGATATTTTTCTATAAACTATAACTAAACAAATTCTCTGCGAGTATGTAAGAAACCCCAGGACTCTTTGTCGAAAAATTGTTATTGTGTGTGGAGGGGGGGGGGGCTTAAAACCTAAAATATGAAATATAAAAAATTTCTGGTCCGATCGGGAGATTTTCAGCGATGTTTTTCTATAAACTATAACGAAACAAATTCTCTGCGAGTATGACGAAACCCAGGACTCTTGTCGAGTGTTATTGTGTGTGGAGGGGGGGGGCTTAAAACCTAAAAAATATGAAATATAAAAAAAATTTCTACTGGTCCGATCGGGGAGATTTTCAGCGATATTTTTCTATAAACTATAACTAAACAAATTCTCTGCGAGTATGAGGAAACCCAGGACTCTTGTCGAGTGTGTGTGTGGAGGGGGGGGGGCTTAAAACCTAAAATATGAAATATAAAAAAATTCTGAGTCCGATCGGGAGATTTTCAGCGATATTTTTCTATAAACTATAACTAAACAAATTCTCTGCGAGTATGAAAACCCAGGACTCTTGTCGAGTGTGTTATTGTGGAGGGAGGCTTAAAACCTAAAATATGAAATATAAAAAAATTCTGGTCCGATCGGGAGATTTTCAGCGATATTTTTCTATAAACTATAACTAAACAAATTCTCTGCGAGTATGAGGAAACCCAGGACTCTTGTCGAGTGTGTGTGTGGAGGGGGGGGGGGGCTTAAAACCTAAAATCACTGAAATATAAAAAAATTGTGAGTCCGATCGGGAGATTTTCAGCCATTACAAGCTGCAAGTCATCGAATTGTCTGAGGAGCATCTGCTGCCTCAGGCAACGCTAGAGGGGGATACCAAAAGCGTAAAATATCAAGATTTCTCATTAATCTTCTGATCGGGAGATCTTCAGCATTTACAAGCTGCAACTCGACAAATTTTCTCAGTGCATGTGCACTCTCCAGGAAACTCTGTCGGTGATGGGGGATGGGGTGGGTTAATACCAAAAGTGTAAAATATGAAAAATTCACTCCTCTCCATCGGGAAGATTTTCGGCATTTACAAGCTACAACTCGATTTTTACATTATTTGAAGGCATGTGCCAACTCAGCAGTGATCGTGTGTATGCGAGGGGGGGGATACATACGCAAAAAGTGTAAAAATATGAAGACTTTCTCGTCCGATCGAGGAGATTTTTCAGTATTTACAAGCTGCAGCTCGACAAATATTTTTCTGTTCTGAGCGTATGTGCCTACTGCAGCAAACCCGTCCGGGGGGGATAATTTCAAAAAGTGCTAAAATATAGAAGAATTTCTCGTCCGATCGGCAGATTTTCGGCATTTACAACTGAACACATTATTTGAGGGAGTGTGCCTCCTCAGGAAACCTATCGGGCGAGGGGGGGTGTTGCTAGCTTGTAAATGTTGAAAATCTTCCGGATCGGACGAAGAAATTCCTCATATTTTACGCGTTTGAGTACCCCCCCCCCTCCCCGGACGGGATAATTTCGTCGTCCTGGATCGGGATTACATAGCTCATAATCATGAATATGGATTACATCATATTCATGATTACACTAGCACCAAGGGCGCCCATGGGGGGAGGGCTCCCCCCGCCTGTAACATAGCCAAATTATTGATAAATTTAAAAATACTAAAATAGACGAAACCTTTTTTTTAAATGTTTGACAGCCTTGAAGGAGGTAAGGGTTTTTCTTACCCCCTTCCTCCAAGTACTCATTCGGGTACCTCTGCATGGCACATTGTTCTTCAGGTTTCAAAAGGAACAAAACTAATTACACCAGAACTCATACTATGCTATCGGAAAAGGACGACAAGGAGGAGGAATTTTTTATAACGTCTCACTTTTACTTAGGCACTAAATCAAGTTATTAATATTTCTCTTTTACTGAATTAGACACTAAATTACTGTGCCTCATTCGTAAGCCCTTTTGTCAGCCTTTATTTCTACCGAGTGCCCATATTCATAACGTTTACACGTATCAACTCAAGGTAATAATATTGCGCTTTCACTTAAGCACGAAATATTAATTCCATATGTAGACCCTACCTAGAAGCATTTTTAACAGTTTTGTTCTATCGATGTCACATTTATAACAATTACGTATCAACTCAAGTTAATAATATTCCGCTTTTACTTAAGCACTAAATATTATTTCACTAGGCCCTAGGCACAGGACTTTTTAACAGCTATTTGCCTTCTATTCGATGTCACATTCATAACAATTACCTGTCAAAATCAAGTTAATAATAATATTCCGCTTTTACTTAAGCACTAAATATTATATCATAGGCCCTAGGCCTAGGCATTTTTAACAGTTTTTGTTCTATCGATGTCACATTCATAACAATTATGTATCAACTCAAGTTACCTAATATTCTGCATTTACTTTTTCACTAAAAATTTTCTCACAGGCCCTAGGCCCAGGCCTTTTTAGTAGTTTTAGTTGTACCGATGTCGCATTCATAACAATTACGTATCAAGTTAAGGTAATAATATTGCGTTTTTACTTAAGCACTAAATATTATTTCACGAGGCCACTAGGCCTAGAGTGCCTTTTTAACAGTTTTTGTTCTATCGATGTCACATTCATAACAATTACGTACCAACTCAAGTTAATAATATCCTGCCTTTACTTTTTCACTAAAAATTTTCTCCACAGAGGCCCTAGAGCCTTTTTAACAGTTTTGTTCTATCAATGTCACATTCACAACAATTACGTATCAACTCAAGTTAATTACTATTCTGCTTTTAGTTAAACACTAAATATGATTTCACAGGCCCTAGGCGGCTAAGCCTTTGGCCTTTTAAACAGTTTTTATTCTAAACCATGTCACATTCATAACAATTACGTTACAAAGCAAGTTAATAATATTTCGTTTTTGCCAAGTACTAAATATTATTTCATGAGGCCCCCTAGGCCTGAAAGGCGCTTTTTAACAGTTTCTGTTTGAGCGATGTCTCATTCACTAACAGTTACGTATCAACTCAAGTTAATAATATCCTACGCCTTAACTTTTTCGCTAAAAATTTCTCTGGGGCCTAGGCGTAGCCCTTTTTTAACAGTTTTTGTTCTATCCATGTCACATTCATAATAATTACGTATCAACTCAAGTTAATTCACATATTCTGCTTTTACTTAAGCACTAAAGTATCATTTCACAGGCCCTAGGCCTAGCGCGCTTTAATACCGTTTCTGTTCGATCGATGTCGCATTCATAACAATTACGTATCAACTCAAGTTAAGTTAATATCACTGCTGCTTTACTTTTTTTTCACTAAAAAATTTCTCACAGGGCCTAGAGCCTTTTTAAGTTTTTGTTCTATTCATGTCACCATTCATAACAATTGCGCATCAACTCAAGTTAATTATATTCTGCTCTTACTTAAGCACTAAATATCTTTTCACAGGGCCTGAGGCCTTTATTACACTTTCTGTTCGAGCGATGTCACATTCATAACAATTACGTATCAACTCAAGTTAATAATATCCTGCCCTTACTTTTCACTAAAAAATTTCTCACCAGAGGCCTAGAGCCTTTTTAAGGATTTTGTTCCTATTCATGTCACATTCATAACAATTACGTATCAACTCAAGATTGGATCAACTTGAAAACTCCCACACTTTCTCGTACTGCTCAGCAAAGAGGGCGGAAAGCTCGCACACCGAAAAACTTTTTGAACTACCTTCTCATGTAAGGGATGTACACGAACTGCGTTTCATTCGAGGATCTTGTCAGAGTGTGGAAGTTTTTCTAGCTGACTCACATAACGAAATGTACCAGTTTTCCTGGGCATGGTGAATATATTACAAATATGTCGAAATAATGTCAGTAGACGATGGCATTGCTCTGTTCACGTTCTTTTATAAACAACTCATAGCAACTGAAAAATTGTTGTTCGGACACCGCTTTGAACAAGAGTGATGACATCGTCTATTTCCTAGGAATATATGGAAATGCGTATGTAAGATTATATTGACACAAGGTTTTATGCAGGAGCTTTTCGATTCATTTAATTCTTCAGCAATGATTTTAATATTTCGCATGTCATAACATGCCAATACAAGGTAAAATCAACGGGGACTCAACCAGTTGATCTTGAGGTCTTTAGAAGATTTTAAATGACAACTTATTGTTATTTGCAATAGAATTTCGGTTGAGATCGACTGTCGGTCCTGTTTTCCCCGAAATCTCGTCTGTCAGCAACGTTTACTTTCTAATCAAAGCTGACATCTGCTCCTGCTGTTTTTATGGTCCCATTAAATGAAAGCTGAGACGCTTCCCCTTCTCAGTATAATTGCTTTACACTGTCCACGAGGAAAAAAAAAGGAGCAGGAACTCCTCATCATCACCGCCGCTGAGCTGACCACAAGATCAAAGAATATTGGACTTCCGCTCCCCCTTCGGCAATGCCCCAGCAGGGTCGAAGTGGGGGAGTTTAAGTTTATTTACACGAGGACTGGGTGAGACTTTGGGTCTGGTGTCAAGCGACCCTCTGGAAATCGTGAGCAAAGCGACCCTGTTATATTTTATCGTGGGCGAAGGTCTACCCTGCTAATCGAATCATTTTTACTTATATATATACAAATCGTAGTGAAATTATTTATATCTAATTAATTAAGTACTTACATCTTCTGAATTTTGCCTAGCTTTAGTCAACTTGGCTAACATAGTTTAATGCTTTAAGGCATTTTTTTAATTTCTTCAGAATTTCCAAGTTCGACGTGTGATGCACAAACAACAATTAAAGAATTAGAAGAACTTGGTCGAAAAAGGAGAGAAGATGCATATACAAGTAGACGAACGCATTCAATCGCATACAATATCATGGGGCAATTTGGAAATTTTAAAGTTCTTAAAAAAGTGCCTGAAAGCATTAAGCTGTGTTATCAAGTTGGACTAAGTGCCAAAAGCTACAAAATTCAGATGCTTAGGTACTTAATTAATGATGTAAATAATTTGACTACGATTTGTATATATATGAGCTATACACATATAAAATGATATTACAGACTTGTATTTAACGTATAAAAAACTTGATGTAAGTAATTAATTAATTAGATGTAAATAAATAATTTGACTACGATTTCTATATATATATATACCATCGATGGACAGTGAAATTTTAGATTGGATTCCAAGGGACAGGAAAAGACCCAGAAGAAGACCACATGGGAGATGGGTGGATGAGAGATTCGAAAGTATGCGGGAGTGACATGGAGGAGACCGGCACAAGACAGACAGACCGTTGTGGAGGAAACTTGGGTAAACCTTCGTCCAGCAATGGATTGAAAATGGTTGACAATGATGATATAAGTAAAATGATTCGAATAGCAGGGTCAGCTTCGTCCACGAACAAATATAACAGGGTCGCTTTGCGCATGATTTCTCCACAGGGTCGCTTGACGCACGGTCAGCACCGCACGTAATCGGGCGTCTGACATGAGGTATGAACGTGGGTTTTGAGTTTCATTTAAGCAACGGCGAGTTTTGTAATGATTCTGAAATTGTCGCTAAATAGATATATTTCTTACTTTTTTTTATACATATACACATACTAAATATATATATATATATAAACATATAAAGCAAACAACAAGACAGATCGTTTTGAAATCATTTTTGTTTATTTTTCTTTTTTGAGAAAAGGAGATAAAGTATACCTCTGAACCGTTTCCCTGTACTTCCAATAATGGGCACAGGAATGCCAAAAAAAAAAAAAATGTTATTTTCACTGCTTCCCTCAGAAGGTCAAACAGGTACTCCGCGCAGTTGAATAGAAATGTGCACAAAAGAAAATACGACATCATTTGTAAAGAAAGCCACGTGTAAAAATACCTGTCTTCCCCTCTCCCTTAGGTTTTTCTTTCTTTTCAGAATGACTGATTTTTTTTAATCAGGGTAAAAAGTCCCTAGAATCTGAAAAAAAGTCCGAAACTGTTGAAAAACGCGGAAAAAAAGTCCGAGACTGTTTATAACGAAGCAAATTTCTCCGTCATTTCTGTAACCACGCCAGGATTCGAACCCCTGATCCCCTCATTCCGGAATAAGTCACTCTACCAATTGAGCTACGCGGACGTTTTGTTCTGATTCCTATCTGCCTTTATGTCGTGTGCGTCCTTCGAGCAGGTACGTCACATCTCCTGGTACGTTACATCATCTCCGTCTTATTTTTTTTTTTTTCGAAGTGCCGGAGAAGGGATTACTCTTATTTTTCCTATCTCGCGGTGTGGAAAAAACATCACACCAATGCGATATTTTGAACGGTCGGGTCGGGTCATCCCGGATAGTTCGGGCGCCATTATAACGAAGTAAATTTCTACGTCATTTCTGCTCCACGCGTTCTTCCTTTCACCATAGTCACGGAAATTGGAGGAGGCCTTCCACAAATGTCACGTTTTCTATTTCATCACTACAATGTTTGGTGAACCCCGTAGAACCACACCACATGTGTTCGGGAGGAGATATAACTTTCGCTTGAACAGTGCTGAAGTAAAGCGTTTTACAAACTGAGTCCTTCATACAGCCATGCGGGGCCCGCTATCAGAGCAGTGAAAGGATGTTGTAGTCTGGGCACTTCCATGTTGTCAACTGAAGTCATTAAAAAAGGTACAAAAATAATTTAAAGACACACTCTACAAAGTAGATTTCAACATTCAATTTTTATTTTTAAATTCTGAATTTTGATTTCAATTCGAAATTTATTTCCGAACGAAATATGAAAAAGACACGCAGGTCGTTTGTTTCAGATTTCCATCCAAAATTTCTTACAATAGAGTACAAGCTTTTTTCGCGACATCTAGAATACAAGAAAGAAAATACAATATTGTCCACATACGGCTGTAAACGAACTTTGAAGAGGTACTTCATTCAATTTAACAGTATCCAACTTGGAGGCAAATCTGGCAATAGGTCCTTGAAAATATTCTAAGGAGAATGTCCGAAAGAGATAAAAAAATTCCATTGTTTTTGGGTTTGGTATGTACATAGCCAACCAGTGTTTTCCAGGATTTCCATATCCGATCCGTATTCACAACAATACATGCTGGGAACTTGAGCAATTCTCTTGGGAAGTCTGTCACAGGCAAACACTCGAGGAAGAGACCGTTTGTGTCACGTGCGATCTTGCTTTGAAGGGTCTTTACAATTTGAACACTGTTCATTTCTTCAATTGGAGAAATCACAAAGAATGTTTCTGGACTTTGAAATTTCCAATAATGTTTTGGAACTCTGCTACGTAGATTAGCACAGAAATGGTTTTTACCTAAAGCTTTTCCAAAATTTGATTTCCACTCTTAAATTTCACTTGTTGGATCAAGGTTCATATGCCCTCCATCACACAGGTCCGGACTGAGATTGAATGCATAAAAGAAGTGTATCCCTTGGGAAAATTCATCTCGATCGATATATATTCCACAATCTTGGCCCAGTTTCTCGGTTCCTTCTGAAATAGATTCTATGGAAAGAACAGAATTTGTGCTGCCCTTTTCGAAATTGGGTTCCTAGAGGTTTATGAGGAACTGACTGTCCATAGTCAACGTACACGGCGATAAGGCATGAGGAAAGAATGCCCACGGAAAAAACGCCCACGGAAAAAACGCCCCACGGAAAAAATCGCCCACGGAAAAAACGCCCACGGAAAGAAAAAGCGCCCACGGAAAAGAAAATCGCCCACGGAAAAAACGCCCACTTTTCAGAAAGTAGGAAAAAACGCCCACGGAAAAAACGCCCCACTTTTCGAAAGTAGGAAAAAACGCCCACAGACAAAGAATGCTCACGGGAAAAATATGTGATCGACTGATAAGTTTATATGTCTGTTATAAACGGTGTTCAGGGATGCAACTGGTCACAGACTGCTGGTCAAAAAAACCGTTAGGGTCATATAAAAATTGCGGTTTCTTGGCCACCTCACCTACATAACGAAAATGGGTGTAGAGGAGGAAATTGGCCACAGGACAACTGGCCACAAAAAGTTCAGGGGTGGGAGTGGGGTAAGTATTATCGATTTTTGGCCTACATTGAAAATTGAATTAGGAACTCCAAACAAATTTCGAAGAAAACCGTTCTATGTAAGCCAAGCGAGAATTACAGCATAATTCATGTATGTTCGGGAAAAAGGACCCTAAGGTGGGATTTTTTAATAACGCTGCACTTTTACGTAGGTACTAAATATTTACATAACATGTCAGAGATTTGCAATATTTTTCTTTTACTTAGAATTAATTCACAGGCGAAGAAAAAAGTGTTGAATAGGCCGTTAGGCCTACGGCCTATTACTTAATTAATGGATTGAATGTATGGTGCATAAGTAGAAGCGCAATATTATTGACAATTAATACAGACATTTGACGTGGAATAGGAATAAGCTGTGGTGCAGTGGAAGCATATCCGGCTTTGGGGTAACTGGAAGACCCTGGGTTCGATTCCTGGTGGCGGCCACTGAGAATTTTTCACGTGACTCACTTATAAACGTGGAAAAGAGCGATGACTTCTGTTTGATTATTGACAATACTTGTTATGTAAATTTTACGAATATGGGGAATGACGGAACGAAAACTTTTAGAAGGGCCTAAACGTTAGTCCCTAATATTATTTTCTGCCTGAGTAATACCGCAATATTAATAATTTGATGTGTTACGTAAACGTTATGAATATAACATCGTTAGAATAAAAACTGTTAAATAGGCCAAGGCCTAGGACTTATGACTTAAGGGCCGCGGGTGGCCTAGTGAAGAACCAAATAAGATTGTTAACTTTCAACTTACTACTGTAAGAGTAGCTACTTTCTTAAAAAAATTCCAGTTCGGCTTTACTGTAATAAATTTATGACTATTCTTATTTTTAAGAAGTAAGGTCTTAGCATTTTTATAGAAACTATGCATGTTTGTTGATTTAACTATATCAATTAAAAGGGGAAATAATTAGAGAAGTCAGATTATTTTATTTATAAATACTTTTAAAGTATAATGCATTTAATTGTAAAAGCTTGATTTTCGTAAAAGGCGCAATGTACAGATATAACTTTTATTGTAATGTGCTTTCTTACCACTCTCTTGTCTCTTTTGGAAATCCTCTTTTGTATACGGCGAGCGGAGGGGGGGGGGGCATCTGTCTTTCGTCAAAGTGGTGCTTTGCAGCATTTCTGCAGCTTGGAACGTTTGCTAGCGACCGCTCCCCAAATATGGCACAAGCGATATATTTCATTTAAATTTATCGGTTGGCCACCGGTCCGGGGTGTGTCTTCCCCCGTGAGTAGTATAATCTCAAGTTACAGGCATACTTCTTTTTCTTACCCAGTGTAGCAAGAAAAAATACGCACTCATAGCTTCCCTGGGAGTTTTCCAAAAGGACAACTAAAACAGCTAATTTCTACATGATGGGTGTAGGAGAACTGGCCACCGGAGAACTGGCCACAAAAATTTTAAGGGGCCGTATAAAAATAACGTTTTTTGACCGCTTCGTGCCCACAATCCCCAGAGGTTGGTAATCAGAGTCATATATAGTTTCCGTAATTTCGTCTTTTCTTAATTGCGATAATTAATGTAATTCTTTAGAAGAAATGTTTATGATCTACATCTGAGCAAAAGATTTAAAAAAGGGTTTTCGGAAACTACAAGTCTTGCAAATTATCTGAGCGCATGTTGCTGAGCTCAGGAAACCTGTGTGTGTGTGTGGTAGAGGGGGGGTTTATATCAAAACTGTAAGATTTAGAGAAAAATGTATCGTCCCATCAGGAGAGTTTCAGCATTTACAAGCTACAGCTGGACAGATTATTTGAGGAGCACGTGCCTACTCAGCAAACCTGGGGGGTGGGTGGGATTTGGTGGGAGTGGGGGTGGTTATATGATAATTGTGAATTATATAGAATTTCTTGTCCGACCCGGAGATTTTCATCATTCACATGCCTTCAGATAATGTGTCGAGTTGTAGCTGCTAATTGCCGAGAAATCTCCCGATCGGACGAGAAATTGTTCATATTTTACAATTTTGGTATTACCCCCCCCCCCCCTCTTCGCCGACAGGTTTCAGAGAGTGACATGCGCTAAGAAAATTTGTCGAGTTGCAGTTTCTAAATGCTGAAGATCTCCAGATCGGAAGAGAAATCTTGATATTTTACGATTTTGGTATTACCTCCCCCCCCCGACTAGTTTCCTGAGGCAGCAGATACCCTCAGATAATTCGACGTGTTGTAGCTTGTAAACGCTGGAAATCTCCCGATCGGACCAGAAATTCTTTATATTTCATATTTTAGATTTTAAGCACCCCCTCCCCAGACAAATTCCCTGGGTTTGCACATACTCGCAGAGAATTTTTTTATTTGTAGTTTCTAGAAAAATATTGTACAGCAGTTGGATTGAAGACAACGGTGAATCATTAGTATGTTTTTAAATAACTGTTGCATAAGACTACCACGGCTTTCAGGCCAACACCATACAACCTCTACAGTCCATCAGTGCAATCCGAACTTTCCTCTCGTATTTGTAAGGTTTGCAGAAAATATTTTACACATCAAATTATTAATATTGCGGTATTACTCAGGCAGAAAATAATATTAGTACTAACGTTCAGGCTCTTCTAAAAGTTTTCATTCCGTCATTCCCATATTCGCGTTATGTAGGTGAGGTGGCCTAGAAACCGCAATTTTTATATGACCCCTAACGGTTTTTTGGCCAGCAGTCTGTGACTAGTTGTCCGAACACCGTTTATAACAGACATAAAAACTTATCAGTCAAACACATATTTTCCCGTGAGCATTTTGTCTGTGGGCGATTTTTCCGTGGGCGTTTTTTTCCTACTTTCGAAAAGTGGGCGTTTTTTCCTACTTTCGAAAAGTGGGCGTTTTTTCCGTGGGCGATTTTTCCGTGGGCGTTTTTTCCGTGGGCATTCTTTCATGCAATCGGCGATAAAGTTAACATCATAATGCTTAAATTCAAAAGCGTTAGATTTATATGTACCATTAAAAACATCGTTATCGACACATCCAATAATCAGTCTTTTGGGCATTTGTCCTAGGAATACGTTGTCTTGCACGAAGGACATACTTCCTTGAGAGACGGAATACACTTTGCATAAAACACGATCAATAGGATACTTGGCGGGAGATTTTTCTAAAGCTTTTGCATGGCCGATGGCAAATCCCGGGTTGACTTTCAATTTGCTCACAAAAATGGAGGCGTGTTCGATGAAAACTCTGTAATTGGGGGCCTCTGAGGAGGAAACGAGGCACAAATCAGGTTTATTTCGAACCAGTTTAATTTTCACGTCCACTAAATTGAGAAGCAGTCTGTTTTGAAAAAATAAATCACAGTGCAAGGTTCCAATCATGTCAAACGTTTTGCTGTCTTTCACGAGCTCATAGCGTTGATGTAATCCTTTGTTTGTTGCAGCATTCGTGGGATTAATTTCGTTCAGATGTCCGGCTGTATCCTTGTAAAACCCTTCGCATGCTAAATAGGATTTCTTTGCGTCTTCTCCATAATTTAATAGAGTTTCAATATATGCTCTGTGAGGATACATGTTGCTCGAGGACGAAATCACTCTTTCGTTTAAACTAGCATCAATTTGGGAAAACAGAGAATGAAGAAAACAGTTTATGGGCCCCACGGGCTCTTTGTCAGCCATGACGGAATTGTCAGCTTTCACAATTTTAATTTTTACGTCTCAAATGTCAATTTTGCTTTACTAATCCTCACATGATCACCCACCTGAAATTTATAGGACTGTTTTTCCTTCTTGAGATCACCATACAGATTGAGAAACACTTGCTTTTCATTATCTTTGTTTACATCTACAGGTTTCATTTTTATACTTCGATGGGGGGAATGGTTGTAACTGTGAACTAAATCGTTGAGCACGTCTACGAATTTAAACATATTTTGACTTGTAAAGTATCGCACCATGCGAGTTTTGAGCGTGCGATTGAATCTCTCCACAACACTTGCTTTTGTCTCGTTGTTCGTTGTAAAGAAATGCACACCGTGTTGTGTTAAAAACCTTTGAAACTCTTTGTTCTTAAATTCAGTTCCTTTGTCTGTTTGAAGTTTTACTGGTTTTCTATCTTGGAAAATCTGGGAAAATGCTTGAACGATATGGGACCCTGACTTTTGCTTTAAGGGAATCGCCCATGCATATTTGGAAAATATGTCAATGCATCTTAACAAGTAACGAAATCCATCGTTATATTGACTCAAACTGGAGACATCAGCTAGGTCTGCTTGGAACTGTTGTCCTATTTCATTCACCATCACTCTATTTCTCGGAAAATGTCGTCTCACCGGCTTGTGAAGGGTGTAAGTTTTCTCCCCCTTCAACCATTTCATGACGTCTTTTTTCTTGACGCCTTCTTTTTGACAGCACGGTATAAAGATTCGAGACCACCTAAACTTCCTACTTTCTGAGTTGTCATATACGTCTGTTTCATCATTTCGTCCATTACAACAGTTCAACGAGAGACGATCCACCGTAACAGAAAAACTCATGTTCACACAAACTCGATCACAACTCTTAATAACGTCCACTCCCCCTCACACACCATTTTAAAAGAAATTCCAAATCCCCTAAAACATTTGAACACCATGAAAAACCATAAATCTTACTCTTTCAAGCATCTTTTTCCAATTGTTCGATGGTCTAGCGGAAAGAATGTAAGCTTTCTGAACAAAGGACTGGGAGTTCGAACCACTTCTATAAATAAAAATCACAAAATGGTGTAAAAAAAAGGAAATCAAAACGGTGCTTTTCAGGTTCATCACCAATTCATCAAAAAAGGTTAGCAAACATGTAAACTGAACTTTTTTGACACGATTAAATCCTCTTTCTCTCAATCCAGAAACTATAAGATGTTCTCCTATTTGTTGAAAACACTTTATTTACAACCATAGAAAAATAAAAATAAATAAAACTAACCTCTTGTAAAATATTTAATCGTAAAAACTAAACTGAAGAAAATTTATTAAAAGAAAAATATAACCTGAAGAAAATTTATGAAAGAAAAAAACTGATCTGGTAAAAATTTGTTAAATCAGATATTGACTTTTGGAGAAATGATCGTTTAAAATTTTTTACTTTAAGGAAAAATGAACGATTCAAATATTGACTTTTAGTTGGATGGCATTTCCCGTGTTATTCTATGAGATTTTTGCGATTATAAAAAAAACTCAATCATTGGAATCGTCTTGTCCGGCGGTTCTCACGTTTGCAGCCGAACTGCGTCGCTTGATAAAATTTCACAGAGGAGAATTCTTGACACAATCTTCTAAAATATTTTGTAACGCTACCACGTGGAACGGTGTTGGTTGTTTGGCGGAAATCTCCACCCAGCACGAAGTTTTTCCTCAGAATGGACGTACATCATTCATCGCTTCTGGCAGCAACAAATCGATTTTTCTCAATGAGTGTGACGGCAACATTGATTCCCCATCAATGATGAGATGATTATTAGCCAAGCTTTCCTCAACTTAGACGAATCATTTGATGGCACTTTCATGCTGGAGACAGAAGTTTTGACAGCTGAAATTGGAATTCTGAATCCACTATGCGACGTTCGACCTCCCTTCAGCAAATCGGCAACGATTCGAGTCGTCGCAAAAACCAAAACGCTTGCCTTGCCCTCGTAAATAGATCATCATTGGGTTGTACATGTAAGTCTTGCCTGATACACCAGGACCGTCGATGAAGAAAAATAAAATTGCTGCTTTGTCGTTGTTCACAACAAAGATCATTTTACTGAAAAAGCGCTTAGCATTTGCTGCTTCATCGTCCAAGTTGAAGATGTGACTACGACTGCTTCTGCAAGTCTAAAATTCGTGCACTTTGTGCCGTGAATTGGAAAACGATTCCGATTTCTTGAAGTGCTTTTCTTTCAGCAATATGACCATGAAAGTCTCGAATAAAGTCTTCAACAATGAACTCCGGAAACAGCTGAGTGGAGATGAAGTAGATCGTTTGGCGAAATTGAAGACGCGGATCAGAGTGAATGTCTGTCGCAATTGTCGTGGCATGATGAATTTTGATGCTTCCTCACAGCAGAGAACTCATCTAGTGTCGTCATCAACCAAGCCATACGTGATTGCTGCTGTTTTGAAGCTTTCATGAAGAATTCCGGTGACGGTCTTCAAAACATTGAAGCTCATTGCACCTTGAACATACTGGAGCAGCAGCCGCAAATTAAATCGTTCATAATTCTTAGGGCTAACACTGTACATTCGATACAAACTTGTTCCTTTCACGCTGCCTCTTTTTCAGGTACTGAACTTTTGATCGTAAACATAATGATATGGCAACTCCGAGTAGCTTCATCAGTCGCGTTAGCTGGAACCAATCTAACAGCTGTGTTTTTTCTGCCGTCTGCTCACAGTGCTGCCTGACCTTGGAATTAAGCTAATTGTTCATTTGGAAGATGAATGACAAGGCGATGAACTGCATGTGGCCGATCGTGCATGGGGTTCTCCAGAAATCTCCACATCGCTTTAGGCGCAGACCACAAAGCTCGCATCGATATACTGGCTAATCTCGCAGCGAGGTACTGGATAACCTCGTCATAAATCACATTAGCTTGCGCACCAACATCATGGAATTCAACTGCAGCTTTGTTGTAACCTTTGTAAATGTACTTAAAGATATATTTAATGGCTTTGATTGACTGTCATGATTCAGCATTCTCATGACAATTGAATTTCTTAGCCAAAACTTTGTTGTAAGGAAGGCACAACAAAGCAATTATTGGCGGTAAAATTCCGGATTTCAACTTGAACGCCTTTGCGACGTCTGTACAGCGAGGTAGCCATTGACATCAGTGATCATGTGAGGTTTTAACTGCTTCGAAACTTCTTTATGAACTCCTTGTTAGCCATGCAATGTGCTTTTGGATTCAAAGTGCCACATGGGTCATGAATCATTGTTCGAATGACGCTTTAGTGAAGTTTCGGCTCTACTCGACGATCAGTAATATCAGCACAAACGTATCGAGCTACTTTTTCAGCTGTGTCAATTTCCTAATCATCTCCAAGAACGATCAAGATGTGTGCGTGAGGCAGTGTTCATTTTGAAACTCGATTGTGTACACTAAAGCTTTTTTCACATGTCCAAAAGCGCCATTCTTAGTGATGTCTTCGAGGAGAGCTTTTAAGTTTTATACTGAATGCGGTGCTACTAAATATGGACGACCGGAAGGCGGATGCAAATTGAGAAAATGGTGGCAGATTTTTCTGAATCTCTGGCCAATTCGGATTGCATGCTATGGTCCCAAATAGATCAGGTCTGCTAAATTTAGAGACAATGCCATGGCATCGTGATACGTTTCACTCATGTTGCGAGGCGAACCTTGAAATGAGGATGGAAAAATCAAGGCACGCCCAACGTTCACTCCTCTTCAATCAGCAACGTCATTCAAATGAACCATTAAGTCTCCATATTGCTCGACTAGCAAACGGACTTGCTGACTGCTGATATAGTTCACGTTGTTGCTTTCAACTTGAAAATAAGAAGCTACAGCACACTGCTGGAACAACTTTCCTCCGTGTAAAATTGGATTGAAGCGGTTAACTCTACGGTTGTTTGCGATACCTTCCATTGCAGCATCAATACACGCGCATGCTGTTGATTAGGACGATTATGGCGTTGATCTCAATATTTGGTAACCAGCCTGCTTCACCGAACGGATAAAACGACATATAAATCATTGGGTTCAGATGAGGACTCAAAATGTTGAGCTTGATGAGTAGTTGCTGGGAATTTCGAGAAGAAATTCAAAAGTCGCGCTCAAATGGTGGTTCACCGTCAGCTGACAGGGAAATCATGGTGATCTCATCAACCATAGGAAGATTGTAGCGTCTGCGGTCATTGGCAATTTATGGTCTTCATCAGCAGCTCTTTTCTTTTCATCAATTTCAACTTCTCGCAGCATGCGATAAGCGTGAGCATGCACATTGTTACGACGAATTACCTCATCCAAGAAAGCTACGATATCAGGATTACGTTGCTAATTCCCTGGATGATTTATACGCTGTTGATTTGCCAAGCCTGAGTCAATAACATGAAGCTCAGCATAAAAGCAATTGCTGTCTTCACTGGTATTCATCTATCCTGTTTGATGATAGATCTGTCTGTGAACTCTGAAGATTTAGAGACCGTTTTCTGCAACGTGAGAAAATTTGTGCGCCCAACGATATGAAACTTAAGGCGCTGTTGAAAGAACTAATATTTTCATTGAAGTGCCGATAATTTGGATGCTGTCGATTACTTATCATATCCTTCAAATCAGGTGGAAACTCGCGAACTGCTTGGCCTTCATTCTCAAGCAAAACAGTTACTTTGAAACAGCAATACTTGAGTGTTTTATAATCAGATTTCTCAGCACAAAAATTAATAGAATGGCAGAACTGACAGTAAGAGAGAAATACAATATTAATGGAATTTCGGACATTCGACATCATTTTCATATTTTATGTGATTACGATACAAGGACTGGAATTAGAAATCAAGCGAAAAAAAAAAAAAAAGAAGCAGCACGTGGTTTCCCGCTTCCAGAAAAATAACTCTTCTATTTACTTTTTATTTCCAGAAAAGGAACATTTCTGCAAGTTAAATTTGTCGGATTACTAAAAGCCCTTGAGGCTAATGGGTTTAGGATGTATTGTAAGACTCCAACATGGCGCCCGACCGTCTGAGAAAATGTACATATTTATTTTAACCAAGTCGGTTCGGAATGTATGAACACAATACTGTGTACAATGCTGGCGAACTATGCTGTCCGTTGGAGATTAGTTCTTGGAAAAGGTCAATGTCGCGATTGGGGCCGTTAGGTGACCTTCGTAACGCAGCGAAGGCTGGGGGTTAGGGGGTCAGGGAGTAAACGGGTCGGAAAAGAATGGGGGGAGGCAACAGTGGAGGCTCGTTGTCTGCCTCTCACTAGATAGTTCATCGCGCCTCAGGCGATAGGGCAGTGGTTAGTACGCGGGCGCGAGGCTCGATATTCAGTTAGTTGAGGGTCGGAGCTTGGTGGAGGAGCACGTGTATGCTGCTCGACAGGAAGCTAAAAAACTTACTATGTCTTCGTGGATGGACGGAAATTTAGCGTTCTTGTGACACACACCGTTGCAGGCTCTCATAAGCGCGTGGAGATTCTGTACCAAAGAGCGGACAGACTCCGGCAGGTATTATTAGGAAGAACAATAAAGTGTTAGCAAGGAGAGCTGCACGACGACGAAAACGCACGTGTGAAACAATGCGCAAGTGATTTCTTGCCACGAGCGAAGTCTCCGATATACAGCCTAGGCTCGGACAGCATTTCTTTGAATAATGATTAAATTTGGTTTAAGTTTAGAAAACTTTGATGGATTCCTTTCGAGAGCCTGTCTCATCGTTATTCATTCACCGCCCCTCCCTTGATCAGCCGATCTTAATATAACAAAGCTGAGGGCGGAGCGCCTGTTTGACCAATAATTATAAATTATTGGTTATCTAAGTAACAGGAACCTTGACCTATTGTCTGTGGGGTGCGTGCTCCGGTGAACGAGCTTTGATTACAGAGCCTTGCAGGACTTTGAATTACATAAGGCAGGTGGAGCATTTACGTTCGCCCCTACACTGACACTCAACATTCATCGCAGCACAATCATGAGCAGGGTCTTCGAACTCGTTAAAGGTTTCATGATTGAGAATAGCAGGACGATGCAATGGACATGATCGTTATCTTTAAGCAGCCGGTTCAGCACGCCGTATTGTAGCTTCTTCCGGACTTTCTGTGGCTTGCTGACCGAGTCTGATTAGTTAAATTCGTAGAACACCGTGAACTTACTGAGATTCTTGCTCTTCTGATGAATTTCGAGTGATTTTAGATTGGCCTGAACGTCGTACTTCAGCTTCAGCACGTCATAATGCAGCCTCTTCTGGGCACTCTGTGGCTTGCTGACCAAGTCTGATTCGTTGAATTCGGGAAACGTCCTGAACACGTTCACTTTGTCGATCTTCTGATGATTGTCGATCACGTTTAGATTGCCGTGGACGTTGTATTTGAACAGCAGCGTCAAATACAACGTTTAGCAGAGTCTTGATCTTTCATCATAGCAGTTATGGTATGAAACTGTCATTTGAAAATAACTTTCTTACTTCATTTTTGTTTTTTGTACTTATAGTTATCGAATAGCATTCATATACACTTTTTACGCTTTCCATCCTTTGGTTGAAGAAGCGTATGTGCTCCAACTTTGTCCGTCTGTCTGCACGATAACTCGCGTAAAATGGTTCGATCAAATTTTAGTATGTGATAGGGACCACCTGGGAACGAACCCTATTGGAAATGGGGTCAAAGGTCACGACTGAGGAACGGAATTTATGTCATTGCCCTTATGCGTCAGAACTTGCGTTAAAATGTTTCTATTTCGATGAAATTTTAGTATGTGGTAGGGGACCACCTGGGGACAAATCCTGTTGAAAATGGACCAAATGGGGTCAAAGGTCAGGACATAGGAGCAGGATCCATTCCATTGCCCATATGCGTCATAACTTACGTAAAAATGCTTCGATTGCGACAAAACTTTGGTATGTTGTTCCGGAGGTATACTGCACCGGTTCTGTTGAATATCATCGAAATGGGGTCAAAGGTCAGGACACGGGAGCGGGATTTATTCCACAGCCATTATTAAATAACTTGAGTAATGATTTCCGGTATGTTGCAAAGCGTATCATAAACAATGTATCGCACGATTTTACTAACTTGTTTTAAAAAGGGCATAATTAATATTTTAAAATTGTTCCGAGTAATAAACCCCACAGCGTTAGGTGCATCTTTATGTGTGATAATAATTCATGTCTGCGCCATTTTGTTTTTGAGCGTGTTTACTGAACACCAGGACAGAATTTATTGCATAAAAGACTTACCTGGAAATAGCGCTTCATAAGTTCTAAAATTCACAAGAAAACTCGGTCAGGTATAAGATATGTACTTCTACGCGTAAGCAATGGAGGGCTGACAGTTCTTAGGCATAAATATATCAGACACAACAAAGTCGCATTTTCCCTGTGTTCGTTCGCCGCACATTAGATGTTTCAATAGGCAGCTGATGAAATATCGAATACAAATAACAGCAGTCAGTCGCAATATTTCTCGGATTTCTTTCTTTCTTTTTTTTTTTTTTTTTATGAAATCCTTTAAAAGCAGTCCTTTTCAGTGGGGTTCCCGTCCTTCAAAACCCCTGGGAAAATGCATAGTGGTCCTAAATCGCATTGTTTTATTTACTATAAAAAAAGATCACGCAGAGGACAAGCAACTACGTTCTCTTGTTCCTGATATTGCCAGATAGCAAAAATGCGTTAAAAATAGTAACAGCATTTTCGGAAACTTAGAATTGCGCAGTTGCAAATGATAAAATGTTATGGTAGTTCATGCATAGAAGCACAAACAGAATTTTTTTGTTTTCTTTCTTTTTCATTTCTTCTACAAATATAAAATATACCTGGACATATTCTGCGAAAAAAAATTTAATTTCATTATGAGATCTGATGTGCTGTTTTATCTATATCAGTTTTTGTACATTTGAACGCACCTCACTGTAAAAGTCAAGACCATAGCTTAAATTGCATTTAAAATTCCTAGGTCTAGGTTCCTTGAATGCATCTGACATAAAATGCGTTAATGGCTCTCGAGAACTTTTTATTCACTATTCAGACTTACGAAATATTAAAATCATTGTAGTTTCACATGCGACAATAACAACTTAAATTTGTGAAAAAAATTTAGGACCTACTATAAACCGAATGGTCCCCGGCATAGGCGCCTTCTAAACATGCACTTTAAGGCTGTTCCTTTGAGTCTCTTTTATTAGGCCTTCTAACATGTTTATACAAATCAAATATTTATATTGTAACTTCAAATCTTCCAAAAAGGCCTGAAGCCTATGTATCTTTCAGACAGTTTAAAGCTGTTCCATTGAGCCTCTTTTATTAGTTCTTGTAACATGTTTATACAAAACTGATATTTAGGTTGTAACTCAGTCTTCCTAAAAGGCCCGCGGTCTAGGTGTCTTGTAAATATCTGACGACTAATGTATTGAGTACATTTCACTAGCTTTCAGGCATGTCTACACGCACCGAATATTTAGGTTGTAATTCAAAACTTACGAGAAAAGGCCGGCCGCCTACGTTATTTTTAAACACTTGAAGATCGATCCGTTGGATCCTTTTTTATTAGCTTTTTATTGTAGTTATTACACACAAAATATTAAAATCATAACTAAAAATTACATGAATTGAAAAACTTCTATATATCGTCTTATGTCACTAGGACCTGCAGCAGTTTTGGAAGAAACGTTTTCAAAGAAGACAGTTTTGGAAGAAATTTGGGGAGACTTTCATCCAGCAGTGGATTGATAATGATGTGTGTGTGTGTGTGTGTGTGTGTGTTTGTGTGTGCTTATCCTCCAGAAAAAACAGTACCGTTTTGCATATGTGTGTGAATGTGTGCTTTTTCTGGAGAAAAAGATGCCGTTACTCTAAAACACAAGCTGCTGTTGCTAAAGAAGGCCGATGGACCTAACAAAAGCAAATAAATTTCTTGAACATTTTTTCTTAAGCCTTTTTCTAAAACAAAGCGAAAATTTTCAGTTCCGGCACGTTTTGACAGAAGAAAAAGCAAAGCGCGCACACACACTCACACACACCAGGAGCGCCGACTTCACCAAATTATTGGGGGGGGGGCACAGATGTGAAGAGATCTGACGTGGGAAGACCACTCTCCCCCATTGTCAGGAGGAAAATAAAAAAAAAAGGACGAAAAAGATAAACTACGAGATTTCAGGTATGTTTTAAAAGGCAATTGTAATTGCTGATCAGGAAATGTACAAAAAAACAAACAACACAAATATTCTTTTGCTGAATATTAATATTTTTAAAAATAAAATTCAGCCTGTGATTTTTTGTCAATGTATCCAAACAGATGTTATTTCCAAACGTTTGTAAAAAATATGAGAAATTAGTTGGCTTACTTATACGTACAAAGAAGAAGCGCAAAGAATAAAAAGCTAAATAAAGGCACCAGATGTTATATGATCCTGTAGTTTTATTTATTTTATTCTTGATAACTATTTTAAACAGTTATCACATACCACGAGAAGAACAAGTCAAACACAATACAAGGCGGGCAATGCAGTTTTCTTTTTTTCTTTCATCTTTTTTTTTTTCCGGTTGGGTGTTTTTCTTTTCTTTTTTTTTTTTTATTGAAGGTTTAACGACCACCGTGAGCAACTCAATGGGTTATAAGCAGTCGCCCGTCTGCAGACATCTGCAGAAAATTGGTTGAGTTGTACTTTGTAAACGCTGAAAATTTCCCGATGTGAAGACCAGAAATTCTTTGTATTTCATATTCGGCATCGCCCCCCCCCCCGACAGGTTTGCTTGAGTAGGCACATACCCTCAGATATGTGTCGAGTTGTAGCTTGTAAATGCTAAAAATCTCCCGATCGGACAAGAAATTCTCTATATTTCACACTTTGTAGTATCACCCCCCGACAGGTGTGCTCAGTAGGTTTACGCCCTGAGATAATGTCTCCAGTTGTAGTTTGTAAATGCTGAAAATCTCCCGATCGGACAAGAAATTTTTTATATTTCACACTTTTTAGTATTACCCCCCCCTTGACAGGTGTGCTCAGTAGGTTTACGCCCTGAGATAATGTCTCCAGTTGTAGTTTGTAAATGCTGAAAATCTCCCGATCGGACAAGAAATTTTTTATATTTCACACTTTTTAGTATTACCCCCCCCTTGACAGGTGTGCTCAGTAGGTTTACGCCCTGAGATAATGTCTCCAGTTGTAGTTTGTAAATGCTGAAAATCTCCCGATCGGACAAGAAATTTTTTATATTGCACACTTTTTAGTATTACCTCCCCCCCCCCGACAGGTGTGCTCAGTAGGTTTATACGCCCTGAGATAATGTCTCCAGTTGTAGTTTGTAAATGCTGAAAATCTCCCGATCGGACAAGAAATTCTTTATATTTCACAATTATCATATACCCCCCCGACAGGTTTGCTGACTAGGCATGTGCCCTCAAATAATCTGCCGAGTTGTAGCTTATAAATGCTGAAAATCTCTCGATCAGGAGAGAAATTCTTCATATTTTACACTTTATGGTATAACCCCCCCCCCCACACACACACACACACAAGTTTTCAGAGCGGGCACGTGCGCTCAGAACAATGTTACGAGATGTAGCTTGTAAATGCTGAAAATCTCCCGATCGGACGAGAAATTTTATATATTTCACACTTTTTAGTATTACCCCCCCCCCGACAGGTGTGCTCCAGTAGGTTTACGCCCTGAGATAATGTGTCCAGTTGTAGTTTGTAAATGCTGAAAATCTCCCGATCGGACAAGAAATTTTTGAGAAATTGAAAAGAGAAATTCTTCATATTTTACACTTTATGGTATAACCCCCCCACACACACACACACACACAAGTTTTCAGAGCGGGCACGTGCGCTCAGACAATGTTACGAGATGTAGCTTGTAAATGCTGAAAATCTCCCGATCGGACGAGAAATTTTATATATTTCACACTTTTTTAGTATTACCCCCCCCCGACAGGTGTGCTCAGTAGGTTTACGCCCTGAGATAATGTCTCCAGTTGTAGTTTGTAAATGCTGAAAATCTCCCGATCGGACAAGAAATTTTTTATATTTCACACTTTTTAGTATTACCCCCCCGACAGGAGTGCTCAGTAGGTTTACGCCCTGAGATAATGTGACCAGTTGTAGTTTGTAAATGCTGAAAATCTCCCGATCGGACAAGAAATTTTTTATATTTCACACTTTTTAGTATTACCCCCCCCGACAGGTGTGCTCAGTAGGTTTTATACGCCCTGAGATAATGTCTCCAGTTGTAGTTTGTAAATGCTGAAAATCTCCCGATCGGACAAGAAATGCTTTATATTTCACAATTATCATATACCCCCCCCCACCCCACCCGACAGGTTTGGTGACTAGGCATGTGCCCTCAGAATAATCTGCCGAGTTGTAGCTTATAAATGCTGAAAATCTTTCGATCGGGATAGAAATGCTTCATATTTTACACTTTTTGGTATAACCCCCCCCCCCCCCCCCCCCAAGTTTTCCAGAGCAGGCACGTGCGCTCCAGACAATGTTACGAGTTGTAGTTTGTAAATGCTGAAAATCTCCCGATCGGACGAGAAATTGTTCATATTTTACACTTTTGATATATTCTCTCCCCCCCCCCCCCGGTTTGCTGAGTAGGCTCGTGCCCGAAAATATTTAGTGCCTAAGTAACTTACGGCGATCATTTTCACGGTCAATCTCTTACTAGTGGGCCAAGAAACGGCAATTGTTATACGGCCCCTTAAACATTTGTGCCCAAATGTCCGGGTGCCCAAATGTCCGGGTGCCCAAATGTCCGGTGCCCAAATGTCCGGTGCCCAAATGTCCGGTGCCCAAATGTCCGCCCAGTCTTTCAGACAGAAATTCGTAAATATGTCTCAATTTCTTAATGATAATGAGATATAAGTGAAATTTTTTTGTGCACACCACTTGCTCAAGTAGGGAGAAATATAGGAACACTATAATTTTCAACGCAGCGCAATTTCATTGCTTTAAAAATGAATGTGCCCAAATGTCCGGGTGCCCAAATGTCCGGTGCCCAAATGTCCGGTGCCCAAAAGTCCGGTGCCCAAATGTCCGAAACCCCATTGGCAGCTACTGGCTTTTGTGGATTACTAAATGATCACCTTGTTTTAGATAATCAGATTAAATAATACCCATAAGCATACTTTAAAGATAAGGTTGCTATTGTTGAAAGTTTCGTTCGTGAAAACATTTCAAGTTTTCTATGCCTGCGTTTATTTCATAACGATACATTATATTTTGCCATAACATTTATTAAACTGGATAACATTTTTATCATTATAACTGTCTATTTCTCACTCAAGAAACCATCGATCTTGTGTAACTTATAATTTTCTGACAGGTTAAATTGTAAACATTCCCTTTTTCTTTCTATCGCGATATCACAAAACATTTGCAATCAGAATTAACAAGATCCTTTGACAAATTCAGGAATGAAACTGCTGCGGATCATTCGTATTCATAAAAGTATGTCAAGGAAGAAGATCTTGAGTTTATTTTAAACTGAGGTAGTGTGAATTCAAACATCTTAATTAAACACACTCTACCTGAAGATGTCACTTGCAATAAAATTGATCGTACGTTTTAAAGGTAATTCAATGCAATATTTTCCACTACTGTGAAATGCAAGCAGTGATTTGTTTGCCAAACGAGTGTGCACAATCAGAATTTAAAGGAAAATAAAATTGTGTTAAATGAAACCAATTGATCTTTACATAGAAAGGACATCTCGGATTAAGCATTGGTCACGAGGTTATAACTGCAGTGTTGTGAATGTTATTGGCATGACATCTGCTAGCGAACTCCTGAAATAAAAATAAACGAACAAAGCTAACTATAATTCATCTGGTGATAGTAATTGTAACTTACGTTTTAATTTTGAATTACTGAAACGCACATTAATCGGCTTATGCGATATCTGATGATCTGCGTCCCTCTCGAGCTCGAAACTCCTTCAGAAATCAAGAAAATGCAGCGCTATACATTGAGTGGCCACTTTATTATGACCAACCCCTCAGTACTTCGTTGGGCCAATTTAGCCTTAAATACTGCGTCGATTCTTCGTGGCATGGACTTCACGAGATGTTGATAGGTGTTTTGTGGAATCTGAGACCATGCTTGATGAACAGCACCTTCCAGGAGTGTGAGATTGCACGGTTGTGGATCCAACAGTCTGATGACTCGTTCACCTTCATCCCACAAATTCTCAATGGGGTTGAGATCTGAAGATTGTGGGGGCCACCTGAACAAAGTAAACTCATCGGCATGTTTCTGAGACAGGATGCACTTGGTTCTCAACGATGTTTAGATATGATGTGCCAGTCAAACGTTGATCAACACGAGTTAAATGGCCCAAAGCATGCCAGCAAAACATTATCCAAACCATAAAATTGCCTCCACCAGCTTGAAGGGTTGTAGCAATGCATTTGGGGTCCATGCTTTCGTGCTGTTTCCGCCAAATTCTCACTCGGCCATCGGCATGGTGCAACTGAAAGCGTGATTCATCGGACCACATAATTTGTTTCGAATTATCGACTGTCCAATCCTTGTGCTCCTGTGCGAACTGGAGACGTTTTCTCTTGTTAACTGCAGACAGTAAAGGTGTTCGAACAGGTTTTCGGCTGCCATATCCCATCCGATGCAGTGTACGGCGAACAGTGCGTGCAGAGATCATTTGAGGGGATCCTTGATTAAGATGGTCTGTAATTTGCTGCACTGTTGCTCTTCTGTTGTCTGTTACCAGTCTGGACATTCTCCGTTCCGCCCAAGTAGTCACTAGTCGATGACGACCACACGTTGCACGTAGAGACCCAGTTGTTGGCTGACAGTCCAGTCTTTAAACACTTTAACAACAGCTGCTCTGGAACATTTCACGAATGCGGCGGTTTCGGTGATACTCGCTCCATGGCTCCGAGCTGCTATAATCATCCCACGTTGAAAATCCGTCAAATCGCATATTTTACCCATCTCGGCAACCAAAAATCACTTCTACTACCGTTGCAAGCACTAATCTTTCCCTTTTTATACTAGCATCGCCCTCTGGCGGCACCAGCGTGCAGCCATAGCTCATTTGCTTAAAACTGTCAGGTGGTCATAATAAAGTGGCCACTCAGTGTATATCCTCCATCTAATCCCATTATGTGCAAATCAAATCATTTTCTAAGATAAACAAAAACATTTTTTGCCGCCCCGGTGGAGCCGGGGTATAAGCGATGGCTTCTGAGCAATCGTCCGAGATGGGTCCGGGTTCGAATCCCGGTAAGGCATGGATGTCGTTTTGGTCTTATGGCACTGGCTCTCTCCCTTCCCTGGACTCAATGGCCCTAAATTAGCGACGGGCGATAGCTTATAGCACATTCAGTGGCTCACGGTGGTCGTTAAACCTCCAATAAAAAAACAATGTCTGAGATTCGAAACTATGTAAACACCTTTTGTAAATTTGATAACTAATTCAGTTATACGCAGTTACTCTAAATTTAATTTTTCGAAGTTTCCTTAAGTGCATGTGTGATGATAAAATGGGCAAAAAACGTTTACGTCTTGGTAATTAATGTCCGTGTGAGTGCAGATTGCTATATAGTGATGACACCGTCCTGTTGGCATAGAGCAAAAGTGAGTTGTAGAGGTATGTTGTTGTCCCGGATGTACGAAGTTTGTATGGCCGCCCCGGTGGCGCAGTGGTCTAAGGCAATGGCCTCTGATCATTCGTCCGAAAGGGGTCCGGGTTCGAATCCCGGTGAGGCATGGGTGTTGTGTTTGTCTTCCGGCACTGGCTCTCTCCCTTCCCTGGAACCAGTGACCCTAAATTAGGGACGGGCGACTGCTTATAGCCCATTGAGTTGCTCACGGTGGTCGCTAAACCTCCAATCAAAAAAAAAAAAAAAAAAAAAAAGTTTGTATGAAAATCAAACAGTCTAAATAGGGGAAAAACACTGTTATAGATTTTGACTGAGGAACTGTCATTATTTCTATTGTGTACTGTCTGTCAAAGATTAATTTCATTATGAAACATTTGTAAGATAAAAAAATTTATGGAAAGTGCATTGAGTAGTCACAGACATGAAATGCATCTTACCTTGTTCTTGATAATTTTTTTCAATGTAGCTAACATGAAGTGAACACAAAGCCCTCCTGGAAGTACAGTAATGTCGCCAACATTAATGCCATTCCAAAATATTGTTTTCTGATTTGTTGTAACGGAATGGACATAACAGTGCTGAATAAAGTATGGGACACACACATAAAAACTGATATCTCACACATACACAAAAAAATTTTGAATGTTTTTTGTCCATATATTTTATAACTTGGAGTTTTATTTCATGTGATTCAACTACCTATTATAACTCCTACCCAGCATTGTTGTGTATTACTGTATTTGATATTGCACTTTATAAAAAACACCTGACAGAAAAAAATGAAATACGGAAAACGAAACTAACCTTTAAAAACCAAAAAGTTATTTAAATAAAAAATCATACATTCTCGGACATGATTTTTCCGCTTTTTTTTTTTTCGGAATTATTCGTTTACATCCCGATATATTAGGAGCTTGAATTAATTCCCGCTGTTTTTTGCCACACAAACATCTATGTGTTGCCACAGAACAGTACAGGATAATCTATTCAAAGTAGTGTCCGTTGGCAGCTACAATCCTTTCCCACCGTTGGGGTAACAAATGGATTCCGCCGCCCCGGTGGCGCAGTGGTCTAAGCGATGGCCTCTGATCATTCGTCCGTAAGGGGTCCGGGTTCGAATCCCCGGTGAGGCATGGATGTTGTGTTTGTCTAACGGCACTGGCTCTCTCCCTTCCCTGGAACCAGTGACCCTAAATTAGGGACGGGCGACTGCTTATAGCCCATTGAGTTGCTCACGGTGGTCGTTAAACCTCCAATAAAAAAATTAAAAAAATGGATTCCGTGGTTGAAGAATGCAGCTTCTTTCGAGGCGAACCATTCATCGAGCCAATTTTGGATATCCGTGACAGAAAAGAAGTGCTGCTCCGACAGGCAATGTTGTAGCGACCGGAACAAATGGAAGTCCGAGGGAGCAATGTCCTGGGAATAAGGCGGGTGGGGTAAGGCGTCCCAGCCGAGTGCCTGCAATAGTTCTTTCACGGATTTGGCGACTTGAGGTCTAGCGTTGTCGTGGAGAAGAATAACCTTGTCGTGTGGGAGCGCATGATGGCATTATAAAATATAACACACTTACGTTCAGCAATTGCAAACCGTGTAAGAACATGAAGCTGCGTGAACCATAAATACCTTTCAGTGAATAAATTAGGAGCATTATTCACTGAAACGTATTTATAGTTCACGCAGCATGCAAGAAATAATGTAGCATGTAACTGGCACCATAATAGATATCTTCTACATTTTCATTCCTGCCGCAACCAAACGAAAAGCAGTTGTTATTGATGTTATTATTATGAGTTGTCCATTGAACAGCAAAACTATTTCCAGTTCATATAGTACTGATACTATTTTAAAAAATTAGTGGGCGCAAATTTTAGTCCTTGAATTCATGTTTTAAAAACAAATGAGTAACTCATTTTCCTCTGTTTTGTTGGTTCCAGCTTGACCTGACTTAAAAGCTTGAATAAATGCCACTGGTTGCTCCAATATTAATATTAATCTCTGTAATTAAAAGTTCCATAGAAGATGTACAGGGTTCGAACTCTGACCTACTATTGATACATTATTTTATCTGAATCTTCATTCAAATATGTTAAGTTAAAAACAAATAGATCAAACTTATACTCCGCTTATAGAACTTATGAACGTATCAATTTATACTCTGCTTACAGTACTCATTACCTAATCCACTTTAACTCTGCTTACAATACTTAAGGTACGAGTTCTTTGAATGTGGGTTTAAATAATTAGCTAGTTTATTTTCTGTGGAATCCGATAAACAAAAAATTAACCATACCGTAAATCTGATTTTATGTACAAGCATGAAACTATCTGCAGTTCTGGAACATTCTGTTTTTGAATTCGGCGGCTTAATAACAGTACGAATACTATGATATGTTAACAGAAGTTAGATAAATAAAATACTTAATGTTGGTTTTTGTTATATTTCTATTTTAAATGCACCTTTGGTTTCATATAGTGTTTTAATAGACTGGAAAATATTCATTCGCATTAACGAAATGGACTGAATGCAGCTGAAACGAATATTTTCGCTGTCTAAGAAACGTGCCGAAAACGGCTGGAATGAGTCAACTTGAGTGTCTGAAAATTTTGTTTCTTTATTGGCTTTGTCATTCAAGTGCCCTTTTGTGGGGAAGATCGACACTAAACACATATAAATTTTTACCTGTCAAAAAGGATATGAAATGGGTACGAACCTAAGAAAGGAGAGGTAAGGTATTTGATAGCCTTGTTTTTACTCAGTGACACGATGTTCATCTCAGGGGGGACAAATTCTTCCCTATCATACAGTGGCTCATAGAACAGGAAATAAAGGACTACAAGCAAGTTTTTATCTCCGGAAATGAATAATTGTCGGTAGTGTTAAAATGAGAGACGGAAAGAAATGGTTTTGCCGAAAAAGGTTTGGACACAATTAGCTATGGTGCATCGGCTGTTTAAGAATTAATCAGATTGCTTTCGTAAAGATGGATGATTTCGTAATGTATGTTTTAAACAAATGAATAAATATATTATCTTCAAAATATGTGTAAAGGCATTGACCAAAACCTTGGAGTTTTCATTTCAAATTTACCGAACAATAAATTTACTCTCTCCGTTTGCCCATATTTTCTCTCGTCAAAATTACATGTTTTTGTTTTTCATACATCCGAAATGAATCTGTCATTTTGTTGTGTCAGATTATTGTCCCACATGATAACACAATAATATTGATAATGGTGACATGATAAAAATGGTATTTTAAATACAATCAAATTTCGGATAATTGAAAATGTGTAAGTTCCTGTGAAATATGCTCCTGCATGAATGAAACATTTAAGTTTGCACTCGTGCTACAGAAATTAGTAACTGAAGAAAATGAAAGATATTATATTAAAACTACGTGGGTGATATATATTTATGAAAGGGATTTTGGGTGCACATATTATACATTTTAAAAGCTCGAAAGGTAAAATTAAGCAGAATAACAAACTGTATACTTGTAATATTTGGTTTTATCTCTGAAGTAAATTTAGTAATTTGTTTCCAACTAAGTATTATTCAAGGCTTGAAAAAAACCATGTTAGGTATTTAACGTAAATACAGAACTTGATTTAAATTAGGTACTTTCACCTTTCAAACACGTTTATTCATTTCCACATCATAGGGTATTCATTTTCGACATCATTTTCTGTTGATGACAGTAACATGGTAGATCCAAGTTATCTAAGTCCTATAAAATTCAAACTGGCTTCTAGGTTGTTAAAAAGTTGTCTGTCAATGGTAGATTCCTACTTAAAACACACTGCAGACTCGATTTCTTTCAGTGGCAATTCGTTTTTACAGTCCGAAAAAACATCCCTAGCAGTCAAAGTGTCATAACATTTATACAGGAAAGAAGCAGGCAATATTTTTTTTTATTGCTCGAATTTATGTTAGGTCTATCAAGCAGCTAGAAATTTATGAGACAGAGTTTTAATCTCTGAGTCCGCTTAGCCTTTAGGGGAGAGGAATACAGGGACTTCAGAGATCTCATTAGGGCACATTTTGCACTGTATCCGAGTGAGCTTTATCTTTAAAGACAAAGCAATGAAGAAGACATAATACAGATGTTTTTCAGGGGTGCGTTTCTCTAAGATGGCCTTTCTTCAATAAAAAAAGTCTGTTTAAAAACGAGGACTGCTTTGATAGCGTTTTATGATAGAGTTCTAGGAGTGTTGGTTAACTTTCGCATCACTCTTCACGAATAAACGGATCAAAAATAGTGTGGGTTTTTGTGTTTAAGCAGTGCATCAACCAACCACATCATTGTTTCTTACCTAGTAATTTCTGTGTTCATCAACAAGGTGGCCTAGTGTGCAGGCATAGAGAAGCAAATTCAAACTGCATTTTTCAATCTGTTGGGAAAATCTTATATCTTCTTCAGTGCAGTGTTGTGTTCAGTGGAATAGCAAGAAATTTCTTCGGTTCCAAAGGTTTGGTTCACTGGTGAAATCCTCATATGAACATATATATCGTTTTTAATTCGTGCTCAGTCTCCCCTCAAGGGGGATTAACCCCCCCTTCTGGGTACCCCACTGGCTGTGGTTTGTGGTGAATTGGGAAGTACAGCGGTAGACATCAGTGGGTTTAGAACGTGGTCGGCATGATTCTAGAGTTCTCACAAGCAGGGGAGGAATTACTCGAGAAATCGCCCACTTTCTCGAATCCTCTTTTCTAGATTGTTTGGGAAGAATGAATAAATATTTTGGTACTTATGAATAAGAATTGTTAACTTCATTTGCAAATTTATACAGTATTTTCCTTTAAAACGTTGTTATCGTGAGAAAAATTTGGCAGTTCTTTCTATCTATGTATATGTTTGGCATTTGCTCTAAAAGGCCAAGGCAAAATTCTTCAGTGAAAAATTTGCAGGCGGACCAAGCAATAAATAAATTAAGCTAACTACGTTTAAGTGTAGATCCCTGACTTAGAGCCAAGGGGTCATTGGCAGGACTTACCTTTCTTTTGTAGTTTGAAGGAGGTACTAGTAAGAATTTTGAACGTCCTTTAACCCCTCACACTTACCCGCATACATCATAGATCACAAAGAGGTTTTGCGACTCAGATATTAAGAAATTCATATCCTTTACTAAAATGAAACAGCAATTTACCGAAACTCGTTCATGAATTAAAATTATATTAAATATTGTGTTTATTTATTTATTGATTTATTATTATTAAATATTGTTTTTAAAATGTATATTTTACTATATTGGGTGTGTCTTTTGTTCTGCGGCTTTGCTCGACCTTGTGTTCATCGATTGGTCTTTTAGATACTTTAGAGTTATATATATACAACTTATATATATATACTAATAAAATTGATGCAAGCTGAATTTAGTTATGATACAATGTACAGACGTAGAATTCGTACAGAAGCGCTAAAGCAGCAATCCGGAACGAACCACCTCATCATACTGTCGATAAAAACATACCACTGTAAACCACAATTAAAAAAAACATTATTAATGCAAAGAGACTCAAAAAAGCATTATAATAAAAAACAAACCTCTCAAGCCGATCTCATCAGGGGAACACCGTATCGTGGATCATGACCTTTCGAAACTCAGCAAAAGCCGGAATAACCCAAGACCCGCTGAGGTGCTTGCTCCCTAGGTCATGGGAAACAACAGATGAAGACCAACCTCATATACGAAGACCATTTGACAGAAAGGGAAAACAACCCGATCACGTGGTCCAATGGTGACAGTATGCAAATAGGTGTAAGCTGTGTAAGAAACCTATGAAGTAGATTAGTAAATAATTAGCCACAAGCAGCCCACCAAGTGGCATTTAGCAACCTAAGTTATTAAATTTGTAGGGCTTATATTAATAATGTCTGAAAAATGTAATTGTTGACGAGTTTTGAAGAAATTCTTGGCTCTGGAATCATCAAGTAGCTGCTTGAATAATCTTGTAATAAAAATGATTGGTAGTTCATTCTTGCAGAATCTTCTCCACAGATTCCTCAATTCAACGGTGAACATATTTGAATTATTGCAAATATCCATAATCTTGTGGTACTGTGAAATGATAACATTTCGATATATTGAGGTAGAGATATTTGAATTCCAATTAATGTAAAAATTTATGGCAAAAGAATACGTATTCTTTTTATCAAAAACTGTAGTTAAAAAAGCCATCCTGCTGACTATTTATTTCTATGTCCAAAAAATCTGTTTGATTATTTTGTTTCTTAGTTTTTATCAGTTTCAAATTGGGTGGATATATCTTGGATGACAATTCTTCAAAGTCTTTGTGTCCAAAAACTATGACGTCGTCAACATAACGAAATATCCTTCCATGGTTGGTGTCAAAATACAAAGCAGCCTTTCTTTCATACTGATGTAAATAAAGGTTTGCCAAAACACTTGAGTACTTGGAGCCCATGGGTATACCTGATGTTTGACAGAAAATCCCTTCTCCCATGAGCACGTAGTTATTATCAAGACACAGTGTTTGAATAAATCGCCAGTCTTCATACTTCATATTGATTACCTCGTTGAACTCCTGAAAGAGCTCGTCACATATTTTATGTAAGTTCTCAATGCCAATACTAGTAAACAGGCTTTGGAAGTCATAGGTATCTATTGTTGTTATAGAATCCTTTTGAAGTGTATGTATAAATTATAAGACCGGCTTATTGCTGTTAATAATCCAGGGCCCTGATATATTTTGCAAGATTATTTTTAATTTATTTTCAAATAGTGTACTTACCTGGCTGCAATAACAATTCCTTGCTGAAGTTATAAAGCGGAAAGCAACAAGAGATTTGTGAAATTTTGGGAGTGCGTATACAAAAGGGAAGTTCAAATTATAAGTTTTTATTTGTAATATCTTGTGCAAAGCTATCACTTTTTTCATGATCTTCATACTTCCTTGAGCTACCTGTGAATAAGTTTAATATATAAACTTAATAATATGTTGAAGTAGAATCTTTACATGTAAAGTAGAATCTTTACATAATATGTTGAAGTAGAATCTTTTACATGTAAAGGCTATATTATTCTTTGCTTTATCAGTAGGTACCATGGTGAAACTCTCCCTAAGTTCTTGAATTTGTTTTGAAAAACTTCTGTGTGGCTTGTCTTGATGTAAGTACTGGCATTTAGAGATTCGTGTCTTGATAAGCTCCAGGGTTTTACATATCCATTCAAAGAATGCAGGGTATGTTACCTGAAACCTAGATGATATATGCATGGCAAATTTTATCAAATCTGTTCTTATGCCAATCATAAGTTGTTCCCAAGTATGGTTTCTTTGAGTTCTGAAATTAGCACCGCGTGCTATTAGTGAACGTAATCCTTTGTCCTGCACAATATCTATGTTACCAGTTACTATATGACAGTGATGGTTATCAACAAAAGCTGCTAGGTCACTTTCTTCACAGTGGCAAGGTAGAGTTGTTGACGATTCAGAATTTTTCTTTAAACTTGCCATTTCTTTATAGTTGTATACCCTTCTTCCCAATGGTGGCCCATATTTATAGCTCGTAACAATGCGTACTCCATTAACAGGAAAATAGCCCTCAGCTTCTCGGAATATGTGATTAAAGCCAACTTTGTCAAACATCCTATGCATGAACTGCACTGTGCAGTACACCCTTTTACAATTATCACTATAGTTTAAGTTGTCTCCACTCAATTTGAACTGCAATAGATCTTCAATAAGATCTTTTTTATGTTTATCAGAGCATTTATAGCTTTCATAAAAACTTCTAATCGCTCTTACTTTTCTTCTGTTTAGACCAAATATTTTCTGCTTGCAGTAAGGTACAATGTTGTCATTATTTCCTTCTATATCTTCTAGAAACTTCTGGAAATCCACAAATCTCTGTCTCTGTAATGCCTTACTCCTGCAACCTCTGTTCTTTCTGTTGCCCGCTGTAGTAAGCGGTTTAAATTTGAAGTTTTGATAAATTGGATTTTCTTTAATGCTGATATCATTAGAAAGATTTTTACCATTAAAAATTTCATTTAACCCGTACGGTATATCGTCTCTAATTGAAGCATAAATACATTTTCCAATTCAAGGCGCTGTTCAAGATTTTCTTCTTGGGCCAAAATTTTGACAAAAATGTTATCAAAGCTATAACTCTGAAAGTGTGTTAGCTCTGCATCTTTTTCTTAAAAAGTCTGATGTTGGTCCTGTGCCCATTTATTCTAATATTTAGCGGTCCGGCCATTTGTCCAATATAACTTAACCCGCTTTTTCTGCATATAATTTGATATATCAAATTAGTGGTCTTACAGAAGTTGGTCGTAGAACTTCCTTTTTGGCCGGCATTATCAGGGTGTATTATCTTACAAAGTTTGCAACGCAAATCAGAACAAACATCGAACTTTAGTTCCCTCGTCATCATCATCATCGTCAACCATTATCAATCCACTGCTGGACGAAGGTCTCCCCAAGTTTCCTCCAGAACGGTCTGTCTTGTGCCAGTCTCCTCCATGTCACTTCTGCATACTTTCGAATTTCATCCACCCATCTCCCATGTGGTCTTCTTCTGGGTCCTTTCCTGTCCCTTGGAATCCAATCTGAAATTTCAGCTGTCTATCGATGATCTGTCCTTCTGGCAGTATGTCCAGCCCATTGCCATTTCAGGAATTTAACTCTGATCATGATGTCTTCCACTCTTGTCATTTTTCGGATCCACGAGTTCCTCTTTTTATCTCCCCTGGTTACACCAAGCATGTACCTCTCCATGCTACTTTGAGTTGTCTGCAGCCTTTGTATGTCTGTTTTAGTTAAGGTCCACGTCTCTGCATCATACGTAAGCACTGGAAGGATGCATTGATCAAACACTTTTCTTTTAAGACATAATGGCAAATTGCTCTTGAAAATTATGCAGTTTCTTCCAAAAGCTCTCCAGGCAAGTTTTGTACGCCGATTAATTTTTTCATCAATGTGACCCTTACTTGATTTCTGCTGTCCAAGATAAACGTACGTGCCTGTTATCTCCAGCTTTTCTCCATCAATCGATAAATCTTCATTTCTTGTAAAAGCATTGAACATCACTTTTGTCTTCTGAAAGTTCATTTTTAATCCCACTTCTTTACTCTTGTCAGCAAGTTCCTGGATCATACTCTGCAGCTCTGATGGGCTAGTTGCAAAAATGACTACGTCATCAGCAAAACGAAGGTGGGTTAGATAATCTCCATTAATCTTTATCCCCTTGTTTTCCCAGCTCAGTGACTGAAAAACACCCTCCAATTTGGCATTAAAGAGCTTCGGAGATATGGTGTCAACTTGTCTCACTCCCCTTCCAATTTTTATGTGTGTTGTATTTTCAAACAGCCTAATCTTTGCACTTGCATTTTCATAGATGTTATTAATAATATTAATGTATGCATCTTCAATACCGCAGGTTTTCAGAGCCATTGTAACTGCTGATGGTTTCACCGAATCAAAGGCTTTTTCATAATCGATAAAAGCCATGCACAATGGAAGTTCATATTCCCTCGCTCTTTCAATTAGTTCTCTCAGCACATGGATATGATCTATTGTGCTGTAGCCACTCCTGAATCCAGCTTGTTCTCTCGGTTAAGCCATGTCTAGTGTTACCTTCAAGCGGTGTGAAAGAACTTTAGTGAAGATTTTATAAACTACTGATAGGAGGCTGATAGGTCTGTTGTTTCCGAGATCCTCAATGTCACCTTTCTTATGTAGCAGGATCATTGTAGCGGTGTTCCAATCCTCAGGAATCTTTCCTTCATTAAGGCATCGAGTGAAAATTTGGGCGAGTACTGTTTCGATTTCTCCACTTGCTTCTTGTATGATGTCTACAGTAATTCCATCTTCTCCTGGAGCTTTTCCCCGCTTCATGTTCTTGATTGCATGTGCAACTTCTGCTGGAAGGACTGGAGGAACTCTGGTACTGGTATCTTTCATGATGTCTGGAGTGTATGTATCATCCCTTTCATATAATTTGGAGTAGAAATCTTTCACTCTTGTGAAAATTTCGCCTCTATTTCTTGTTACAGAACCATCTTCTTTTCTCAGTGCCATAATCTGTTTTCTTCCCTTACTGAGATGTCCCTTTGCTATCTTTAGGCTTTGGTTGTTTTCAATTGCTTTCCTCACTAGTTCACAGTTGAATTTTCTTACGTCTTCAGTGATACTTTTTCGTACTGTCTTGCATAGCTCTATATATTCCACTTTGGAAGTCACATCTTCTTCAGTTGTCCTCATCTCTCTTCTTTTTTGCATCAACATTTTCGTTTTTCCTGATAATTTATTTACATGCAACTTGTTCTTAGACCCAGCTAATTTTGTTGCTGTTTCCATAAGAGCTTTGGTTACTTTTCTGTTAACTTCAGAGATGTCCACTTCTTCCGATGTTAGGCCTTCTAAAGCAGAGAACCTGTTCTTCAGTTCCAACTTGAAGGTATTATGGTGTTTTTTAAGGTTGGTTATGTCAATAGATTTTGTTTGTCTTATGAGCTTGCCACGGTCAAGTTTAGTGTTGAGGTGCATCTTACATCTCACCAATCTATGGTCACTACCTGTGTTGAACTTGTTTAGCACACTGCAGTCTTCTATGACGAATTTTTTGTTACACATAATAAAATCAATTTCACTTGTCGTCCCATTTGGATATCTCCATGTCCATTTCCTGTGTGGCTTTTTCTTGAAGAAGGAGTTCAAGATGAAAAACCCTTCTGCCTCTGCAAACTCAACGAGAGTATTTCCACGCTGGTTTCTGTTGCCGTGACCGAATTTACCTACTGAAGTTTCATTCTGTTGCCGTTGCCCTATTTTTGCATTGAAATCTCCCATAATTATCTTTAAGTGCTGCTTACCTTTATTATTTAGATGACAAATTTCCTCATAAAATTCTTCAATTTCTTCTTCAGGATGACTTGTGGTATGTGCATAAGTTTGAATAATCTGAGCCTGGTATCTTTTCGAGAGTTGGATAACAAGCCGTGCAGCTCTGTCAGAGGAACTTTCAACTTCTACAACTTTATCCTTCAGTTTCTTGTTTATTATAAATCCAACACCACTAGTTCTGCCAGTATCTGTCCCACGATAGTAGAAGAGATGTCCACTTTTCAGTTCCATGAGATCTTCTCCTTTTCTCCTTACCTCACTTAGCCCCACGATGTCCCACTTGATCTTTTGTAGTTCCTCTTCCAATTCAAGAAGCCTTGAACCAGAAGATAGGAAGCGTCCATTGTACGTTGCCAAGGTCAGCATCAGATGGCAGCCTAGTCCGGTCCTCCGGGGATTCTTAGCACCCTCTGCCTTCATGTCGCACTGGCCGCTGCCTTGGCCAGGTACATTCCAGCTGCCGGAGACTGAGGGCCAAGATTTAAGTTGTGGAGTCATTTTGGAGGGGTTTGGCCATAACTCACCACCCTGGCCAAGCGGGTTGGTGAGTGTGGGATAGAATTTCCTCTAATCCCGATGGTACAGTTATACCGCTATTGGCGGTCGTCAGAGCCCCTTTAGTGGGAACAGGATGCACCACGAGAAGGCGGGGTTGACATTTGTCAAGGAGAGGCTGTGATATTACGCATCACCTGACCTTACATCCCTATATATATATATATATCATCATCATCATTGTCAACCATTATCAATCCACTGCTGGATGAAGGTCTCCCCAAGTTTCCTCCACAACGGTCTGTCTTGTGCCAGTCTCCTCCATGTCACTCCCGCATACTTTCGAATTTCATCCACCCATCTTCCATGTGGTCTTCTTCTGGGTCTTTTCCTGTCCCTTGGAATCCAATCTAAAATTTCGGCTGTCCATCGATGGTCTGTTCTTCTGGCAGTATGTCCAGCCCATTGCCATTTCAGGGATTTAACTCTGATCATGATGTCTTCCACTCTTGTCATTTTTCGGATCCACGTGTTCCTCTTCTTATCTCTCCTGGTTACACCAAGCATGCACCTCTCCATGCTTCTTTGAGTTGTCTGCAGCCTTTGTATGTCTCTTTTAGCTAAGGTCCACGTCTCTGCACCATACGTAAGCACTGGAAGGATGCATTGATCAAACACTTTTCTTTTAAGACATAATGGCATATTGCTCTTGAAAATTATGCTGTTTCTTCCACAAGCTCTCCAGGCAAGTTTTGTACGCCGATTAACTTCTTCACCAATGTGACCCTCACTTGATATCTGCTGTCCACGATAAACGTACGTGTCTGTTATCTCCAGCTTTTCTCCATCAATTGATAAATCTTCATTTCTTGTAAAAGCATTGTACATCACTTTTGTCTTCTGAAAGTTCATTTTTAATCCCACTTCTTTACTCTTGTCAGCAAGTTCCTGGATCATACTCTGTAGCTCTGATGGGGTAGTTGCAAAAATGACTATGTCATCAGCAAAACGAAGGTGGGTTAGATAATCTCCATTAATCTTTATCCCTTTGTTTTCCCAGTTCAGTGATTGAAAGACATTTTCCAATGTGACATTAAAGAGCTTCGGAGATATGGTGTCACCTTGTCTCACTCCCTTTCCAATTTTCATGTGTGTTGTATTTTTAAACAGCCGAATCTTTGCACTTACATTTTCATAGATGTTATTAATAATATTAATGTATGCATCTTCAATACCGCAGGATTTCAGAGCCATTGCAACTGCTGATGGTTTCACCGAATCAAAGGCTTTTTCATAATCGATAAAAGCCATGCACAATGGAAGCTCATATTCCCTCGCTCTTTCAATTAGTTCTCTCAGTACGTGGATATGATCTATTGTGCTGTAGCCACTCCTGAATCCAGCTTGTTCTCACGGTTGAGCCATGTCCAGTGTCACCTTCAAGCGGTGTGAAAGAACTTTAGTGAAGATTTTATAAACCACTGATAGGAATCTGATAGGTCTGTAGTTCCTGAGATCCTCAATGTCACCTTTTTTATGCAGCAAGATCATTGTAGCGTTGTTCCAATCCTCAGGAATTTTCCCTTCATTAAGGCATCGAGTGAAAATTCGAGTGAAAAACAGCGGTTTTCTGCTTCTTCCTCAACGAGGAATCGTCCGGTAGGTTTATTGTGGGGTCGATTCTGATCACCCTGTATATATATATATATATATATATATATATACAGGGTGATCAGAATCATATATATATATATATATATACATATACAGGGTGGTCGATTCTGATCACCCTGTATATATATATATATATATATATATATATATACAGGGTGATCAGAATCGACCCCACAATAAACCTACCGGACGATTCCTCGTTGAGGAAGAAGCCGAAAACCGCTGTCCGATCGGACGTCGCATTCCGGAGATATACTCGCCGAAAGTTCTTGACGTCACATCCGGTAAGAATACAGACATTAGAAATAACTAACCCAATCTCTTTGACAGGAAACATGTAATTTATTGATGTGTACCATTACAACACAAATGATAAATACGTTGATTCGTGTCAGATTACAACATGTGTTCAAAATGACCACCTTGTAGTGCGGAACAAGCGGCAGCCCGCCGAGGAATAGACATCTGCATGCGTTGCAGCATAGCAAGGGTTACAGTTGTGAGGCTTGCATGTAAGGTGGGCACTAGGTGGTGCAGGCTGTTGATAGGCCTGCGATATACCAGTTCCTTTAGATCACTCCAGAGGAAGAAATCCAATGGGCTAAGATCCGGCAATCTAGCGGGCCATGCGACAGGACCACCACGGCCAAGCCATCGACCGGGATATTCCGTATCCAGCCACTGGCGAATATTTTCAGCGTAATGTGCTGGTGCTCCATCATGCTAGAACCATAGATTGCTGAGAACAGCCAATGGTACGTTCCCAGTAAGTCCGGCAGAACATCTCGTAGGAACACCAGGTAGTTGGCAGCTGTGACACGTTCGGGAAGAAGATGTGCTTCCATTAGGATATCGCCCACTATACCACACCATATATTAACACCCCACCGGACCTGGTGAGCGTGCGGATTGTCCAATGCCCAAACATGACTATTATGGATGTTGCAGATACCCTGCCGTGTAAACCTTCCTTCATCAGTCCACAAGATCCAGCAGATGAAACAATTATGGGCAGCATGTTGCTGTAGCAGCCACTCACAGTATGCCTGTCTTCGAGGATAATCCTGTCGTATTAGGCCTTGCACCCGTGTTATGTGATATGAATGCAGGTCTTCGTCGTGTAGAACGGCAAGTAAGGTATTTTGGTGCACACCGTACTATCGCGCAATCGCACGGCTGCTGGTCGTTGGCTCCTACTCTATAAACTCTAATATGGCGTCCTCGAGGGATGGTGTCCTTACAGAGGGTCCAACGCCACTGTCTACACTTGGACGTGGTGCGACATTGCCTGTGTCACGCATTCGAGCGTCAAGCCGCCATATGACCTGGGCGTCAGGGTGCCGTAGCGCTGGGTATCTCTCACTGTAGGCCCTTGCTGCACGCAATGCTGAACCATAGCATTCACCAATAGGAGATACAAGTCACAATACTCTCTCAAACTGTACGACATATTGCTACCCACACTACTGTCAAATGTACCAACGCAGTTGGAGCTTACCTGCTACCGTCCCCAACCCATTTTATCTCTACCTGCCGTATCGCGCAGGCGTACAACTGATGGTTTCACGCGACCGCGTCCTTCAAATTTGCATATGCACCCCTTCCCACATTTTTAAATGTTGATTGCCTTTCATTTTTCTTTGTTTTTTTTTAATTGGAGGTTTAACGACCAGCGTGAGCAGCTCAGTGGGCTATAAAGAGTTGTCCGTCCTGAATTTAGGACCACTGGTTCCAGGAAAAGGAGAGAGTCAGTGCCGTAGGACAAACACACCATACATGCTTCACCGGGATTCGAACCTGGACCCCATTTGGAGAAATGATCAGAAGCAATCGCCTTAGAGCTCTGCGCCACTGGGGCAGCTTCATTGCCTTGTGATACATGCGTCTGTATAACTATCCACGTCGCTCTTCAACGAACATGTGCGTTACCAGATGTGACGTCACGAAGCTTTCGGCGTGTGTATATCCGGAAATTGACGTCCAATCGGACAATGGACAACGGTTTTGGGGTTCTTTCTAAACGAGGTATCGTCCGGTAGGTTTATTGTGCAGTCGATTCTGATCACCCTGTATATACACACCCACATTAAAGTAACAAACTATCAGGAACACCTAAATAACGATTTCTTAGGCCTCTATTGACCATCAATCAAAGCTCGATGTGATATGTCATGAATTCAAAGACATACTGATTTCGTTCTGGAGGAAGGTTGAGCCAAGCCGATGAGGTAGCGTCAATCAATAACTGAAGGTTCGTTGGAGGAGAATCGTTCTTACGAATGATTCTCTTAATCTCATCTTACGAGTGTTCAATTCTTTAAATGTTTGGGTATTGTGGAGGCCATTTTAGCACTCTGAAATCCTAGTCGTATTTTGTACACTCAATGGACAAAGCATTAGAAATACCTACGATATAACATTTTCGTCCTCCTCTAGCCCGAATAAAAGTCTGTATTTGCAGAGGCATCGACTCAATCAGATGCAAAGAAGTATTTGGAGGGAATGCCAGCCATGCTTGTTGCATCCTTGTCTGCAACTCCGCTTTAGACGTCGGTCCAGGACCCATGAACCTTTTGTTCCGCTCCACGGAATCCCCGAGTGCTTCCACAGTGTTTAAAGCTGAGGACCTTGTGGTCCACTGGACGGTTCCAAACTCAGAAGAATAGTTCAGATATCAGACTAAGGTATTCAAACAGCACGTGCGATATGTGTTCCTGGTTCTAATTTTTGTGCTGAGCAAGGTATTAATATCTCTGCATTTAAAGTTTATCAACTCTGTAGAAAATATATTTTGAATGGTACTCAGGACAAGCACTAGGGCAACATTTTGAAAATAGGTAATGCTTATCAATTAATTAATACGAAACGTGAATAAATCTGATTGACGTAATATCAGAACTTTTAACACTCTTAATAACAGTTTTCACAGTGCATACTAGACAAATTTCAGCTCGGCCAAAGCAGGCTAACTTTAATATTTCAGATTCTTAAGCTGTTACACTACGCAAATACTAGAGAACGCCTGATACTTATTCAGCGGTGTTTCTGTTGCGTACACACTCAGGAATTAATAAAGAAGTTTTATAGTTACATTAAACAGGTAAGTTGTTTTCCAAGAAATAAGAAGTGATTATGAACTATATATCCGAAGGAGAGGCAATTAAATGTGAGAAACACTCACAATGTTATTTGATGTGATCTCTGTTGTAATTGGTATGCTTTTTTTAAAACTACCAGGATTATTCAGCTTTTTGCACGAAGCGAACCTATTTTCGCATCACTGAATCTGCAAGTTTTTCTCTCATATAAGAGGAAAACTAGAACGTATCGTAAAGAAAGTTCGCAAAAGTAGGGAGCACGTGTGAGTGTCAAAGCATGGTCAGAAAGAATTTCTGAGAACTTGTGATTTGTTTGCAGTATAAAAATTGAAAATAAAAATTTATAAAATACAAACTAAATTTGCAAATAAGACCAGACATCCTAACAACCTAATTTTAGGAAAATACCTTTGGGAATGGTGACGTTTCAATAGATACAACGGAGGTTTCTGTAGATGTTAATTCTACCTGAAAACATTTATTTTGTATCAAGATTACAAAAAATATAAAAGAAAACGTTGCGCACAATTCCAGAAAATTTTGTGTTACGTAATGATACATCTGTATCTTGAAGGTACAATATAATGATGGAACATTCGTGAAAGATTCGTTTTCAACGAGCGTATGCTCACCGTGAATCTCGCATAGCTTGTTCCCTCCTCTGTTCTTGATCATTCAACTCTCCACTACTCCAACACACACTGAAGACGCAGCACCTTAACTTTATTCCGGCAGAATGAGTATAATACAGTTATTATATTATATAACACGATGAGTATAACAGAATTATAACATTATATAATACGATGAGTAACACATGGTAATAAAATTTATCAAATCATTGTGGGTATCAATATTACTGACAGCATACTTTGCTTTAAAAATTCAAACATCCGATCGGGGCTAAACTTAGTGTGACAAATTAGGAGAAAATCGTGTAAACACGAATTTCCGGCTGTTTCCTCAAAAATGTCTTTCCGCATGTTAACCACCTTTTCGTAGTCCAGTCACATATTTTGTTTCTTCGGGGTATGTAAGACAATGAAAAAGTAAGGATGCCTACTTAATTTATTGATCTTTGATCTCTTTAAATAAGCATTAGAACAGTTAAAATTTAAATTTTCAAATAATCTTACATTGGACAATTAAGCTTAACTTAGATTTTTTGTAAGGTTTCGATACTTCTCTTTGAAAACGGAACTGTATTTTTAATCACGGGCCATAACTTCGCTCTCATACTTCAACATCATAACGTACCTTCTGTAAATTTACCACCGCTGTTCTAGCAATGACAAGTTTTATTTCAAGGATCTGTACGATCACTAATGGCCTTTTGAGAATACCATTGTTCTGCTGCATTTGTACCATGTAATCAATGATTACTTCTTTGCAATACAGATATCAACACTTAGCTATCCCTGACGACATGTTAGTAGTCTCCTTTAAATATTCATGAGAGTTCATACATGATCCGTCGCCAAACAAGAGGTACTTCATCGCCATATCTACAGAAAAATGAGCGTTTCCACACCATGTCAAATGCAATATGCCCCTTATGTTCCCGTGACATTTATTCTTCCTACACACGAATATTCCAGCTGGTCGGCGATTCTCGTTGCTGGATGTCATTACGTCCCGAAATCACATCTTCTCGTGCAAGGCAGCAATATATCCGTCACGATTCATCTTACATATTTGATGCATTGCCTTCAAAGAAACGTCAGTTATTCAACATTTTTTATGAAATCCAATATCCCAAGCAAGACGAAGCATACAAGATCAATTAAAAGTTGAACCGATTGCAGGTTGTTAGGCAAAGGAACACCACATTGTCTGGACTATTTTATTTTATTTGTCTGTTACGAGTAGCTTTGATACTTTTGAGTGATGCTTGTTGGCCAATATGTCGACACTAAGCTGGGTATATTTTAAATGTTACCACATGCGTTCCTTATACATACATATATGTGATGGTTAAAAAAATAATAATCTCTGAGCATTCCTAGTTTTCTATTTTCCACTGTTCTTCTACCTTTAGCGTTATTGGATTTTAATATGCCTTAAAATAATGGTTAAAAAGCAATTTTGCTGCCAAAATTTCATTGATAACTCTGAAACTGTACGTTTCAAAACTGTAATGTGACAAAAAATACATTATTTTAAGAATTCGCAAAACACGAATACCCTTTCCGCTTATATTCCAGACTGGACTAGGTGGAGCTGTTTTTCGTTTTTAGACAAAACCAACTGATATTTTTCACTTCGGTTTCTATTATTTGTTTTACTATTTTATGAGAGATTTATAGGACTAACATTTAATATAAAAGTTTTATATCACGTTGCAGAATAAATGTTCTTTTTTATAAATATTCTGCTTCAGTTCACTAGTTCATAGAATTACATTGATCGATAATATTCACTAAAAGTACACACCAAACGGTTCAGGTCTAACCTCTCTGAAATTTAGTACAATTTAGTATCAGTTATAAACAGGTCTTCTTTATGCTTCTGTAGTTGGTGTTCAGTAATTTGTGTACGAGTGTCCTCATTTACACACATCCGGTGCCACAGATGAAATACTCTCATTAAAAAGATGGGAATCGACATTAAAGCATGCCGTTACAGCGTAAGGCTCTAAAGGTTAATCTTGGGTTGACAAGGTATTGTAGGGAAAGTAAGTATTGTAATTGATCGCACGCGGATATATTATAGTTGTACACAGCAGATTTTGTTTAATTGCTGTTGTCATATAGTTGGTTTCAGAAAGCAAATTTTTCATTATAAACTCGATAAAAATGAACTACTATGAATTATAGAAACGAACTACTATGCTAGAAAGGATATGTTCTTCTTTTTTTTTTTTTTTTTGATTGGAGATTTAACGACCATCGTGAGCAACTCAATGGGCTATAAGCAGTCGCCCATCCTTAATTTAGTGTCACTGGTTCCAGGGAAGGGATAGAGCCAGTTCCGTAAGGTAAACACAACATCCATGCCTCGCCCGGTGTCGAACCCAGGGCCCTTTCGGACGAATGATCAGAGGCCATCGCTTAGACCACTGCGCCACCGGGGCGGTGGATATGGGTTTCGACGTGTGTGTGCAGGTACAGAAGACATTACGAAAGACAACATTCGAAACTTTGTTCCCGAAATGAGAACATTCCGAAATTCTTATGATTAACCAACAAGTTAATTTACTCGTTTAACGTTTCGTACTCATTTGTTTCTGTGATAGTATTCCAGTTTTAGTTCTTTGTTTTTTAACGAGCACGCCACTTATCGTCACTTTTATAAAGTACCTCGTTGGGAACTTAAAAACAACAAGAGAAAATTGATCTTATGATGCCCCCAGGGGATAAATGGTGCTGCAAGCGTCAGAAAATTATACAAGAGTAATGAAAATGCAAGAGGAGGAGGAATTCACAGCTTTGTATAGACATCGCTGGTGGAAGGAACTTGTACCCAAACCCAGAGGTATTAGTACTCCCGCGAACATTCACTCTCGCTGTAGGAAAATGTAAACTGACTGCACGTGCCAAAATATAATGGTCACAAATAACACTAAGAACTAACAGAAAAATATGACTGCCATTCGATTTGGCACAAGTTTCGGATATCGTTTAATGGGTCATCCGTTCCTGTGTTATAAACACCGCAGGCATTAAACGACGTTTTTCACCGTAGAACGCCACTGGTCTGCATAAATCTGTTTCACAAGATATCTTCTTCTGCCTATCACGGCTGCCAAACCCGGAACATTGCCCTGATTAATCCGACTTTTGAAGTATTACTACATTACAAAATCGCAACAGTTGAGTTCAGTCGAATAAAGCAGCCAGGATGTGGGATGTACTCAGTTGATCTCTCTGCTGGTGTTCTGTTCTGCATAAGTATGGTTGAGCCAAAACAATGAAATACTTTGCAAGACCAAGAAGATATGCAGCATCTCTCGATACCAGCAGACATTGACGTTACAAGGCACTGGCACGTTTGGACAATTTTCTTCAGAAAAACTGGGTCCGTTGATAAATGATGCCGTAAAACCACATTGCCGCACTGTAACTGTAATTTTGCTTCCTATACTTCCAATGGAAAAAACTTCTGTAAACATTTTCTTCACAATTAATGCGTTCCCAAGAATTAAACTTTTAACATCGATTAAAATAGCTTCATTTTATAACTTGGAATACTTAATATTTTCTAAAACATAACCATAATTATGTAATCCAACATTTGTTTGTCTACTGACGTCGTCAAAGTACAGGTCGCGCCATCTTTTTTCTGGTTCCAACACCACCAAAGGAAAAGTTATTGATTTTTTATATAATTATGGTTATGTTTTAGAAAATATTAAGTATTCCGAGTTGTAATATGAAGTTATTTTAATCGATGTTTAAATTTTCATCCTTGGGAACACAATAATTGTGAAGGAAATGTGAACAAAAGTTTTTCCATTGGAAGTATAGGAAGCAAAATTACTTGATATCCACCTTAACGGTTTAGCATAACGGTTTACGGTTTACGGAAATACTTTATGGACCGCTTTTGATTTTCTTGGTAAATTTAGTAAGTGCCATAAGTTCAAACGACAAAAGTCCGACTTTCCAAAAATTAAGGACAGTAAAAAAACTCTGAAATTTCGGAATAACAAGCCTTATTTGCTTAGATATGCAATAAAAATTGAAATTTATATGAATTTTCCAGTTTTTATTTCATCTGATATACTTGGAGATCGGGCTGCAGAGCCCGAGCGCTACTCTGGTAACAATCGTAGCGAGCCTAGCGGCGCAGTCCCTAGTATATTAAAAAATATTAAGTCTTTGGCACGTGGCTCATATAATCAAATTTGCAGATATGCTTAACGCCTTCTATGTTTAACTTCGTGGAAGGTTTGATAAAAGTGTATACGTATGAAAAAGTATTTCGCTTCACAGCCTGCAAAGGATATTCTTATTATTAATTAGTAAACGCATATTTTGCACATCGAGTTCATTTTTTTTTCTGGTAAGAATGAGCCGTTAATTTTTTTCTGCTTTAAATTCGTTTGTTAAAAATGATACATGTCACTTTTTCTTTACCGATGAAACGTACTGGCAGGGTGAAGTTCTTAAATAACCTTAAAATCATTTCTTGAATATTGTACATTTAATGTCAGGTATATGTCTTGCCGACACTGAGATGACTCAATTTTGTATTCCGTTAATATGTATTACATGGTATTCATATTTTTCAAAACATGACCCAGGAACTTACTGACAATGCAAAACGCGGGATTAAAAGTGTGCTTTTAGAAAACAAAATGGATGCACAATGCTTTTCCAAAAAATAAAGTTTTAGCGATTCATTGAAAAAAATCAAGAAGAAACCATTACCTACATTTACCTTCGACAACTTATACCAAAAGTGCGCCACATTCACGAAGAAACAGGACTCAGAGTTAATGAAAAAATGGTAAAGAAAACAAAACATGAAACAGCGTTTGTTGATAAAATTTAGGAAAGAGAAAAGTAATGTGAAAAGTGCTGCACTTCAAGTCTGATTGAAAAACGAAATAAAAAAGTACCGAAAATATTGATAATACGTAAACCACATTTCTTTTGTGCTCCTAGTATCCATGTGCTATTCCCTACTGAAAACATGATACAACCGTGAAACTTTGCAAATAGCTAGAGTACGTGCTGGTATGCAAACGGTCCACGTTTGGTGTGATTGAGCATGACCACACACCCTGTGGTGGCGCTGCAAAAACGAATCGGCAAACCGGCGTGTAGTCAATGCCCCATGTAAACGAAAAACACCGGCCGACGCAAGCAAGAGTGCAGAGTGACATTAATGCCGGGTAGACTCCAGATACGTCGATTTACGCAACATACGGACTTGGAGAGAGGCCTGATCATCGGGCTGAAAACCGCAGAGTGGTTGGCGTGCCTTGTAGCTCGCCACGATGCTCGTTCTGACCTTACCATCCCACTTATTTTAGGAGCAGCGGACACGTGACGGCACTACCACACGGTGGAGTGGCTCTTGACGGACCAGCAGGCCGACCGATAGAGAGGATCGACGGATCGTGCGCCAGGCACGAACGTATTTCACGGGGACCAGGTCCACTATACAGGCACATGTAGCGGCTCCTGTGTGCCCACGAACCATTTCCCCAACGCCGCGGAGAAGTGAATCTGCGATCCCAGCGTGCCTTGCGTGTGCTGCCATTAACACCGGAACATCGCCGGCTCCGTTTGCAGTGGTGCCAGACCAGAGCGACGTGGAACGCCACAAATTGGCAACGTGTGGTGTTTAGCAATGAGTGCCGCTCCGTTTTTGGGACACATGATCATCGTGTCCGGGTGCAGAGGTCCCCTGGTCAACGCCCCAATCCCAACCTCGCTATCGAGCGCCACCCCTCCCACACTGCAGGTTTTATAGTCTGGGGAGCCATAGCCTACGATAGCCGATCAGCTCTAGCAGTAGTACGTGGATCATTGACGGGCCAGCGGTATGTGGATGAGATCCTACAGCTCCATGTGTTCCCGTTCCTGGCAGGGATTCCAAGTGCGCTATACCAGCAGGATAATGCCCGCCCTCACACGGCTCGGGTTGCCTATGACTGCCTACGTCATGTCAAGTCAATTCCATGGCCTTCCCGCTCCCTCGACATGCCCCTTATCGAGCATGAGTGGGCCAGTCTGTTTGTGACAACTGTAAAACAGCCGCCACGGTCGCGCAGTGGTCTAAGCGCTGGCTTATAATCATTCGTCCCTGATTGGTCCGGGTTCAAATCCCGTGAGGCATGGATGTTGTGTTTGTCTAACGGCGCTGGCTGTCTCCCTTCCCTGGAACCAGTGGCCCTAAATTAGGGAAGGGCGACTGATTATAACCAAATTAACTACTCACGGTGATCGCTAAACCATCAATAAAAAAAACATCTAAAACATCTGTGGTCAATTTTTTTTGATTGAAGGTTTTACGACCACTGTTAGCAACTCGATAGGCTGTAAGTAGTCCCCCCCCGACTTTACGGATACTCGTTCGAGAAAGGGAGAGAGCCGCCCAACACGTGTGGGCCAGTCTCCCGCAGGACAAAATCAGGCGTATGTTCACCTCCAAGCGGGACCGCATTGCAGCATGTATCGTAAAAATCTCACACTGATAGTTCTGTGTCTGGAGCTATTTGGCCAAACATGGCCCTTGCGCTATAAAAATCAACCAACCAACCAGCATCTATCGCCGCATGAGGCAGTGCGGCGCGCTATTGAAGATCACCGGACTGCGTGCCAAAGATCTCTGTAACTATCCTGCAGTCTGTTTTTGCTATCATGTATATCATTCATATGTATCATTACGTCTATAAAATTTTAGTTTAATCCTATGCTTCCTTCTTGGGGCGCAAATTTCATTGTCCGTAGGGTGCATACGTATATATACACACACACAGTCGAGTCACATAATTGTGACCACCTCCTTCTTTTGAGGTCAACAGCGGGTAGCCAATGAAAGAAGTGACGTGTCCTGAGGTGGCTTGAAGGGTATTGAAGGTGTGGGTAGGCATTCTGAAAACATATCACTCGTTGCTGACATGGATAAAAGGAGCGATTTCTCAGATTTGCAAAAAGGGATGATTATCGGCTTTTGGGCCAAGGGTGGCAGTATTTCTGATACAGCGCAGTTTGTGAACTGTTCGCGTGCTGCATTGGTTAAAGTGTATCGTGTTTGGAGACATGGCACCATTAAGAATGAACTACGTGGAAACTGCTGAGCACCACGTGCCATTGATGTGAGAGGTGAACGTCGGCTTCGAAGGTGAGTTAGGGCCGATCGACACCCTAGAATGGAGCAACTCAGTAGGTGAATGAACCAGGGGGGCTACCGGAAGTGCGCCTAAAACTACAGTTCAGTGAACCCTGCTGCGTTTGGGGCTCCGATGTAGACGGATGGTCACTGCACATATGCTAACGAAGGTTCCTCGGCAGAAAAGGCTTATATTTGCACGGCAGTATCGGAATTGGACCTCTGCTGATTGGCAAAGGATTGCCTTCTCCGATGAGTCACGTTTTCTGCTTCATTGAACAGTTGGCGTATAAGACGAGAAACATCGGAGAGCAAACACTCTGCACCTACTGCTGGAAGAACTCAAGCTGGTGGGGCAGTGTTATGGTCTGGGGAATGTTTTCGTGGCATTCCCTGGGTTCACTCATGCCTGTGGTAGGCACTGTGCACCGACATCTTTATGCATCTATCCTTGCAGACCACGTACACCAATACATGCTAATTGTCTTCCCTGGGGCGGATTGAGAGAACACAATGAAGACTTCAAATAACTTCCCTGGTCCCCTAATTCACCAGACTTAAACCCAATTGAGCATCTGTGGGACCACCTCGATCGTGTTGTTCACTCTATGGATCCTCCACCACGCACCCTCCAGCAGCTGTCAGATGCACTGCAATCAGCAAGGCTCAACATACCTGTGAACACTTTCCAACACCTTATTGAGTCATTCCCAGCTCGGCTAGCTGCTGTCCGCGCTGCACACGGCGGTAACTTTTGATATTAGCTGGTGGTCACAATTATGTGACTCGACCGTATATCTATATAGTGATTATTAATTTCTTTATTACGTCACTGAGAGGTCAGTCATGTTGTTTTCAGTTATGTGGAATAAATTAATTGATTTGCGGTGGCTGCTTATGATCATTTGTCCGAGAAGAGTCTGGATTCGAATTCCGGTGAGGCATGGATGATGTGTTTTATCTCTTACGGGACAAACTCTCTCGCTTCCCTGGAACAAGTGGTGTTAAATTAAAGGTGGACGACGAACTGTTTATTGCCATCGAGTTTCTGAAGGTGGTCCTGAACCCCCATCACCCGCAAAAAACGAATAGAATAGTAACGGTGGTTTATAATAATCAAATATTCGAAGAACAACGGTTGGTGAATTAGTGAAGCAGCATATCGTTTGATGAATGAGGGCCAAATATACAGGTAAAGTTCAGGATTATCGATCATTGATAGTACACTGCCGGACAATTGCTAAGGACGGAGGACAATAGCAACGATAGCAACCATAAAATGGAAGGCAGGAAAATGTGGAAATTAGCATAAGTGCGGGATACAGTAAGACGTGTTGTGCGTATGCAAATTTTGGATTGCCGAACTTGTTCGTGACGTCATAGCGCTGCTAAGAGATATAAAGGATTTGACGCGTATTGACCGTTGTTGTTCAAACGCAAAGTTGAAAGGGAAAGAATCAATTGACGAACTTGCAATTTTTAGTATGTCTTCCCGACATCACCTAGATGATTTTACGCGTGGCTGTATTATTGACAAGATTGAAGAAGGGCGAAAAATAACAGATGTTGCCAGGGAGTTCGACGTCGGCCACAGTGTTGTTTCAAGGCTTTGGAAATCATTTCAAACAAATGGAGAGTGTAGCAAACGTCACGGGGGAGGTCGTGTTCCCAGTACGACACCTGCAGAAGATCGGTACATAGTGCTATCAACAAAAAGACACCGGCGCAGCACAGCTAGTGAGGTAGCAAATTAGTTTATGGCTGTTACTGGCAAGCGGATCTCCCGAAAAACTGTCGCCAGACGTTTGCATGAAGGAGGACTATACGTCCGCCGTCCTGTTGTGTGCATCCCATTGTGTAGACGTCACCGTACCTCCCGTTTACAATGGTGCCACCAACATCGCAATTGGACTGATAACGACTGGTCTGCTGTTCTCTTCTCAGATGAGAGTAGATACAGTGTATCGTCTGATTGTCGACGACAACTGATTAGGCGTGATAGTGGTACTGCAAATTGTCCAGCAAACATACAGGAAAGGGACCGATATCCGACATGTAGTGTCATGGTATGGGCTGGCATCATGATCAATGGCCGCACGTCCCTCTATGTGCTTCCAACTGGGACTATGACTGGCCAACGACGCATTAATGATGTTCTGCTACCTCATGTTCGCATGTTCCGTGGTGCTGTCGGTGATAGATTCATTTTCATGGACGACAACGCAACATGTCATCGAACCGTCGCTGTCCAGGAGTGTCTTGAGAGCGAGCATATTCAACACCTAGTATGGCCAGCACGTTCTCCAGATCTGAATCCCATTGGAAATGTGTGGGATGCTTTGGGGAGGAGTCTTGCTGGTCGCCAATGCCCTCCAATAAACAAGGACACCATAATCCGTGCATTGACAGAGGAATGGGATAAATTACCCCAACAGCTGCTTGATAATGTTGTGCAAAGCATGACACGACGTGTGGAATCTTGCATCGCCCTCCATGGTGGCCATATCCCATATTGACATCTTACGCCGGAACGCCTGTGGACGGTAATTGCATTTTTCATGTTTACGTATTCTGCACAAAATGGCCTGTTTGTCCCTTGAACACGTTCCAAAGCCTTCTGGATTTCAGAGCACAATAAATTGTCTTTCTTGTAATGTCCTGGCATTCTGACATTATTTTATTTCACTTGGCATCCAACCACACTTACTTTTTTATGCGCTATATAGCCGTTTATGATCCGTCCTTAGCAATTGTCCAGCAGTGTAGTAATCATAGTCAGTTGTAGAGGTGGGCTTAACAGTGATTTTCCTTTCATAGTGTCAACGGTGACAGTTGCGTGAAAGTAACAGTCACTTCAGACGGTGTCAAAATCACCGATTAACAGCTGTAACGGAATTGGAAAGTAGCATGGAACTGCGGATCACTGTCTAATTTATAATAGTTACAAAATCCCTGTTACAATCCGATCGCTTCGAATTCTTTGTTTAGGAGCAAACGCACAACTAAATCCAAAACAAATACCTTAAGCGGGGGAAAGGGAAGGCTGAAAGAAAGCGGACATCACTAGCGACCTGTATCATATTGCAACAGAAAATATGGCAAATTCTTTAGATAAAGTGACATGGTATCCGAAACTATGACGTAACAGTGATTTTCGACTCCAAGCATTGCTGGGTCACGTCTAACGGGGGCATTCTTATCAGTGAATTTGGAAGAATTACTTTTTTGTCACTGTTCGTCGTAATGGTGACAGTATGTTTTCAGTAACGGTGACAAAGTAACAGTGACGTCATTTCCGACCGATCTCTAGGCAATGGATACCTATGCCCGCTCCAGTGGATTATTGATCTATGCGATGCGCTCGCTTCGAACCATTACTTCCACATGGGGCTGGGTTCGAATCCCGGCTGGGCCATGGATTGGGTGTGCTTGTCTCACTGCAATGGCTCTCTCCCTTTCTCGAACGAGTAGCCGTAAAGTCGGGGGGGGGGGACTACTTACAGCCTATCGAGTTGCTAACAGTGGTCGTTAAACCTTCAATCAAAAAAAATTGACCACAGATATTTTAGATGTTTTTTTTTATTGATGGTTTAGCAACCACCGTGAGTAGTTAATTTGGTTATAATCAGTCGCCCTTCCCTAATTTAGGGCCAATGGTTCCAGGGAAGGGAGACAGCCAGCGCCGTTAGACAAACACAACATCCATGCCTCACGGGATTTGAACCCGGACCCATCAGGGACGAATGATTATAAGCCAGCGCTTAGACCACTGCGCTACCGTGGCGGCTGTTTTACAGTTGTCACAAACAGTATTTTTTTCGTCGACCACCGTGAGCAACCCAATGGAGGAGTTGTGTGTTCCTGATTTAGGACAATTTTTCCAGGTAAGAGAGAGAACCACTGTTGTAAGACAAACACAGCTTTCATGCTTCGAACCCCCGCATGTCTTAGGCAAAAGATCCCAAGCCAATGCATAGACCACTGCACCACTGGGGCGGTGAAGTTGTTTCTACTTATGCTAATGTTTTTTGTTACTATGCGCAGAATAGTAGGCCTTCTAGGAACTGGATTCCGTACTGATAGTTTGTTTAGTAAATTAAAAAAAATTACTATAACCGTCTTCATGCGAATTTTTCTGTTTGATCAATTATAGCAATGTAATGTATCATGCAGTCAGGGCCGCGCGAAGGGCATTTGCCGTCCGAGTGCAAGCCCAGATTTGCCGCCCCTTGTACGAGATATTTTTTTAATTTTTAGCGAGTCTTTTGTCAAATAGATCGCGCTTACGTTATCAGTTTGTCCGTCCGTCCGTCATTTGACACCATATCTCTTCAACTACTAATCAGATTTCAAAAATTATTTTTGCATTGGGAATCCTGAAATGTGCGAATGATTCTTCATTTCGTTTTCTCACATGATACACAATTTAGCCGCTAGAGGGCGTAAACGCAGATGATGCCGAATTCGAAATACATTTTATTCAATATGTTTGCTTCTAAACATCCGATTGAAAAATTTCTTTTATCTTTCGATTCCATTTATGTCTAGTACTATTTTAGGTATAGTCATTTTTTCAAGTTGTTTATAGATTTACAAAGGAAGGCGTAAAGGTAAATTGCATTTTTTCCGATATCTTTGCTCCAGAAATTCGGATTTGAAAAATTCTTTCTGCAGCGGGTATGATGGAACATCGTTTGCATATATTTCTGATTTCTGGTAAAAATGGTTTGACTAACAAAGGGCACAAATGTTAATTTCTGCTTCTGATGCATTTGTAGCAAACTCTGAACTTCTAAAATATCGATTGAAAATTTTCTTTCGTGAACCGATACCATTCATGTCGATAAACCTTTTAGGAATATTTCCTTCTTAAAATAATGCATGGTTTCTGCGCCAGGGGCGTAGATGCATATTTTATTTTTGTCAAATTTCTGCTTCTATGAGTCCAATTTAGAAAGTTCCTTCTTTGTTTGATAGAGTTTCTGGTGGGAAATGTTTTTCGTGAAATTTCAAAATTTCCAAGTAATTCATATACTTTCCGCTATGAGGCGTAATGATATATTACGTTTTTCCCGATATTCTGCTCCTAAACTTCCGAGCCGCTCCGGTGGCGCAGTGGTCTAAGCGATGGCCTCTGATCATTCGTCCGAACGGGGTCCGGGTTCGAATCCCGGTGAGGCATGGATGTTGTGTTTGTCTTACGGCACTGGCTCTCTCCCTTCCCTGGAACCAGTGACCCTAAATTAGGGACGGGCGACTGCTTATAGCCCATTGAGTTGCTCACGGTGGTCGTTAAACCTCCAATCAAAAAAAAAAAAAAACTTCCGATTTGAAAAATTCTTTCCGTGTCAGATATAGCTCCTGTTCAGAAATATTTTGCATATAATTTCTAATATTTGGTGAAAAACTGTTTGGCCACCAGGCAGCGTAAGTATGTATTTCTGTTTCTAATGCATTTGCAGCAAAATCTGAGCTCCTAAAAACTCGTTTGCAAAATTACTTTCGTGGACCGTAGCCGCTCACATCGAAAAACCTTTCGCGAATACATTTTTCTTAAAATAATGCATGTTGTTTCCGCTTGGAGTCGTAGATGCATAGCTCATTTTTGTCCGTTGCTAAGTTTCTAAAAGTCCGATTTGAAAAATTATTTCTTTCTTGGAGACCGTTTTCCCTGAACCCGGACCCCTTCCGGACGAATGATCAGAAGCCATTGCTTAGACCACTGCGGCCACCGGGGCGGCCGGTCCGGGTTCGAATCCCTTTGAGGCATGAATGTTGTGTTTGTCTTACGGCACTGGCTCTCTACCTTCCCTGGAACCAGTGACCCTAAGTTAGGGACGGGCGACTGCTTATAGCCCATTGAGTTGCTCACGCTGGTGGTTAAACCTTCAATCAAAAAAGAAAGAAAAAGGTGTTCACTGGTATGTGGAGCCATGCTGACTGCAGTGCATCTGACAGCTGATGGAGGGTCCGTGGTGGAGGATCCAAAAAGCGAACAACACGATCGAGGTAGTCTCACAGATACTCAATTGGTTTTAAGTCTGGGAAATTAGGGGACCAGGGAAGTGGTTTGTCTTTTTACCACTCGCGGACATTTCTAGCTTCGTGACGCTTCGCATTGTCATTCGGGAAGATCCCATCTGCCCCAGGGAAGACAATCAGCATGTATGGGTGTACGTGGTCTGTTAGTACTGATTCATAACGAATTCGGTAGTATGAAATGATGATGCCTTCCAAACGTATGAATAGATCCAGAGAATGCCAGGAAAACCTTCCCCAGACCATAACGCTGCACCCACCAGCATGGGTTCTTCCAGCAGAGGTTGAAGAGTGTTTGTTCTCCGATGTTTCCCGCCTTCTATGCCAACATCCATTCGTTCGATGTAAGCGAAAACGTGACTCATCGGAGAAGGCAATCCTTTGTCAATCAGAAGAGGTCCAATTCCGGTACTGCCGTGCAAATGTAAGCCTTTTCTGCCGATGGACCTTCGTTAGCAAAATTGCAGTGACCATCCTTCTACATCGGAGCCCCAAACGCAGCAGGTTTCGATGAACTGTAGTTTTAGACCCACTTCCGGTAGCCCCCTGGTTCATTCGGCTAGTGAGCTGCTCCATTGTAGCTTGTCGATCGGCCCTCACTCACCTTCGAAGCCTACGTTCACCTATCATACCAATGGCACGTGGTGCTTCTGCAGTTTCCACTTCGTTTATTCGCAATGGTGCTGTCTCCAATCACGATACACTTTAACCGAAGCAGCACGCGAACAGTTCACAAACTGCGCTTTTTCAGAAATACTGCCATGCTTGGCCGAAATGCCGATAATCATCCCATTGTGCAAATGTGATAAATCGCTCCTTTTATCCATGACAGCAATAGGTTATATATTTTCAGAATGCTTACAGCACACCTTATATACCCTCCAAATTAGCTCACGACACGTGTCTTCTGTCATTGGCTACGCGCTGTTGACGTCAACAGTAGTAGGTGGTTACAATAATGCGACTCGACTGTGTATATTGTGACGTGCCTGCACCGCAGGGCGCGCATGAGATAAAGGCAGGTAGCAGCAAGGGCATATGTCCGCGAGCTCAGTTGGGAGAGCGACGTACTCCGGAGTGAGGGGACCCGGAATCAATGTCGGCGTGGACAAAGATGTTGGAGAAAATTACTTCTTCGTAATATATAACAGTGAACATGACGGCATCTCTAACTATTCGAACCAAAAATCTCACATAGGGTTCAAAAAGTTAAAGACTCTCTCATATATACAAATAAGTTGTATAAAACTAAAAGCAGTATTCGAATTAAGTGGTTTTCGTATTAAATAAAAATATTTTTTCCTATAAACTAAAGCTGAAGCTTCAAGAATGCACTCAAACATGCGTAGTTTCAGCTAAAATTAACTGTTGTAGCTTTTTTCCCCCTGTTACAAACTTTTTAACTATGTCCACATTGTCTAAGTATGTAGCAATTTTGTTTTCAATACTAACGATACCTATATTTGGAAGCCGTTCCTGTTTCATATGTAATTGAAAGTAACGTTTTATGATTTTAAGTTTGGATGACGATCTTTTCTCGTAATCCAGTGTTACATACAGTAAAACTTTGAAATGAGGGTTTTGTGCACCTTATTACCGCTGTTAATTCCATGGAATGGAAAAGGAGGCATTGAAATTTTGAAAATCTTTCGTATTTCAAGCTTAACAGTAAGAAAAAGAAAGATGTTTATTTTTAGGCAGTGTAAGAATCCACAAATCGAAAAAGAATTTCGTTTAACTTAACATGAGACACGTATGCTCCCCTTTCCCTCCTCCCACCGTATTTTGCTAAAGGCAACAAAATATTATTAAAGCTACTGAATTGTTTGGAAAACATTAATCAGTCATTTGAAAATAGGTATTCTAAAGCACTTTTTGGGTTCATGCGATGCTTAACGTAAGTCCAAAGAATTTTTCAATTTAGTCACACTAACTGAAATTCTTGAGCAATTATATTCTTTTTTTGCAAACCCTGACGATTTTATTTGTAAGTCCGTATGATATTTTATTTTCATATCACTGCTTAGTGCCAGTGAAGAATAAAGGTCATTTAAAAAATTGAAAAGTCTCGTTATGCGTGTTCAGGTGTTCGAACTGTTCTTACCTTTATATCACAAATTTGACAGTTTTTTATTTGTTTGTTTCTCTTTGACAGATCAATATCTCATCCGTATTTGGGTACCAAAAAATTGCTTTTTTTTTCTTACGTGGTCTAACCAACTCAACAGTTGGAAATTCTGTTTCGCAGTCTATTTCCTCTGCAATTGTTTTATCTTCAGCTAACATGCTTTTAAAACTCCCACATGATCTACATTCTTTTAAACAGCCATTTACTTGTTTTAATATGTCTGTTATGGTTAGTATAACTACAACACAATTGAGCATTCATTTGCTAATAACATTAATTTTTGAAGAAAGAGTGTACCAAATTTTTCTGGAACAAATAAACGTGTACGTTTTCTTGTGTTTATTATTTTTTCTAAGGCAGATTTGTTAAATTTCATGTATCACGGTCTCTAAAAGATTCGTTAAATCTCAAAAATAATACATCGTGGATTACATCTAAATTGTTTTTTTTTCTAATAGATAATACATAATACATCGTGGATTACATCTAAATTGTTTTTTTTTCTTTTTTGGTGTAAATAAAAATATCTGTCTCACAAATACAAAACATTAGGACAAAATTCTAATGCTCAATTTTCTTTTAATACATAAGGAATGACACTTTAATATCAAGACATCAAACTTTCGATGTGATAGTGAGATATGGAACACCCAGATTTCTGCACAACACTACAAATTGTGATGATTTATATGACATTTTAAACGCCAACACAAAAGACATGCATTGCGAATTACACGAAAATATAAAAAAAGAAATTTGTATTGAACTATTAAAGTTTTATTTTCAATGTAGACGACTGTACCAACAACACTATTACTTAAAAGAAACTTCAATGTTCTCCTTCTCAGCGGAAAAAGTAAGACTATAAAAACACAAAACATTTTGGAGAAGTTGAAATGCTGAGTTTGCTTTAATAATAAGGGATGGGTTCCAGTTGTTCTGTACATTATTTTCAGTGACTATATATCGTGTCCTAAGAAACGGTAATATGTCTTTTTACTCGTTTTATAAATCATAGCACTGCAATTGCACATTTTGATACAGTATTAAGGAATGACACTTTAATACATAAAGAAAATTCAAATGCTCTGTCTGTTTAAAAACGTACGGAACACAACTTCATTGAGAACATTAAACTTTTGAATGTGAAAACAAGAGATTAAAATCACACATTCCATCGCAACACTAAAATGTGATATTTTTTTATAAATTTTGTTACGACGCAAACGGCATACTTTGCAAATGCGATAAAAAATATGGAAATTCTATTTAACTATTTAAATTTCATTTACAGTCTGGCTGTCAATATCAAATAACACATATATTTAAAATGAACTTCAAATTTCTTATTCTTAGCAGAAAACATAATACAAAAAATACAAAACGTAAGAAAATTTAAATGCTCAATCTGTTTTATTATAAATTGAGTTAAACTTTAATATCAAGAAATCAAAATTTAATAGTGAGATAAAAAAAACAGATTTCATCACAACACAGTAAGTGTGGTAATTTATATGATATTTTTACTTGTAACACAAATGACATACGTTGCAAATTACATGAAAAATAAGAAAATCATATTCAGTTTCAAAAAAATTATTTACAGTCTGGGTTATTGTACCAAACAAAAGATATGTATAAATAAACATCAAATTTCAAACCGCAATGTGCAACGATTTGCACAATATTTTCAATTACAATGCAAAAGGCATACATTGGAAATGACATGAAAAAGAAGCAAATCACTTTTAATTAATAGAATTTTATTTACAGTGCATCTAACTGTATTAACATAATATGTTCTTCGCAGAAAATGGGAAGTATAAAAATATAAATTCAATGGTTTGTATAAAACATAATTCAAAATTTTCTGTGAAAATTTGGAATGCTCATTTTTTTATTCTTATTAATTTTAATGCTTATGAAACTATGTAGTTTGGTGTCTTGACCAAAAAGATATAGCCAAGACACCAAATTACGAACCATGGTAATGTGATGCCAAATATGAGTTACTAAATTCACGAAATAAAGGGTAACTTCTTTAAGGCCACACATTTTCTGTGTAGGCCTTCTCTATCTAATCAACAGTTTTGAGATTCAACATTGACATGAAACTGACTGCTTTCAAGGGTTAGTGATGATATAATGCTGTGTTTGGAAGACCATTTGGCACAGCCTGTTAGTGTTGATGCTTCGGTAGTTCTTCTTTCCTAGTAGCTTTTACGACTACCGTGAGCAACTCATTGGGCTATAAAGCAGTCGCCCGCTCCCAATTTCGGGACACTCACTCCAGAGAAAAGAAAGCGACAGTACCGTAAGACAAACACGACATCCATGTCTCACCGGGATTCGAATCCGGACCCGTAACGGGCGAACAGTCAGAAGCCAGCGCTGCGCCACCCGGGCGGCTATGCTTCAGTGAAAGCTCCCAAGTTATACCGAGAATCCTAAGGAGGATGAAATAGGTATGGCATAAACTCTATGGGTGTCCAGGGGGTAGGACAGGATCTTTGCCTTTTAGCGGACACTTTATTATATGAAAGTTAGGTCTGACAGTGAGGATGTAGCCCATAGTTCTGAAGAGTTTAAAAATCTTATAAGAAAAGGAACCATGTTAAGGGACTGGACCAATGAATTGGGTTTCTATGTAAGTGTTGGTGTAAGAGTTGTCAGTTTTTAATATGGAAATCCTGGATAATTTTGTTTATTGTAGATGATGGGAACTGATGGATTTCAGCAATTTTCTTCATTGCAGCACTTTTTGTTCGAAGAATGATTCACTATTGCAAATAATTCTGGCACAATTATTAAAAGTTTTTTAAGCAGCAAATTTTGAGTAATGGGGCAGTAGGATACACCGCAGGCACATCCCAAAGCATCAGCACAAAACTGGGTGAATACAAACTCGATGTGTCAGGAGATCTTTCAAAAACAGCATTATCAGCATTAACTCGTGGACACTTTTGCAGTCTCCTTAAGAAAGAAACAAAAAAACTTTTCTCCTTTGTACACAAAGCAACTCCACTTTTTCAAGAAAGTAGTGAAATATTTCTAACCTAGAACTGCAATTCAGATATTCCTTACCAAATACCATTTATTCAGATCTGTCTAATGAAATTTGGTAAATACCGTATATATTACACATACGTACATATATTACAAAACTGACCACCGATAGGCAACTGAATTATTAGACTGGACGTCAAATGACAGAAATCCATGTGGAATATGGGTGGATGAATGACCGGAGTGACATGGAGGCTGACCCAAGACCGATAAATGTGGAAGAGACGTAGAGAGAAGGAAAAGGGTAAAATATATAGAGGAACAATTCCACACCGATTCATTCAACATCATAAAAATGGTGGCAAACAGTGCCGGCCACCATCTGTGGTTCAGCCAGCTGGAAACTCACCAGCGAGAACATACGTATATACATTGACATGTTAATATTTGATCCAATATAATAATTTTTCTCACATCATGTTTCACACATTTCATATAAATCAGTATTAAGAAAAAAATATTTTTTCAATACCACATGTGAAGGTATAAAATTGTACAACATTCTGTACTAGTTCAACAATTGAAACAAATAGACACCAAATCAATTCTGCTAAAAAAATCTGAAATACCAAAATTATTATTCTCACATACATAACACCCTCTTGACCCTTTTGAGTAGCTTACAACCTCTAAATTAATAAAATGTAATGAATATACCATACTAAGAGGTAAGTCATCTGACAAAATATCATCTTACTTTCATCAATCTATACATAAATAGTGTTGCCATTTTAAGACTTGCTATCAGGGTTGCATAATTTATACATAGAAGAAATATTATAATATATATATCATCACACACAAGAGCAAACCCAAAAATTCCAAGTGAGCATACATTTACCTACACAGGACATGATTCTTATATACATTACTTAAATATAGCTGTTATGTCTTCATAAAATATAAATATGAAAATACCCTAACCATAATTTCTGCATTAAAGAAAGCTAAAACAAATAATCCTCATTACGAAAACTTTCTGTAATTGTGATACACTGTTATTAATATTTAAACCAGTGTGTTCCCGTTCCTGCCATCATAAATTTTCCCACATTTGAAGCAAGCCAGTAATTAGTAATTTACCATCTACACATGTGTATATGCCATGGCTTATATGATGCCCATTGCTTAGTATCATTCAAGTCATTATTTAGAACATAAACACTACATATCTAGACAAATTAATTAACTGTAGATATTGTACATACGCGTAACAGAAACAATAACATATATAGGCCAAAACACACTACTGGTACTTTTGTTTCGATACCAATATTGCGTACTTCTTTCTTCTGGTAGCTGGTAGTTATCTTTCGCGTTCGTTGTTCAACGTTACACGCCAACGGAATTGTAGCAAAATTGCACATCCAAAAATAGATATAGAATATGTATATATATATATATATATTCATGAAACGATACTTAAAACTTAAAAATAAACCTACCAGAAAAATAAATATTTTTTCTGTAAAACTATGTTTCATGAGTTTATTGAAAATTTTTTTACAACATTAATACTTTCGGAAGAATCCGCAGAATGATCATTTGAACAGCTGAGGATAAGAGATTGTTCTCCAAAAAGTATTACTGTTTGATAAATATATTCAACAAACTCATCAAACAGAATTTTTCAGAAAAGTTAACTTGTTTTGGTAAATCATGAAAGCAATACGGGATTACAATATATAATACAAATTTTTGAAGATGACAATCCGATTTTTGATGTAATTGTGACACGGATGGTACGTCAGATAATATCCGAAAACTTGAAAATTTCATCGTCATGGAGCAGGACTCGAATCCGCGTCTCCCCGATAGCCCCCTGGATATGCTAACCCCTATACCACCCAGAACGATCAAGTCTCAAATTTCCGATTAATTTGAATATAACTATCACAGGATTCGCCAGTCGAAGCAACCGGTATTCATGTTTAGCGAATCTGGAGGTTAAGAATAATATCCCGTGATTGCCAGGAGGAGCAGATAAATCATGAATAAATACGGGATTACACCATATAATACACATTTTTGAAGATGACATTCATATTTTTGGTGTATATCTGACAAGTCTCAAATTAATCGGAAACTTGAGACTTACTTGGTCGTTCTGGGTGGTGTAGTGGTTAGCACACCTGAGTGCTATCTGGGAGACGCGGTTTCGAGTCCCGCTCCAGGATGATGAAATTTCAAGTTTTCTGATATTATCTGACTTACCATCCTTGACACATTTACACCAAAAATCGGATTGTCATCTTCAAAAATGTGTATTATATGGTGTAATCCCGTATTTATTTCATGATTTATCTGCTCTTCCGGGCAATCACGGGATATTGTTCTTAACCTCCAGATTCGCTAAACATAAATGCCGGTTGCTTCGACTAGCGAATCCTGTGATGGTTATATTCAAATTAATCGGAAACTTGATACTTGGTCGGTTTGGGTGGTGTCGTGGTTAACATACTCGGGCGCAAGCCGTGAGAGGCGGTTTCGTTTTCCGCTCCAGGACGAGGAAATTTTCAAGTTTTCGGATATTATCTGACTTACTACCTTTGTCACATTTACATCAAAAATCGGATTTTCATCTTCAAAAATGTGTTTTGGTAAGTTCATTTTTGTGCTTTTAAGTACATATACAACAGATATATTATAGTGTTAAATCGTATATACATATTAGCAGCTGGCATTTCATTTTCGCATTTCCAGAGCAACTTACTTTCTTGTCTACCAGATCATTGTATGTTTCCTAGTAGCCGTCTACCCTATAGCACACAGCCGCATAATGTCCTACGACATTTTTCGTTTTATGGCCTCCAGAAAATGCTATTGCACTCCTGAGGTAAAATGTTCTCTGATCCAAACAAAGTGTGCGTGGAATTTCTAATAGAGGTATACTTAAGTCACTTTCACATTCCCTTCCAATGGAACTGATTGGCAGCTCTACGATAATGTAATTGTTAGAAATTTTGCAGTTCCTCCTCTGGATTCCTGGACACAAAGATCCTTCAGGATTTTTCTGATCACATATCCGCTCCGTGTTGCCGAAGTTTTTGACTAAATAGTATTCCATACAACTGAAACACGAGGCACCTTTTATTGCAAACAATACCACTATCCTATTAAATTGCTTGTTTGAAGGGCACTTCTCTTCTGAACAATTTGTGTTTTCTATTACAGATGGATGCAGTCGAAATAGGTTTTCGACTATTTTTGTCGCTGTGCATTCAGCAGAAATATCTTTTACGCCACTAGGTAGATCAACGATATCACAGAACTCCAAGAGCAATGAAGCTCGTTTCTGATACGTTTTCGAAGTAATTCGAGAAGTGGCTATATTTTTTACAATTTCTAATAATTCGCAATCAGTCATTGATTTGAGAAATGTTTCGTATTGTGCACTGTCACACATTGCACAAGCCAAAACCTGTACGAAAGAATCAAAAGCGCATATATTTGATAATATGAAAAGTGCGCTCCCAGCTTTGATTGCATTCAAATCCAGATTTCTATTTCCGTTTTTTAAGATAGCTAAAGGTTTTGCATTTGATTTTCTAGAAAAATCCCATTTCAAAACCTCAGACTGTGGCTCTAGATAGGAATGTCTCGCCCTTTTTTTAAGAGGCAAAGCAAGGCCTCTCCAGTTTTCTTGAGCATTAAATTCCAGGCTGTGTCTTCTTTCTTCGTCTTTGTCGGCACACTTAAAGATTATGCGCTTCACTCCGTAACCTTCTTCGGAGTTATCAGAAATAGGAAAGGAGCATTCAAAAATGATGTGGACAGGAATGTAGCATACTACACACGTATGTGCACCACTCGGGAAGTCTCCTCTTGAACAAGCGATGCACTTCGTTGAAATATGAGTCTCACTGGAAACTGAGGTATTTGGCATCGCATCATCATGCTGCCTTATTGCACTATACTGTTGAGATACTTCATCAGTTTCAGCAGAAGCGGTAATGTCTGCTTCAGCGCTAGGTAAAATTTGCTTTCTTTTTCAGATGCAACCAAATTCATGGTGCCCTCTAAGGATTTTATATGCAACTTTAGGAAATCGTCGGCTCTCAATGGAATCTTTTTTCCACAAAGCCCTCGGTGTTTTAGATCATTGAAACTATTTTCCACTGGAGCACTGCTTGCTGTAGTTTTCCCGTCGCAAAATATCGGTACCATAACAGCAGACCAAAGTGGCAAGTTTTTGCTAATCGCGAGCAGTAATCGACTATGTCGGGCAGGTATTGCAAGTTATCATGGTCCCCTTCTTGACCAGCAATTCCTTTTTTCACTTCTTCAACTAAATTTTGAATCCACGTATAAAATTCATTATGTGTTCCTAGTTCAAAAGATTCATTTTCTTCATAACGTCTTGTATTCCTGTTATCCCTTGCATATTCGTCAGTTTCAGAATGACCTGCCGCTATTCGGCGTTTCACTTTACTCTTTTCAATTTCACAGGAAGTTACATCTCCAGTGTGAACGAACATCTGTTCCTTCTGTTTCGCTTAGAGCGGCGGTGAATATTGCACGGAAAAAATATTTGACATCTAAAATATCTGTTGACTGCACTATTTGTGCGAGGCTACGAATGTATAGCTGACGCGTTCAATTGTTCTGCCCGAATAAAACTTTCCAGGATGCAATGAGTTTAATTGTGTGAGCCACATCACAGCGAATGAAGGAGTTTGGAATGGGGACCTTTCCATGTCCTAAAAAAAGGACGAGCAAGAACGCAAATAATCCCACAAGCTTGAGAACTGTGTGAAGGCTCTTACAATTGTCGAAAGAAGTGACACTGAATGGTCACTTACAACTTTCTTTGGCGAAGGAGCACCGTCTTTCTTCCATTCAGCAAGCCAATGATAAATGCTATTGCTGTCATGCTTCTCCGAGATCATATTGCACACGGAATTATGCATTCCACTTGTTATGTCATTAACTGTAATTTCGTAAAGAAATATATGAGCCGATTTGTTTCCGTAGGGTCTGACCAAACATCTTATAATGCCGCCAGTAGCATGTAAGGAAATTTTAGAGCATTTAGCATCACAGCAGAAACAGCGGTATACGTGAAGTTGCGACGGCATCCAATAGTAAACAAAAAATGGATCTTGTTCAATGGCCTTTACAACTCCTTGATATTCAATGTTGTACTTCATTTCGTTTATGCTTAAAATACGATTTTCCTGTTCTCTTCCTTTTCTTATTTCCTTACACTTCTTAACTAGAAGTGCGTTTGCAGACGGTATACTTTTTGGCTCCAAGTCACCAAACGTCATACATTTTTGTGCTTCCATTCTCCGAAATAAGTCAGGAGAAACATTTTTTCTATTAACGTGCGGAAGATTAAACTTCTGATTGAGCCAGAAATTTTTCGTCGGCGAACCGACCGACAGCTCTTAAAATGTCCTTCATATGTACAATGAAATACAGCACCCGATACTTCAGATGGGGCTGCATCCATGCTACCAGTTATTTTTGACTTGCATTCCACACATTCACCCGAGAATTTGACAAAATTATCCGAGTCTTTAAATACTTTAGCTCGTTTGAAAGACAAAGTACAAGGCGCGAGCGTTATTTCGGAAAAATGATCATTTACGATGTGTAACCATACATTTGGGCTAAGTATTTGGTAAGCACGTGATGTTCTTGCAGGATAAGATCTATCCTGGCACTTATACACAACTTCCTTCGGACATATAATATGCCACTCTTCTGGGGTAAGGGTTATGGTAAATTGCAAACTTTTATATGATTTGTTGTTTCCGAGAGGGACTTCTTCATCGTTTGAAGAATATTCCGATTCCCCTTCTGCAGACTCATTAGTAGGAGCTATTTCTTCAGCAGGATCATTCGTAGGAGCTATTTCTTCAGCAACAGACTGTTTCATAGTCAGCCCGAGAATATTTCAACTTCCAAATCTATTAAACTTCACAATAGTATACAATTATTTTTTGGAGCACTTGTGATCTAAAAGTCCGCTCAGTTTTCCCCAAATATTACTAGATGGAGGTTGAATAACTCCATTACAATCTACAATGCTGTCTCTAAATTTCAATAACAACTCAAGTAGAAGAAATGTGTCTACTACTGACACCTTCGGCATTTTTGTACAATCTTTTACGAAGACTGACAAACAACTCTTCGATTAAATGTACCTCACACAAGTAGTTTCATGGACTTGGTTTGAATCCAGAGATATTCACATTTTCGGGATTAACATGCAACATTTTCATCAAATTGACAGCCCCGGGAGGATCTCCGGTAAAACCTCATCGTTCGAAATTTTTAATGCGATTGGAACTCTTGCTTTGTGTTGGCTTGGTTTGCGTTTCTGAGAACCTTCTTTGGGTCTGGTTTATGTCAACTGGCTGAGTGGAATCTCATTCAGGACAGATTCTATGCTAAGACTGTTCTTTTCGGATGACCTCTTCACCTACCATTATCGTAAGTTGCCGTTCGAACAGTCAGATTCTGAAGCTTATGTCTCATGCAATGCGACAAATTATGGGTTTGTTTATCTCTCGCCCGCAATTCCTTGCTGTTCGTCTGGCCTTCCATCATTGTCAACCCTCGCTCGGGACCTGCGTGGTACACAAAGAGCGTTTGAGAACAAGGGAGGGAGGGGGGCGGGGCGTGAACGACTTCTAATCCCTTCTAACCTTATCTCTTCTTTTTCCCCTTTTTGTGCTTTCACTCACTAACTCTTAATTCTTTCCCATTTAAATCTTATTTATGCCCATAATTATTCTCTGAATTATCCAGGACAATTTTCGTAATTTATCCACATTTTTTTCTGAATTATTTCCGTTTCGCCCTCTAAGCTAAGTAATTAATCAGGGGCCCAATTTTCACACCATTACATATGATGTGGGGATGCATTGAATTTGTCAATCGTTATCTCAGCAGGCTGCTTTGAAGGAACGTCCCCGACCCTTTGGTTAGTCTAGGAACCAGACACCATCGGTTGAATTACGACCGTTTTCGTCGCCATCGGAGCCAACAAGCAATGGCAAAGCATCTTGTGTGGTCTCTGCTTCATTTTGGGGGACTTCTCTTTCCTTTGTTCAAAAAACCCAATCAGCTCCCGGGAATTAATTAATCAACTAATTAATCGGCCTGATTAGCTACGCCCATTATATTCAAAATAATGAGGGCCAAGTCATAACAATATAAACGAAAGTCACGATCATGCAACTTGGAGCAAAAGTCCTGCAACACCACTTTTTTTTTTTTTTGATTGAAGGTTTAACGACCACCGTGAGCAACTGAATGAGCTATAAGCAGTTGCCCCTCCCTAAATTAGGGTAACTGGTTCCAGGGAAGGGAGTGAGCCAGTGCCGTAAGACAAACACAACATCCATTCCTGACGGGATTCAAACCCGGACCCCTTTCGGACGAATGATCAGAAGCCATCGCTTAGACCACTGCGCCACCGGCGGCTGTACATCATTTTAAAAATAATTTCGTAAGGAATTCAAACGTTTTACAGATCTAACATATCTGCATTGTTGTACATGAAGTGGATGAGAAAACAGAAAGAAATTGTAAAGCTACCATACACTTTTTTTCTGGTTAAGTACAAACTGCTTACGAGAAATAAAAAAAAAAGAACTCGTTAAACTTGTTCATTTAGTCAATGAATGTCAAATATGTTTCAAGACATACTACTCTGTATGTACACATACATAATGTATCCATAATTTTTATGCATACTTATTATAAGACAAATGTTTGTATGTACACATACATAAAATTGTCTAATAATTATTGGGGTTGCCTTTGTTTTTGATTGCTAAGACACATCTCCTGGGCATACTACTCAAAAAGTGTTCAAGTTCATCGTTTGATGTTAGATGATACCAACATGAAATCATAGCTTCAAGTAACTTTACTTAATTTGTAGGATTTCCCGCCCTCACCTGTTTCAGTTTCATCCAAAGTATTCGATCGGATTAAGATTCGGCTATTGTGTAGGACATTGCAACCTCCCGACAGATTTAGAAACCAACCACCTGTCCACTACTCGTGTCCGATGGCAGGGCACGTTGTCGTTCTGAAAGATGATATCATTATTTGGAAACGTGCCAACAGATGAAGAAAGCATTGTCCCTCTCCAGTACTTGTATATAATGGGCAGCATTCATGTTACCTTCAATGTTACGCAGTCTACCCACTCCATGAGCTGAGATGCAACCCCACATCATAACGGCAGTAGGATGCTTTACTGTTTGAATGTAGGTACAGTAGGGTTCGGATCATGTTGTCAGCGTCATGCGTACAAATGTCCTGCTTTTGTTATGAATTAAATTCTTTCGTCACTCCAGATGATCTAATGCCATGGATCCACAGTGCATCATGTATGACCTCGTGCTCACTGTAGAATCATGATCTGTTTGTTATTCAAGAAAGGCTTGTTCGCAGAAATATCTCGAAGACTAAGCTACCACAAACGATACGTTTTGTGGCACAAATTAGCACAAACGAATGGCTGTGTTAAATTTTAAACTTGTGGGATGGGAGGAGGGAATTCCCCCAACCCGCCAAATTTATGTTATATTCAAAACAGGCTGGGGAAATGGTCCACACCAAAATTTGGATATTTAATAACTCGGAAGCCAGGCTAGCTCAAACGACAGGGTTTTCGGCACAAACCAGCACAAACGAATGGCTATGCTAAATTTTGAATTTGCGTGTAGGGGGGAGGGGCTGAGGAAATGGTTGACAACAAAATTTAGGCACTTAATATCTCGAAAACTAAGCTAGCACAAACGACACGGTTTGTGGCACAAACGACACGGTTTATGGCACAAACCAGCACAAACATAGCACAAAAGAATGACACTGTTGAATTTTGAATTTGCGGGAGTGGAGGGCTGAGCATTTCCCCAGCCAACCAAAATTATATTTTAAATATCTCAAAAGCTATGCTAGCTCAAACAACACGGTTTGCGGCACAACCAGCACAAACATAGCACAAACGAATGGCACTGTTGAATTTTGAATTTGCGGGAGTGGGGGCTGAGCATCCCCCCCCCCAATGTATATTTTTAATATGTCAAAAACTAAGCTAGCACAAACGACACGTTTGCGGCACAAACCGGCACAAACGTAGCACAAACGAATGGCACTGTTGGATTTTGAATTTGCCGGGGTGGGGGCCTCACAAATTTCCCCAGTTCCCCCAATTTATATTTTGAATATCTCAAAAACTATGCTAGTACAAACGACACGGTTTGCGGCACAAACCAGCACAATGGTGGCACAAACGAATGATATTGTTAAATTTTGAATTTTCCGGGGTGGGGGTGCTGACCATTTCCCCAGCCCCCCCCCATTTATATTTTGAATATCTCAAAAACTAAGCTAGCACAAACGACACGGTTTGCGGCACAAACCAGCACGAACGCAACACAAACGAATGGCACTGTTGAATTTTGAATCTGCCGCCGTGTGGGGCCGAGCATCCACCCCCCCAACTTATATTTTTAATATCTCAAAAACTATGCTAGCACAAACGACCCGGTTTGCGGCCCGAACCAGCACAAATGTAGCACAAACGAATGGCATTGTTGAATTTTGAATTTGCCGGGGTGTGGGCTGACCATTTCCCAGCCCCCCAATTTATATTTTGAATATCTCAAAAACTATGCTAGCACAAACGACACGGTTTGCCGCACAAACCGGCACAAACGTAGCACAAACGAATGGCATTCTTGAATTTTGAATTTGCCGGGGGCTGATCATTTCCCCACCACCAATTTAAATTTTGAACATCTCAAAAACTATACTAGCACAAACGACACAGTTTGCGGCACAAACCAGCACAAACGTTGCACAAACAAATGACACTGTTGAATTTTGAATTTGCGGGAGTGGACGGCTGAGCATTTCCCCAGCCAACCAAAATTACATTTTAAATATCTCAAAAACTATGCTAGCGCAAACAACACGGTTTACGGCACAAACCAGCACAAACAAATGGCACTGTTAAATTTTGAATTTGCGGGAGGGGGGCTGAGCACGCCCCCCCCCAATTTATATTTTTAATATGTCAAAAACTAAGCTAGCACAAACGACACGGTTGGCGGCCCAAACCAGCACAAACGTAGCACAATCGAATGGCACTGTTGGATTTTGAATTCGCCGGGGTGGGGGCCTCACAAATTTCCCCAGCCCCCCCAATTTATATTTTGAATATCTCAAAAACTATGCTAGTACAAACGACACGGTTTGCGGCACAAACCAGCACAAATGTAGCACAAACGAATGGCATTGTTGAATTTTGAATTTGCCGGGGTGGGGGCTGACCCCCCCAATTTACATTTTGAATATCTCAAAAACTATACTAACACAAACGACACGGTTTGCGGCACAAACCAGCACAAACGAATGACACTGTTGAATTTTGAATTTGCGGGAGTGGACGGCTGAGCATTTCCCCAGCCAACCAAAATTATATTTTAAATATCTCCAAAACTATGCTAGCGCAAACAACACGGTTTACGGCACAAACCAGCACAAACGTAGCACAAACAAATGGCACTGTTAAATTTTGAATTTGCGGGAGTGGGGGCTGAACACCCCCAATTTATATTTTTAATATGTCAAAAACTAAGCTAGCACAAACGACACGTTTGCGGCGCAAACCGGCACAAACGTAGCACAAACGAATGGCACTGTTGGATTTTGAATTTGCCGGGGTGGGGGCCTCACAAATTTCCCCAGCCCCCCCAATTTATATTTTGAATATCTCAAAAACTATGCTAGTACAAACGACACGGTTTGCGGCACAAACCAGCACAAACGTAGCACAAACGAATGGCATTGTTGAATTTTGAATTTGCCGGGGTGGGGGCTGACCATCCCCCCCTACCCAATTTACATTTTGAATATCTCAAAAACTATGCTAGCACAAACGACACGGTTGGCTGCCCAAACCAGCACAAACGTAGCACAAACGAATGACACTGTTGAATTTTGAATTTGCAGGAGTGGACGGCTGAGCATTTCCCCAGCCAACCAAAATTATATTTTAAATATCTCAAAAACTATGCTAGTACAAACGGCACGGTTTGCTGCACAAACCAGCACAAACGTAGCACAAACGAATGACACTGTTGAATTTTGAATTTGCGGGAGTGGACGGCTGAGCACCCCCCCCAACTTATATTTTTAATATCTCAAAAACTATGCTAGCACAAACGACACGGTTGGCGGCCCAAACCAGCACAAACGTAGCACAATCGAATGGCACTGTTGGATTTTGAATTTGCTGGGGTGGGGGTCTGACAATTTTTCCAGCCCACCCCCTCCCCTATTTATATTTTGAATATCTCAAAAACCATGCTAGCGCAAACGACACGGTTGGCGGCCCAAACCAGCACAAACGTAGCTCAAACGAATGGCACTGTTGGATTTTGAATTTGCCGGGGTGGGGTCCTGACCATTTTTCCACCCCACCGCCTCCCCTATTTATATTTTGAATATCTCAAAAACCATGCTAGCGCAAACGACACGGTTTGCGGCACAAACTAGCAGAAACGTAGCACAAACGAATGGCATTGTTGAATTTTGAATTTGCCAGGGTGGGGGCTGACCATCCCCCCTTCAATTTATATTTTGAATATCTCAAAAACCATGCTAGCGCAAACGACACGGTTTGCGGCACAAACCAGCCCAAACGTAGCGCAAACGAATGGCATTGTTGAATTTTGAATTTGCCGGGGTGGGGGGCTGACCATTTCCCCAGCCCCTCCCCCCAATTTGTATTTGAATATCTCAAAAACTATGCTAGCACAAACGACACGGTTTGCGGCACAAACCAGCACAAACGTAGCACAAACGAATTTCACTGTTGACTTTTGAATTTGCCGGGGTGGGGGTGGGGGCTGTCGAAATGTACCTACCAAATGAAGCAATCAAACTATGATCGTTTGTGCAGCTTTTCCTACCTGCTTCGGAGTTTAGACATCAGCTACCACATGACCACAAACCAGTAGTTACGTAGCCAGGATTTTTTTCACGGGGGGGGGCTCAGCATGGGCGATCCTACTTCGGGTTATGGGGTGCATTACCCCACCTCTAGCCCATACTATTTCTTGAGTCGGCAAATTTTGATTATTTGACTGAATCAACGTATTAAAACATACATAAGTTTAAATTATAATCATAATGAATATAATAATAATTAATTCGTAATAACTGATAATACATGACTTACATGTACAAAATTACTTCCCAAAAAAATACGAATTTCTACATCTGTGTTTTCGTGAACAAAATACACTCACGGACAATAAAATTTGAGCACCAAAAAGGAAGCATCGGAGAACTGAAATTTTATGGACGTAATGATACAGGTGAAAGATACACATGATGGCAAAAACAGAGCTGCAAGACAATTACAGAGGGATCTGTGGCTCGCAGTCCGGTAATCTTCAATAGAGCGTCGCACCGCATCTTGCGGTGATACATGCAATACGGTCCGGCATTTAGGCTAACAGACGCCTGATGTTGTTCTGCGTCACACTATCACACGCGTGTAGGACGGTGTGCTCCAAACCTGGATACTGCAGCACGGCGGCAACCGGCGTTTCAACCGGTCCCACACATGCTCGGTAGTGGACATGTCCGTGGAACGGGCAGACTATGGAAGTGTCTGGACGCGACGTCGGCAGTACTGGGCAACCCGAGCTTTGGGCGGTCGGGCAATATACTGCTGTTTAGCGCACCTGGAATCCCAGCCAGTAATGAGAGCACATGAGACCATGGAATCTCATTGACATTCCGCTGGCCTGTCAATGATCCACGTACCACTACTAGAACTGATCGGCTATCGTAGGGTATGGCTTTCCCAGGCCATAATACCTGCAAGGGGGGGAGATATGAAGCTCGATAGCGAGCTTGGGGTTGTGCCGGTGTCCCAGTGACCTTCGCACCCGGTTACGATGATCATCTATCCCCAAAACGAAGCAACACTCATCGCTTAACACTACACGTCGCCAGTCTGTGACGTTGCACGTCGCTCTGGCCTGGCACCATTATACACGGAGTCGGCGATATTCCGGTGTTAATGGCAGCACGCGTAAGAAGAGCTGGGATCACATATTCGCTTCTGCGACGCTTCGGGAATGGTTCGTGGGCACACAGGAGCTGCTACACCTACTAATATAGTGGACCGGGTCCCCGTGAGATCCGTTAGTGCCTGGCCCAAGATCTGTTGGTCCTTCCTACCGGAGGTCCTCCTGGTCCGTCCGGAGCCTCTCCGCCGTGCGGAAGTGCCATCACGTGTCTACTCTTCCGAACACAGTCGGACGGTATGGTAAGAACGATCCACGTGGTGGGCTATACTGCGCGCCGACCACCCTGCGGTTTTCAGCTCGATGATCAAGCCTCTCTCAAAGTCAGTAAGTTGCGTAAATCCAAAAAACACGAAGTAGCGTTTTGGTCAGTCACTAGTAGCGATACCTCATTCTGCAGCACAAAAACAGTTCTATTCCGTCAGAAGAAAGTGAGACCGAAGACGTATCCTGGGGCGAAAAAGAAATTCCCAGAACGGAACTATTATTTACTGCGCAGGATAATTTAACTACACTGGCGCATTAAAACTTTGGTACAGGACGGTAAACCAAATAAAGCCGACAGTATTTTTGTACTTGTGACATTTTGCACAATGTTATGTTGTTGCGTAATGAGGAATGATTTATCCGCCGCTGCTTACTGTGAGAAAATTCTTACTTGCTTGAAGGCGATGATTTACTAATGTGCTGGGATACGTAGTGGAGTGATACACACGCTTAGCATTGTCTTTCTGTCCAATCGGGATCTCATCTGTTCACCAAATACTCCCCGGTCTTCCACTCTGTGCTCCTAAAATTTGCCGTTCACTGGAAAATGAACCAGAATAATAAACAGCTATTTCTTCTACTCCAGAAAGAAACCCAGATTTATTCACATGAAAGGAATTCGGCTGCTCTTCTCAGTTGAGTGGAACGTCTATTCGTTATGCGCAAAAGTAAATGATTCTGCTTTTGTGGACATTATCAATGATCGCAACGATATTTATTTTTCTGTAGGACGGAATATGCGGTATTTGTGAATGGTTAGTGGCATTCGGTTGATTGATTCTTTCCTAAAAAATTGTTTATATATGGGTCTCTCTATTATGTGGCGTTAACCAATAAAGTATAGGAAACTATAGTTTGTGAATACACGATGAACAACATACAGTGTTCAGTCGAAAGGTGTTTCTAAAGAGATCCCCGAATTTAATGGCTATTTCTTTCTAAGTGAAAACTATTTTTTTAATTGTTTTTAGCGGTAATAGCAAAACACTAAGGAATATGTTTATTACCTCAAATTTATAAACTTAAATTTAAATTTCTGCCTATTGCAAGGGTTCTCAAACTTTTCTAGATGAAGCTATTTTAATCGATGTTCAAATTTTCATCCTTGTGAACGCATTAGTTGTCCAGAAAAAAGATGGCGCGACCTGTATTTTAATGACGTCAGCAGACAAAAAAATGTTGGATTGCATAATTATGGTTATTTTTTAGAAAATATTAAGTATTCCAAGTTATAAAATGAAGATATATTAATCGACATTCAAATTTTCATCCTTGGGAACGCAATAATTAGGAAGAAAATGTGTACAGAAATTTTTCCTTTCGAAGTACAGGAAGCAAAATTACTTGACATTCACCTTAAAGGAACAATTCTTTTATGTATGTAAATTTTATTTTGAAAACGACTCTAACGACTTTCATGAAAGTAGTTAACCTACCGTTTTCTGGTACTAGAAATCGATTCAGCTTGATCTCGACTTTAAGAAAAAATTTTTAGTATGTTAAATAACCACCCCGAATTACCAAGTTTGTAGTCTGGTGTCATGGCGTCTCCGCATTAGATGTTGGCGCGCGGTCATGCCATCTATCTCATTACGTCTCGCGTTGTTTGTGGATCCTATTAAAGTTTTATGACGTTACACCTTGCTAGCAGATGGTCGCGATTCCCATCTGCCTCATTACGTCACGCGTTGTGTGCGTATGTTCGTCCGCACGATAACTTGCGTAAAAATCGTTCGATTTCGATGAAATGTTAGTATGTGGTAGGGGAACACCTGGGAAGGAACCCTATTGAAAGTGAATGAAATGGGGTCAAAAGTCAGTACATAAGAGCGGGATCCATTCCACTGCTCTTTTGCGTCATAACTAACGTAAAAAAGATTCAATTTCGATTAAATTTTAGTATGTGGTAGGAGACCACCTGGGGACAAATCCTATTGAAAATTGGTGAAATGGGGGTCAAAGGTCGGGACATAGGAGCGGAATCACTTCCATCGCCATTATGAGTCATAACTTACGTAAAAATGCTTTGATTTGGATGATATGTTGGTATGTTGTAGGGACTTGTCTGGGGACGAATCCTATTGAAAATGTGCGAAATGGGGTGAAAGGTTAGGACACAGTAGCGGGATCTATTCCATAGCGCTTATGCATCATAACTTACGTAAAATTGCTTTGATTGCGAAAAAACGTTATCATGTTATTTCGCAGATTTACTGAACCAGTTCTGTTGAATATCATCCAAATGGATCATAGGTCAGGGCACAAGGGTGAGATTTATTCCACAGCCATTTTCCTCATAACTTGAGTAATAGCTTGAGTAATGATTTCTAGTATATTGGAAAGCGTATCATAATCAATGCATTGCATGATTTTACTAACTTGTTATTACTAATATTGGTGTGCTGAATTTTTAAAGGGACATAAAATTGCTGAGTTAGCTATGGATGTCAAGATAATTTTATCACTATACATGTACGTATGTATACTATATTCTAATGCATTATGAATGAAAGATGCAATACTGTCCATGGAGAGAAGTACTAAAATCATTGATATAAACATGATGCAAAATATTGCTACTGGAACACATCATGAGAAGAATAAGAAATACATAACCATAGTTTTGTTAATAAACATATCTGGACCTGGATTTTACTCTGTGACACACCTTTTTGATTTCCTTTTATATGAATATTCTAATGCTTCCTTTGCAACAAACCAACATTAATCAGCAAGCAGAACTGGCCTCCAGTGTCATCGGTATCGCTTTTCTATGTTGGAAATCTGCTGATGGAATCGTTCACCATGTTCTTTACATACTACTCCCCAACTATCTCGAAAAACATCTAGGTGGGAGTGCAGGAAGTGCGTTTATTTTTAAGGACATTGAACATTACATTTTTCTTATAACATGAAAACATTTCTTTTACTAATTGTTGGTAATTCTCAGCTCTTTTGATTTCAAGAAATTGGGTGTCTACCAAACGAAAAGCATTCCATGTTGTTTGTTCTTCTCCACATAGTATTTCATCCAAATGTGGATCGTCGAAGAGGTCACGAATATGTGGATCTATGACAGTGGTGGCCAACCTTTTTATGGCATGTGCCACTTTTAGGCTTTTGAATCTTGTGTGTGCCACTGAAGTTGTCCATTCTTCTAACTAAATTTCCCCACATCAGGTCTAAATAAAAACATAATTATTTTCAGTTTCATAAGGTTTATTATCATTCTTTCATATATAGAATGTGGACTTTCATATATAGGACAGACCCGCAGGGCTTTAAGTTTCCGTGTGAAGGAAAACAAGACCTATGTACGGAACTATTAACTGAAGAAGTCGTCTATAGCTCAATATTGTCACGAAAATAACCATACATTTTTGTTTGGAAACGCTACGCTTATTGATGAACCGGACTCGACTATTAAGCTTAATATATTTGAAGCTTCTTTTCAACGATATGACTTCGACTCCATTTCTTTCAAGCGCGTGTAAACAACTCATTAAAACCCGTGACCGTCAGAATTCTGATGATGTCACAATGATTTGAATGTTTACGCTCCATTCGTCCTGAGGCAGCAGAGCCAAATACTCTGCGAAACTATAGTAGATGTATGATAAACATTTTATTGTGCGAAACGTTGTTATTATTATTATATCTTAACACAGCAAGCTTAGTACTCATAAATCATATATTATTATCATTCTATCGTTCTTACTGCACGTTAAATTGCCCAACACGTTTGCAACTCACAATGACAATGGGATTTATAAAATTTTAATGCGGCTTCTAAATTTGCATGTTTCTTAAAAATCTCCTGTATGTTTGGGTTTACCTGTGAACAAGCAAGCAAGATTAAGTTACTTAGGTGAGCGTTAGTTAATATTGAACGGTTTTTAGTTTTAATCGTATTCATTACTGAAAAAGATTGTTCCCAAACGTGGGTTTAGCCAAACCTACAACAGTACCTAAGCGCAAATTCGTGTAAAATCGGAAAATCAGGAACTGGAAGAAATGTTCAAAATTCAACATCATTTCGACTAGTTGAAGTAGAAATAAACTCATTATATTTACCTTTAAATGCAATATTGTGCTGAATGTCAATAATTTCTATCCGCATGTCTGGAGGATAATGATTTAGGTCTCCAATAACAACTGAAAAAGGGTTTGCAAAAAGTTCACTGTTTTTCTTATCTTTCTCGAAATCACAAAATCTTGTTGCAAAGGAGTCATGTAAAACAGATACTAACTTTTTGTGCTTCTTATAATTTAAGGCATTTTCAGATATTTTTTCTTGTTCTTGCATTCGAGCAAATTGAAATAATTTGTTTTGAGAAAAGTCATTTAAAAACAGCAAACGTTTAGTCATGAAAACTGATACAGAAGTTATCAATGTTGGAAAAAGGAAGTCTTTTCCTTGTAGACGTAAATTTCAACTGTTCAGATGCCCCATTATATCTGTAAAAAATGCAAGATCGCACAGCCAGTCTTCATCTTTGAGAAGTGAGCACTAACTTGTGAGTCAATCATTATCTTCAAAATACTTTAAAACACTATGTCGAGTGTTCCAAGAACTCTCCAAGGCCTTTCCCTTTGAAAGCAAACACACGTTACAGTGAAGAAGCAATTCCTCATTTCTTACAGCTTCTCCGCAAACAAGCAGCGAAATTCCCGACGATTGAGTGCACGTGCTCGAATTTTGTTAATACAACGCACTACTGGGTCCAGAACAGAAAATAACCCCAAGTCTGCACAAAGGGCCTCTTGGTGTATGATGCAGTGTTATTTGAATATTTCCTTTCCACATAATCGTCAAGTCAATGCTGAAGCCATTGCTGAAGCCCCATCTCTACAAATGCTGTCTAATTTCCCCCACTCTAACTTATTGTTTTCAATAAAAATGTTCAGCTCTTTGAAAACATATTCACCTCCAGTTGTTATTAATTGACGCAAGTCTAAGAGTTCTTCAATTAAATCAAAGTTGTCGTTGATAGCACGTACAAAAGAAAAACAGGGCAGTGTCAGAAACATCAAAGCTTTCATCAATAGTCAAGGAAAAAGACCTACAAGAAGGAATCGAAGACACAATTTGAGTTTTAACGTTATTAGCTATGTCGTCTATACGACGCATCAGTGTATTCCGAGAAAGCAAAATTGCGTTGACCAATTCCGTAGTTTTTGGATCTCCGACATGGTTCGAAAATATTTTTAGACTGGACTTGACTATTTATTCGCCATCAGAGTATATTTTCTTCTTTCGTGCTAATAGAAGAGAAATTTCGTAGGAAGCCTTCACCATTGATGTCAGTTCTTCACTCTTTTTCTGGAAAAGCAATTGTTGACCAGTTAGTGATTTCTTTTCTTTTTTTTTTTTTTGTTAATAAATTCCGTTCGTAACGTTCGTAATGTTGAGCCAACAGGATACTTAGAATTAAAATCAGAATGCTTTTGCTTTAAATGCCACTCCAAGTTAAACTTTTTCGGTTCCGCAACACAAGATCCGCAAATCAAACAAGCTGGTTTGGATGCACCTTGATTACTAAACAAAAACTTTTCTTCCCAATCAATGTTGAAAGCACGTACTGTAATTTCTTCTTCATACTTCCTTTTTAAGGTAAACGACTTACTAAGAGACATTTCTAAAATTAAGGCACAATGTGGCGCCAACCGTTCACATTACAAAGGAGTTAAGCCTTACCTTTTACGATCGCCTTTCGAAAGGCATTGTGTGAAGAGACAGAATCACTTCCTCATCACTCGCTAGCACTACGTGACTACGTCCGCGAATGACGTCAACAGACGGGGAGCCCCGAGCTTGTGTGACCTCCAGGATGGTTCTCGCCACACAACGTACAGTTATTTTGTTTTGCTTTAACTTCGGCTGTGTCTTCAGTGAAGGCATGATGTCACTGATTTGCAACCCCTATAACAGTGACAATGGAATTAGATTGATGGTTTCCTTCCCCCGGCAATAGTAGCAAGCAGGGGTACGAGCTTTGCTTTCTGACGCACGCACGCAAGCAAACAAAACACACTTGTAAAGGCAACCTTGACTTATGTATTTTTGCCAATTGCTTTAAGAATTTTTTTTTCTTTTTCTCTTTTTCTTTTTTTAAATAGGGTACTGATATTTTAAAGGTTTCCGCGTGCCACCCAACACAACTCCGCGTGCTACTGAATGGCACCCGTGCCGCGGGTTGTCCACCACTCATCTATGAGAATCCCTGCTGTTATTTTTGCATCATTTAACTTTGGAAACCTTCCTTTGAGATACCGAAATGCAGCTCTAACCCAGTTCATAGCTTTTATGAAGTTCTTCATGAGACAAAAGTTTATGTGCCAAGCAAGTTACAAACAAAATCTTGTTTGGCTCAATTGAAAGTGAATATATCACAGTTTTCGATCCTGGCTCCAAAGATTTCCTCATCGGCAGTTTACTCCTTGTGAAATGTGAGTTTCTTTCTCTACGATCATATTCACAGAGGAAGCAACAAAATGTTCTATGACCTTGCTTGAGTCCCAGCAGATAAGCAACTATTTTTTTATCACCCCAGACCTGCCACTGGGGATATCCATAGTTGATGTTCTGAAAATGTTTCATAGTTTCATCATCATCATTCATCATCATTGTCAACCATTATCAATCCACTGCTGGACAAAGATCTCCCCAAGTTTCCTCCACAACGGTCTGTCTTGTGCCAGTCTCCTCCATGTCATTCCCGCATACTTTCGAATTTCATCCACCCATCTTCCATGTGGTCTTCTTCTGGGTCTTTTCCTTCCCTTGGAATCCAATCTAAAATTTCGGCTGTCCATCGATGGTCTGTTCTTCTGGCAGTATGTCCAGCCCATTGCCATTTCAGGGATTTAACTCTGATCATGATGTCTTCCACTCTTGTCATTTTTCGGATCCACGAGTTCCTCTTCTTATCTCTCCGGGTTACACCAAGCATGCACCTCTTTATGCTGCTTTGAGTTGTCTGCAGCCTTTGTATGTCTCTTTTAGCTAAGGTCCACGTCTCTGCACCATACGTAAGCACTGGAAGGATGCATTGATCAAACACTTTTCTTTTAAGACATAATGGCATATTGCTCTTGAAAATTATGCTGTTTCTTCCAAAAGCTCTCCAGGCAAGTTTTGTACGCCGATTAATTTCTTCACCAATGTGACCCTCACTTAATATCTGCTGTCCAAGATAAACGCATGTGTCTGTTATCTCCAGCTTTTCTCCATCAATCGATAAATCTTCATTTCTTGTAAAAGCATTGAACATCACTTTTGTCTTCTGAAAGTTCATTTTTAATCCCACTTCTTTACTCTTGTCAGCAAGTTCCTGGATCATACTCTGTAGCTCTGATGGGGTAGTTGCAAAAATGACTATGTCATCAGCAAAACGAAGGTGGGTTAGATAATCTCCATTAATCTTTATCCCTTTGTTTTCCCAGTTCAGTGATTGAAAGACATTTTTCAATGTGGCATTAAAGAGCTTCGGAGATAGTTTCATATGAGAAGATATATATGAGAAAATATAGAATATATTTCATATATTCTGAAGATGAAGATGTTTCATAGTTTCATATGACTCCCCTAGGTCGACTGAGTGTGCAACAGAAATTGAAGGCAATTCGTTGCCATTGTGAAGCAATACAGCATGAATGCTAGTCTTTGACGAGTTGATAAAAAGTATCCAGTCACTGGGTTTGCAACGAATATTTAGGGTTGTCATCAGTCGATTTACATCAATACACACAACAATAATACCATCTGCTTTGAAAAATTGGAGTAAATGTTCACGACGGAATGAAACAGACATACTGATACACCTTGTTCCTGTAAATTACGCTGTGACTCAGCTTTATTTTTCGACAAGTCAATATCTCTAACAAGGTCATTCAGTTCACTTTGTGTTTTTCTGTGTGGTTTAGGAAAAGGCGTTGAAATCTGGATTCGTGAAATCTGGATCTTTAGATGTCGATGGCTCATGATCATCTTCCGTTTCTTCTAGATTTCTTTCTTCTTAATAGGAATAAAGTTCTATAGGAGTTGGAAAGTCTTCACCATGTAATGCAGGTCATATAGCAGATAGAATATTTGGGTGCCGTACTTTCTTTTTGGAAACGACTTTCCAGATTTGAGGCACCATACAAAAAGAACTGCCATTTGCATGGGTAGGCGCCAGTCCTTGTCTTCGTGTTTTTTACAAGTAGCAACACAAAGCCAGGCCTTGACGTTTTTTACCAGTAGCAACACAAAGCCAGGTCTTGACTTTTTTTACTTTAAAAAAATCAAGGCCACTTTTTTACCAGTAGCAACACGAAGCCAGGCCTTGACTTCGGTTTTTTTCTCAGTAGCAACACTTGCTTGTATCCTTATTTTTTACTAGCAAAGTGCATTATTTGAGTGGAGACGATGGCGATTTCCCAGTAGCTGATGCCCGCTTAGTCTGAGGGTCGAAGAGGAAGCACCATTTTTCATGCCACGTTAGGATTATTCTAAGAAATTATGGCTTTTGGTCGGCGGCGGTTACAAGATTGCTGGTATTTTCCATCCGTACGGCCAACTTGAAAAAAGAAATTGCTAATTTAAAATAAAGAACTTTCCAGAAATAAGCTCTGTATCTTTTTTGAGTGAATCAACATTTTTTTTTTTTTTTTTTTTTTGTAAAAATCTGTCTTCCATGCATTAAAAACAAGTAAGAAAGGAAGTTCAAAGTGCATTTTTACTATTGGCTCTCTTGTTACATTCTTAGCTGTGTTAGCCCCTCTGGCCCGTGCGGTGGCCGCCGGGACATATTATTGACGGTTGGGCAGCGGCACCATACTGCTGGGCCACTGCTGGCTTTAGTGCTGGCCTAGCAACACTGTTTTTTTTTTGTTTTTTTTTTTTGTTGAGGAGGGTGTACACCTTTGCAGTCATATTTTAACCAGTGACATCTTAGAATGAACAATTTTTTTAAGTTTATTTGTTTATTTATTTTGAGTTAAAGAATTATCAGAAGTTAACAATTGCCCAATCTGAAATTAAACATTGCTGCAATAGTTTATTAACATTATACAAAAGAAACTTTAACATGTCCCCCTCCATTAGCCAATCATGGCAAATTTTGATTTCACTCCTGTAGCTGTCACACTGTAATGCTGAAAAGGTTACAGATACTTAGATATAACTTACCTTTTCACGACCTGACAGATTAATTCTAACAATTTAATTCAAATGCAAATATTTAAAGAAAAATTATTTAACTTTATTCATAAAATTCAAGAACACTATTTAAAATCTTAAGTTATTTTCGGTGTGGTGTACGATCTGGGTTTCGGGTCTTTTCATCATACCACTTCAAAACAGTAGGTCTGGGGTCAAACTTGTCGTCAGACGAACCTTCCAAAGAGGTTAGAATAGATGGAGTAAGGATGAGATCACAAACTTGAAGCTTCAGATCATATATAGAGGATTTTAGGAAATGAGTGTCTTACCCCATGTCTTGAAAACACTTGGAAACAGGAAGTTAGGAGATTTGGGCTAGTGTGAACGATAGGAAATGACATGGAAACGAGGTAGAAGAAAGTCGCCCTTAATTATTCCCGGGGGACCAGTACCAGGGGTCCGACAGCTTAATATACCCATCCGACACATGGCAGATATTTAGTGGTTCGAGCGATCGTACCATCCTGGGTCAATCTCAGGCAGGTACGATCGCTCGAACTCTGAGGTTTCTCCGTGGCAGTCACGAACGTTGACAACTAGGACGTCAGCGGTCCAACAAACTTGAAGCACTTTCAGCAGACGAATTTAATGCTCAAACATCTCACCAACATGGCGAGAGAGACTGTGATTGGCTGCGACTCGTCTCACACGTCTCACCAACATAAGGGCATAGGCTGTGATTGGCTGTGACGTCATGATCGTGACGTTTCTGTGGCTTCACTTTGATTACACGAAGTAACGGCTGGCCCTTACTCCATCTATTCCAACCTCCTTTGGACCTTGAAGCTTAATACTAACGAGAACATTCAGTGTTTCTAAGTTTAAACTGCCCCTCCAATTACACTAGATTTTTTTTATTGGAGGTTTAACGACCACCGTGAGCAACTTAATGGGCTATAAGCAGTCGCCCGTCCCTAATTTAGGATCACTGGTTCCAGGGAAGGGAGAGAGCCAGTGCCGTAAGACAAACACAACATCCATGCCTGACGGGATTCGAACCTGGACCCCTTACGGACGAATGATCAGAGGCCAGCGCCTTAGACCACTGCTCCACCGGGGCGGCACACACTGGATTCTCTTCATGAAACTGAACCCAACTTTGCATACAGAAGTAGATTAGGGAAATGTATTGGATATTTCTACTAGTGCCAAAATGTTTTTATAATGTTTGTACTTTTCAAGAAACATTCGTTTCCAGAAAGTAAGTGTTCCTTTTTGCATATGTCTAAAATATTCCAAACGCGCAATGCAGTGACGCTTTACAGTTCACACTAAAACATTCAAACGTTTTCAACCAGCAACTTTTGCTAGAACCACTTTTTATCACTAGCAAAATGCATTTGCTTGCTAGCAATTTGCTACTAACTTCTGGTCGAAATCGAGCCCTGGTAGGCGCTTCCCTCCACATCACAGGAATTGCAAAAGTCATTAAGAATTTTGTGATTCAAATACTGACACAGACTCCTTGCACAATAATTACAACATATCTTTGGAGCCCGCGGTTTATCTAAGTCTCCAACGTGGCATCCAAAATAAAGGTAACAAGCTTTTCTTATGAGCGGAGAATTATTTCGTTTTTGAGAAGCAAAAGTTATTTCACCACGTATAGTGCAGAAGTCAATAACTTTGTTTATATACTCACGAGGCATATATTCCACTTTACACTGATTCTGCTGATACGTATGAAGCAATACTCACCTAGCAGCGAGGGAAGTTTTCAAGAACTTAAGAAATGTATTGACTAGGATTTTAACTTAATGACTAAGTATGATGCAATCTACACTTTGTATTACGCAATACCAACGAAATGTTTTTCATTAGTTATTCCAATGGCTTAATATAACGCAGTCTACATTTCGTATTATGCATCAACAAAAAATCCCTGGCATCAAAAAGGAAAGGGAGGCAAGGGAGGTTTTAGTCTTTATGAGAATATGAATTACACCTTTTATCTTATTTTCTTATTCTTCAGAACTAGCAGAACACATTTGCGATGAAAAAATAAAAAAAAATATATTGATGAATGGTTTTAGAAATAAATAATCGACTTTTGTACACTACAAGTTCTTCACAAGGAATAGCATGAATGATGTAATGGTTGAGATATATAAAAATTGCATTCGCAGAGGAAACTAAAATGAGTGTTTCTCTTCCCCTACATCTCATTATTCCGGCGCCTATTTTATTGTTGACAAGACCCAATGGAAACTGAATGATATCCTTTGACAGCTGAAAAATAGGGAGGCAAATTGCATTGAGTTTTCACCATACCCACTAAAAGGGTTGCTACTGGCTCTTGAACAGAAGAGCCCACTGAAGCGTTTTATTACCACATTCGGGTTCAACCTCAATCAAAACATAAAATTCGGCTTCTTTGATTTCCGTACCTTTTTGGCTGTTCACTAGTGTTATCTCTGACGACAGAAAAATGTGCGACAGAAAATCACTTTGTGAAAAAATACTTTCTTCTTAAAAAAAAGTGCGACAGAAAAATCAATTTGTGAAGAAATACTTTTTTTTTTTTAAAAAGTGAAAAGGCAAAGGAGAGGGAGGAGATTGGGTGGGCTTGCTCGTAAGAAAGTTATGGCCAATATCAGAATTTTTATTCTATTATAGCAAATGCAAGAATAAATGTTTTTTACATCGTCCAATTTATTAAAAAACACTTATTCATTCTGGTCAAATGGAAGGTCACATCCTACACTTGCGACAAGTACCGAAATATAGCTTCGGATTAAAATCAACCGCAGAAACAACAACAGCAAAAGAATAAAACCAAGAAACCTTGCCAATTTTACATGTCTTTTTATACAGTGGATCCCGCTTAAGAAGTTTTCGTTAGGACGAAGCGATTAAAATTTCTTAAGCGGAAAAAATTCTTAAACGGGAAGTGTCTGATAAGGTTTTGTAAGACTTTGGCAATTAAAAATGTTGCATAGATTAAATCCAGAAATTACATTTTAGGTAATGTTAAAGTAACAACAAAAATTTCACAACTTACCCATTTAAACTTGAATATGAGGATTGAAAGCTGCATTTATTATGCTACAGGATTACAAAAATACTGATCTAAAAGCGTTTGTTTCTTCCTTTTTCTGCTAGATTCACAAAGTACGTGTCAATTTCCTTCAAATTTCGCATTATATCCGCTGGAAAACGTTCGTGGCTTTCTATAATGTGGCGAAACCTTTCTAATGCTTTACCAGCTTTAGCTGAAGTTGGAATTGGCCTGCACTCATCTTCTTGCGTTTCTGGTTCATTGTCCTCTTGCGTTTCGAAGTCGCAAATATCGCCGATATATTGCATTTCAAATCTGGGAACATCTTTGTCAACGTTTACAAACTCTTCAAAGGAAGACTTGAAGTTTAGTTTTTTTGCAAACTTTCCCAAGCTTCATTGTTGTCATGACTGTTTTCTTCATCAGAAAAACTAAGCTCATCAGCGTTGAAACCAGCTTTCCTGGAGCAGTTTGTGATCGTTGAAGATGATACCTTTTCTCACGAAGAAACAATAAAATGCATTGCCTCTAACAAATTCAATTTCAGTGTGCATCTGGTGTAACTTGAGTCTGACTCAAGCTTCCTGCAGTAGCCAATTAACTAAATGTTTCCTGTAGAATTGTTTCATGGTTTTAATTATTCCTTGGTCCATTGGTTGTAACATTGAAGTCGAGTTAGGTGGCAGGAAAACTACTTTTACATTTTCCAGATGATCCATATTCTTTGAATGGGCTGTGAAATTATCCAAAAATAACAAAACGTTTCTATTTTCTTTGGCCATTTTCTTCTGAAACTCCAGTAAAAAGTCTTCAAAAATCTGAACTGTCATCCACGCGTTTTTGCTATTTCTGTAATTGCATGGAAAAGTTTTCACATTTTTGAAGCACCTCGGATTCTTCGATTTTCCAATGACCAATAAAGGCAACTTTTCTGTTCCATCCATATTAGCTCCTACCAGAACTGTAAGTCTTTCTTTGTTTACTTTGACTCAGTGGCTTCTATCTCCTGTGAAAGAGTAGGTCTTATCAAGAATAAGGTTGTAAAACAAAGCACACTCATCAGCGTTGAAAACATATTTTGCTTTGTATGCTGATAACAGTTCTGGTAAAACATTAAATTTCCAATCATCCACTTCTTCGACGTTAACTCTTTTTGATTCTACACAAACAGCTTTATAAGTCAGTCCTGCTCTTTTCCTAAAACGGTCGATTCATCCATTGGAATGATTAAATTCAACATTTAATTTCTTGGAAATCTCTTCTGCTTTCTCACGAAGTATTGTCCCGTTGATCGGAATGTTAGCGTTTCTTGCTTGTTTAAAATACACAAGAAGGTTGTCTTCGACGTCCTCGTATTTACCTATCTTAATCTTTTTGATTTTTAATGAATGGGAAGCATTTGCAAGCACAGTGTCCCGTTTTGACACTATACCGTTGAGGGTTGTAACAGGTAAATTTAGTTCTTTTGCAATCTGCACCCTAGTTAAATGCGGGTTTTCTTCAACTTTCGTAATAATGTTTCGTTTATCAACCACAGATAAAGCTTTTCTTTTGATGCCTTTAAACGCCATATTTGTTGCTACGCATTTCAACAATAAAACTAAGCGTTTAACTCCACGTATGCGAGGTGCAACATATGAGCCTAACTCTGACAGAATGACTAACTTTCAGCAGGTGTTTCCTTTCCCAGCCTTTTCCCGGCCTCAAAGATAAGGCGATTGTAATACACAAAAGGCAGACGCAGAAGAAGTGGGGGGGGGAATAAACATGACCTCCTGCGTTGACCATGGGAAGCCAGCAGGGGCTTCGCTGGCTACATACACGGGAAGAACAAAGAAACGTTTCCTCCCAACTTCTTTGACCTGTACTTATCTGCTGGATGAGTTCCAAAATCGTATGCTTTTACTTAGAAACTTGTGGCACTTACAACTTCTTAAGCGGGAAAACTTGAAACATCGTTATTTCTTAAGTGGGAAAAATTAGCATTAGCACTATGGAAAAAAATCGGGACTCTAAAAATAAAACTTCTTAAACGGGAAACTTCTTAAGCGGGAACTTCTTAAGTGGGATCCACTGTATTATCCTTGAGAATGCGGATGTTTGAGGATTTGGGTTTATTTTGTTCAGTTGATGAATTTTGCATCGATTTTTTTTACGACCCAAGATATAAACATATACTTAACCACCTAACACGATGCAAATTTCCTAAACAATCACAATGCAACATTTTTCTGACCCACAGAGAGTGTTATTTTGTCCTTCACATTCCCCTACCCCACGATTGGGTACAGTAATCTAAAGAGAGAAGCACACTTAGTTAACTTGTAGAACTCCCTTAATGATATGCGACGCAATATCATTTAAGGGACTTTCATGGGAAAAGGGCACATTCATGCATGCTATCACCCCCTAATTATAGGAAAGTTAAGTTCTGTCGACTGCCAATTTCGGATAGACGTATTATACTCCTAAACAATGTACTACACAGATGAAGCGCAAATACTGCAAGGAGTACGAAGCATTCATTCCTCCTGTAGCATTTATGAATTCGACATGTTTTACATAAATATTATTATACAAACGATCTAATCTGTGCTTTCAAGAACAAACTGATTACGAAGTCCAAAGTGTTGTTGGTGAAATGTAAGATTCTGGACCAAAACACATGTGCTGCTTTCGTTAATTATTGAAAGGATCGCGCTTGGCGAAATCCTGTACTACCAAACACCATTCACAGCTACCAAACTCAGTTTACCTGTGTGGCAGACGCAATGGGCAGCTCAGTCAGGTTGAACGTTATCACTGAGCAGAAAACCCATAGTTTGGGGAGTAAAAGTCACATTTTATTCTTTAAGTTATTTTTCTCTTTCTTTTACTGAAAAGCAAATAAATTTATCGCACATAGTTTTTCTGTTACAGAAAACAACCATTTACATGACATTATTGGATTATGATTTTGACTAAATACTTCGCTTTTATGTTTTATAATCTAGGTTTTGCTACTCAGAAATAAACTCTACCATTTGTCCTATTTATGTAGAATTCGTGCTTAACAAAAATTTAGCATAATTATTCGGAATAATTTTCACTATTTAAAATGTCAGTTCTCTGGTTATCTTTCTACGCTTTGAAAAGTGCAAATAAAAGAGTCCTTAGATAAATATTTATTAAATGCACTGCTTCTTTAGAACAGTTTTTCTCTAGGAGTAATGCCTGGCCTCTTTTGCTCTCCGTTTATGTAGTTTTAGCTGCTGTTAGCGTTTTTGGTATTTCAATGAGGCTAGCCTGTGTAACCATAAGTTTCTGCATATTGTTAGTGGCTGCTGGCAAAATATCAATCTTTCACATTGCTTTCTCTTTTGCTAGATACCTTAAGAAAGAACAACGAAAAATATCACCAATAATAAGGTTACTCAGTTTTAGATTTAGCATAGATTGAACTAAAAACAAGACGAAATACCAAGTCATGCATAATTAATTGAGAAAAAATTGTGATTAGCGATCGACTTCTTTGTGATTAGCGATCGAATTTTGACGGTTTGGCATCGTATGGTTGTTTTCAACCTTGTGGAATATTGGTCCACGTACATCTCAGGCTCTGCAAGAACTCCTTGTCCTTCATTTAAGAAAATACACACATGATATCTGAAAGACCATATCACTTAAAACTCTAAAGAGCACAGTGTTCATAGTTATAAATTACCATTTACAACTATCGTCAAATATATTTTTCCTGCAGAAAAACAATATGCATTTGTAATCTATCTATCGTTCTAACGCTCAACAAAAACAACTATTGACGTCGTTAACAATCAAATTATTAGAATAAAAGTTAGCTGAATACACATCAATAAAATGAATTTCCAAAATATGAAAAAGTAAATAAATAATACATATGCGGTAGAAAAAACAGAACCTAAAAGACCTTTAATGTGCTGGATGTGACTATGAAACACGTCAGAATTTTTAAATTTTAAAGAAATCAGAAAATCTTGATTCATTTCTTGTGTTTATCCTGAAAATCATACAAATGCTAGTGAACAAATAAATTATCATGTGAAAAAATGTAGCACAGGATTATGATCATAAAATGAAGTTTTGAAACTGTCGATGGAAAATTTGAAGCGGAATCGTAAATCGGAAAATGAGGATATGTATAACCAGTAAACTTTGTTCAGTTCATTTAACGGTAAGTCACTTTTCCCAAATGTTTGCTACAGTAGTTCCAAGGATAAATGAACAAGCACCGCTCAACCCAAGTTTTCGCTGCGACCTCAGAACTAACTAGGTGGAATGGTCAGAGACCTAGTCCTTTCAATACACAGCAACAAATGAGGATAAATGGAGAAAATCTAGGTTCACATTCATATGCCATGCATTATTAGGATGGTTGTTTGTTCCTAAAATGAGGCAAATAATTCAAGGATCATTCAGAAGCGACCAGATGGAGGATTTGACAACCTCTACAGATTGTTTTGGCTCCATCAGGTCAAATGAGGAACACGGAAGTTGAGAGAAAGCAATATCCTTACCTCAGTATAGATTAAGATAATACAACGTAGTTGTCACAAATGTTTATTTTTTCAAGCCTACCATGGTTTCGCAGGGTATTGACCTAGCTTCATCAGGACGAATGGCACGTAAATATTCAAATTGTATCATCATCATCATCATTGTCAACCATTATCAATCCACTGCTGGACGAAGGTCTCCCCAAGTTTCCTCCACAACGGTCTGTCTTGTGCCAGTCTCCTCCATGTCACTCCCGCATATTTACGAATTTCATCCACCCATATCCCATGTGGTCTTTTCCTGGGTCTTTTCCTGTCCCTTGGAATCCAATCTAAAATTTCGGCTGTCCATCTATGGTCTGTCCTTCTGGCAGTATGTCCAGCCCATTGCCATTTCAGGGATTTAACTCTGATCATGATGTCTTCCACTCTCGTCATTTTTCGGATCCACGAGTTCCTCTTCTTATCTCTCCTGGTTATACCAAGCATGCACCTCTCCATGCTTCTTTGAGTTGTCTGCAGCCTTTGTATGTCTCTTTTAGTTAAGGTCCACGTCTCTGCACCATACGTAAGCACTGGAAGGATGCATTGATCAAACACTTTTCTTTTAAGACATAATGGCATATTGCTCTTGAAAATTATGCTGTTTCTTCCAAAAGCTCTCCAGGCAAGTTTTGTACGCCGATTAATTTCTTCATCAATGTGACCCTCACTTGATATCTGCTGTCCAAGATAAACATACGTATCTGTTATCTCCAGTTTTTCTCCATCAATCGATAAGTCTTCATTTCTTGTAAAAGCATTGAACATCACTTTTGTCTTCTGAAAGTTCATTTTTAATCCCACTTCTTTACTCTTGTCAGCAAGTTCCTGGATCATACTCTGCAGCTCTGATGGGGTAGTTGCAAAAATGACTACGTCATCAGCAAAACGAAGGTGGGTTAGAAAATATCCATTAATCTTTATCCCTTTGTTTTCCCAGTTCAGTGATTGAAAGACATTTTCCAATGTGGCATTAAAGAGCTTCGGAGATATGGTGTCACCTTGTCTCACTCCCTTTCCAATTTTTATGTGTGTTGTATTTTCAAACAGCCGAATCTTTGCACTTGCATTTTCATAGATGTTATTAATAATATTAATGTATGCATCTTCAATACCACAGGATTTCAGAGCCGTGGTAACTGCTGATGGTTTCACCGAATCAAAGGCTTTTTCATAATCGATAAAAGCCATGCACAATGGAAGTTCATATTCCCTCGCTCTTTCAATTAGTTCTCTCAGTACGTGGATATGATCTATTGTGCTGTAGCCACTCCTGAATCCAGCTTGTTCTCTCGGTTGAGCCATGTCCAGTGTTACCTTCAAACGGTGTGAAAGAACTTTAGTGAAGATTTTATAAACCACTGATAGGAGGCTGATAGGTCTGTAGTTCCTGAGATCCTCAATGTCACCTTTTTTATGTAGCAGGATCATTGTAGCGGTGTTCCAATCCTCAGGAATCTTTCCTTCATTAAGGCATCGAGTGAAAATTTGGGCGAGTACTGTTTCAATTTCTCCACTTGCTTCTTGTATGATGTCTATAGTAATTCCATCTTCTCCTGGAGCTTTCCTCCGCTTCATGTTCTTGATTGCATGAGCAACTTCTGCTGGGAGGACTGGAAGAACTCTGGTACCTTTCATGATGTCTGGAGTACATGTATCATCCCTTTCATATAATTTGGAGTAGAAATCTTTCACTCTTGTCAAAATTTCGCCTCTATTTCTTGTTATAGAACCATCTTCTTTTCTCAGAGCCATAATCTGTTTTCTTCCCTTACTGAGATGTCCCTTTGCTATCTTTAGGCTTTGGTTGTTTTCAATTGCTTTCCTCACTAGCTCACAGTTGAATTTCCTTACGTCTTCAGTGATACTTTTTCGTGCTGTCTTGCATAGCTCTATATATTCCACTTTGGAAGTCACATCTTCTTTAGTTGTCCTCATCTCTCTTCTTTTTTGCATCAACATTTTGGTTTTTCCTGATAATTTGTTTACATGCAACTTGTTCTTAGACCCAGCTAATTTTGTTGCTGTTTCCATAAGAGCTTTGGTTACTTTTCTGTTAACTTCCGAAATATCCACTTCTTCCGATGTTAGGCCTTCTAAAGCAGTGAATCTGTTCTTCAGTTCCAACTTGAAAGTATTATGGTGTTTTTTAAGGTTGGTTATGTCAATACATTTTGTTTGTCTTATGAGCTTGCCACGTTCCAGTTTAGTGTTGAGGTGCATCTTACATCTCACCAATCTATGGTCACTACCTGTGTTGAACTTGTTCAGCACACTGCAGTCTTCGAATCAAATTGTATATGACATCATAAATGGTGTTTTGTATTAGTAGTCTCAACTTTGAAGAAAGAGAAATAGTTAGACATTGTATCAGCCAAGTGTTAACCGCAAATCACGCTACATTACCTAGAACAAATTTGACCACCAAAGAAATTAATGAGCTTAAAGAATTGCGCTCAAAATCAAATTTAATCATTACTAGAGCTGACAAAGGAGGTCAGGTGGTTGTGTTAGATAAAAATCATTATGATAACAAAGTAAAAATCTTATTTCGGATGGACCTTACAAGAAATAAAGAATGATCCTTCAGATAAATAATTGAAAGAAATACAGAAATTGATCAAAAACTCAGAAACTCTGAGCCAAAACATTAAAAACGATTTTAAACCTTCATACGCCTGTTGTGAGAGGTTCTATGCTCTCCCTAAAATACATAAATCTGGAATTCCTTTCCGGCCTATAGTAAGTAATATCGGCACAGCAGCATATAAGTTATCGAAGTTCTTATCTTCAAAAATATCTACCTTGGCCACTCCAAACGAAACATCTGTGAAAAATTTTATTGAGTTTATCAATCGACTCAAACTACACCCCTACGTAGATGAACTACTGTTATTCTTTGATGTGGTATCTGTGTTCACCAATGTTGCAGTAAAAGGAGCTCTGGAATCCCTAAAATCAAGTCTTGTAGAGCATCATTACAGCCAACCTGAAGTTGAGGAAATAACAAGACTAGTGGACATTTGCCTAAAACAGAACAAATTTACTTTTCATGGAACGTTTGATGAATAGACAGAAGGTCTAGTCATGGGAAGCCCACTGTCATCTATATTATGTGAAATCTACATGCGTCGATTTGAAGAAAAACTTTTCAAACTCGTGAAATTTGACTTATGGATATGATATGTAGACGATACTTTCGTTCTATGGAAGGGAAAACATTCTGAAATTCCGGAATTAGTCAAACTTATAAATTCCATTGATCCTCACATTCAATTCAGCTACGAAACTGAAAATAACGGATGCCTACCATTCCTTGACGTCCTAGTAACTCGCTTAAACCAATCATTCACAACCACAATTTATCGGAAGCCTTTCGCTATTTTTTCACCTCCACATGCCAAGTCTAATCACCCTTATCAACAAAAACTCAGCGCCTTTTACATTTGTGTAAATTGCGCGATACATATATTTTCAGATAAGGAGAGTTTGGAAAAAGAACTTTATTTTCTTAAACGTGTTGCAGTACAGCGAGGATACAACCCTTCCATTATAGACAAAGCTCAAACGAAATTCCGGAAACCGAAGCCCATCTCCACATTTACTCCTGTGACGCGCCCATTGCGAGAGAATTTTGCCATTATTCCATTTTCCCGTGACATTGCCTTCAAAATTACAAAAATTTCCAAAACCTTTAATTTTAAGGTGATTTTTAAACCCATAAACAAAATGAGATTTTTAGGATCAAAGGACTATGTTGAAGACAAAAACTCGTGGGGAATTTATCAAATTCCATGTGAATGTGTCGTTTCGTTCATAGGACCTTGCGTTTTGTATTGAAGGAGCCCAAGACCTACATTCGGAATTGTGACCAAAAGAAGTCATGGATGGCTAAACACTGTTACGAAAAGGACCACAAATTTCTCTTTGAAGAAACAAAACTTATTGACAAGCCAGATACAACCACTAAATTTGATATCTTGGAAGCTTTCCATATACAATGCTGGCCACCCAAAATGCAACACCGAGAAGGAAGCTTCCGATTGGCCTGAAATTCTCAGCATGCGTCGCCCGCGAGAGTACATGCGAACGATTACTATTGCAGGGCATGTGCAAATCATGTGCGCCCTGCACGCCACCGAGAACCACTATACGAACGGTGCACAGAAGGCAGGGTGTAAGTATTGGAAGTGTGTTGTGCTGCCGGACCTGTGCGTGGGAAGCTTCCTGATGCCTCGTCGCAGAATACGGCAGTCGTTCCAACACGTTTCGGAGTTCGACCGAGGACGAATAGTGGCTTATCGCGACAGCGGTTTATCGTTCCGAGACATCGGCGTCCGTGTGGGAAGATATACAGCAACAGTGAGGCGAGTATGGATTCGGTGGGTGCAAAAGGGACGGACGGACCAAGGTGAGAGATGCCGCAGCCGCGGCCCCCACCGATCGAGAGGACCGGCATGTTGGGCGGCGGGCATTGACGGCTCGCACCGCCACACCACGAACGTTAGCGCAGGAATTAGTGTGTGTTGCGCAACAACCTGTGTCAGCACGTACCGTTCGACGACGTCTGCAGGAGCGGGGACTTGTCGCACGGCGCCCATTGCTCCGACAACCATTGGCGTTACACCAACGGCAAGTGCGACGGGAGTGGGCCGTTGAACACCGCACCTGGACTACGGAATGGCACGAAGTTGTCTTCTCCGACGAATCCCGCTTATGCCTGCAACACCACGATGGTCGGATCCGTGTGTGGTGGCACATCGGCGAGAGACTGTATGATGCCGGCATTATGAATCGCCATACAGGTCCGTCGCGTAGTGTTATGGTTTCGGGCGTAATTGGATGTGACACTCGCACCGCTCTGGTACGCATCACCGGTACACTCAACAGCCACCTCTACATCTCCGACATTTTGGAGCTTGTAGTCCTCCCTTACCTGCAGGACCTGCCAGCGACCACGTTTGAACAGGACAATGAGGGCCCGCACGTGACCCACATCGTGCAACAATTCTTCATGGCCCACCATGTGTCACTGCTGCCGTGGCTCGCCTGTTCTCCCGATATGTCTCCCGTCGAACACGTCTGGTCGCTGATAGGCAACCGAGTGGCCGGGCAAGCACCACCCGCGGCTACGCCTGATGAACTGTGGCACCGTGTGGAAGCAGCCTGGACCGACATACCCCAAGCCCACATCCGAAGCCTCTTTCGTTCGATGCCGCCGCGTGTAGCGGCCGTTATTGCCAGCCATGGAAGGCCACACGAACTGTTGCTCAATCGGTTTATCTTTGTATCTGCTGTTGTGTCCAGTAAATCTGGCTTTGCTATCTCGTGTCCTTCTTGGTGTTGCATTTTGGGGGGCAGCGGTATATATCAGAAGTCTTCGCAACTTCTTAGTGACATGGCATCCACGCCATTTCTATCAAACGCATGGAAGCATCTAACCAAAACACGTAGTTGTAAACACCTTTTATGATGTCATATACAATTTGAATATTTACGTGCCATTCGTCCTGATGAAGCTAGGTCAATACCATGCGAAACCATGGTCGGCTTGAAAAAATAAATATTTGTGACAACTACGTTGTATTATCTTAATCTATATATAATCGTCACAAGACTGTAGTCTTTGAGATAAATAATCCTTACCTCTGTTTACACTTTCACGTTTATAACCTTATTTGTTTTATAGCCTTTCACACTCTGTGCAAAGTATGGGGAGGAGAGATATACCAGGACCACCCTTAAAAGTTGAGAGGAGAAGTCGGTTCTGGGCGTGTGAACCACATCCAGAGTCCAGGAGAAAACCGCCTCATTGTGGAGCGGTAGACTTTCACAAAGCAAGCAATTATGCTGCTGCAAAGGAGGCCTACAGCAGGCTCAAAGTTTTTGCACTCCTTGAGCGATTCACTATGGTTTCTGGAGACAGTATTTACGTTTCGAGGCTATAACAAATATGCAGTCTTTGGGCCACCACATGTAAGTTACCGTTGGCGAAATGCAAAGACGAAAAAAAGCATTAGAATGAAAGAATTTGAGAAGACGCCAAAGAGAAAGAAATAGAGTCAGTGGGCCCCAAGTAATGGACCATGCCAGAAGAAGGGGATCAATGTCTCAGGAAAGAGAAAGAGTTGTAGTTGTCGAATTGCAGAAGTTTCGAACTTAAAACTGGAATCGTACAAATATTGGGAAAAGGCCAAATTTAACCCCTTAAATTCGCCATAAACATTTCCGCTAGACTCCCCAAAGTGGAATAAGGTGAAAGCTCCTGCCATCCAAATTACAATGATGACAAAAGTTTGGAAACGAGAATGGGGAAGGGAACTAAATGGGGCTTCGAAAAATGGCACCGAGCCCGAAAAAAAGTGTCAGAAGGGAGCCTGCAGGAAATATTCCGTGCAGGGGGATGCAGGGGATGCTCTATCCACGATGTGTGGTGACGATGTGTGGGTAGGATGGTGGTAAAAGGCGAACAGAGAACAGGAAAAGAAGAAAAGAAAATTTGACTCAGTTTACCACCGATCCCAGCTTCTCCACAGCGCACCCAAGACTGCTCTGATTCTCTCAAAACTGACTGCAATCAACCAAAGCAGATGGCAAAAATAAAAAAGAGGGGCACATAAGATAGATATGGATACGAAAACAGGCCAAACGATAGGGAGTCGTTTACGGAGTGCGTATGCATGAATAATAACTCTTATTTTTAATGTATGTGTGAAAGTTTTTTTATTATTTTATAATATGTTTTGGTAAAATGCCCAAATTTGACCCCTGGCAGGTCAGAACGAGCATGCAAAGATTGTACTAAGTCCCTTGATCCACAGTTTGAGTAATATCAGATTTTGAGGTGATAGCGACAGATGCTACGAAATCGTTATAGCCCCGAGTACCAGAATTGATAACCATAGGCTAGCTATAATGAAAGGTTAGGAGAAAATTAGCTCCGCAAATTTATAATCAGCTGCAATAGCAAGTGCTTAAATATTAAATATAGTAGGGAGAGTTATGTGTATGTCCTGCCCGATAAAATAGGTTGAAATTCAGATCTACCTGTGTCAACACAGCCCATAACAGAGCATTTAACATGTGAGTGAACAACATGTATGAATGCAGAATTAACTAATGGCAATTATACATGAGTTGAATGAAAATTTATGAGAAAATATGTGAAGTAATTTTTTAGTACAAAGTATGTATTAAAGAAAGGAAGTCACATAATCGAAGGAGTATTCTAAGCTGTGATGTTTTTTTTTACTGTAAATATATAGAGATTGCCCATGAATAAGAGAGATTGGTGTTCTCTTTTGTTAAAATTGCGTGGAACTATTTAAAATATCAGTTCTTCAGTAAATAAATGTCCATAGCATACAGCTCAGCACAGCCACAACATCGAATGCCAGTTACCAGATACGACACTTGAGTATCGGGTTTCCAAGTGCAATTGGTATATATAAAACAGCAGTGTAATGAGAGCAGATCAATCAGAAATTATCAAATCCGTCCATGACTAAGGGCCGTGGCCTATGAGAATGTATCGTTTACAGTAATAGTTCCCAAAGTGTGCGCCGCGGCGCCCTGGGATGCCGCGGCTTCCTCACAGGGGCGCCGATAGATATTGCAAAATTTTCATAATTTTATTTTCATTTTCAATTCAATGTGATAGGACGCGACATCGCGACATCTAGAGGACCTGGTGCAAACCAGTAACTCACTTAATAATAACTGTTTGCAGAAGCCTCTACAAATGGCTAGTAGATGTCGCTCTACAATACTGTTACAAGCATGAGCTTTCACTCCGCACGATTGCCGCCTGACGGGCACACGTGTGTGTTCCGCGTGGCGGCAACCGGAAGTAACCTGAGCTTTTGCACCAGCCTATGTGCTTCTGATAAATATTCCTCCCTCGTTCTCCGAGCGTCTAGAAATGAGACTCTTAGTCCAGATTTTTCAAGAAGGTCACCAGATCCTTTAAATACGATCATCCGTTGTCATTTGTGACTCATTTGACGGTTAGCAGTCTGTTATGTTGATGCTCAGTCGTTGAGTTTCAGCGTTTGAAAGCTTTTGGCGTATGAACTGAATATTGTTGTGATTAAGTGAAATTTGGCTTCTCGTATGTATTTTTAAAAATGGATCGGTTTTTACTAAACAGTAATAAGCGTTGCGAAAGTGAAAATAAAGAGGGCACACCGTCAAATAGTCGCAAGAGTGTGAAGAAGCGGAAATATCGAAAATATGATGACAGTTATTTGGACTTTGGTTTTACGTCGATAGAAAACAGTGGCGAAGAGAGGCCGCTGTGTGTACTGTGTATGAAAGATTTGGCGCCAGAGTGCATGCTAGCAAGTCAGTTGAAACGCCATTTAGAAACCAAACATCCCAGCAGCTCGTGATTGCTTTACGAGAAAGTTACAAGAGTTAAATCAACAAAAAGGTAGTTTTCATAAGCAGGCATCAATACCAAGCAATGCTTTGCTAGCATCTTACAAGGTGGCACATAAAATTGCAAAGTGTAAGAAGCCGCATACCATCGCAGAAGAACTCATTCTACCGGCTGCTGTAGATATGGTGAACATTATGATCGGTCAGTCTGCTGGGAAGCCGCTTTAAAATGTGTATTTGTCCAATAACCCCATCAGTCGCGGAATACAGCACATAACGGAGGACCTCGGTGATCAATTAATTGAAAAAATGAAAGGTAAGGAATTTGGGATGCAGCTGGATGAGGCGACAGATAATAATAATGATGCTCACTTGATTTGCTATGTATGGTTTATAGATGGTAATAACATTGTAGAAGTCCTTCTCTTTTGTAAAAGTATCACTGGTAGTGCTAAGGCTCAAGACTTCTTCGAGATTCTTGATACTTTTATATCCGAAAATAATTTGGAGTGGACTAAGTGCGTTGATGTCTGTATTGATGGTGCTCGTTTTATATCTGGATGTTATGGAGGATTGCAGGCATTTATTCGAAACAAACCTTCTGATGCATTGTGGACACATTGTGTTGTTCACAGAGAAGCACTCGCGTCAAAATATCTGAATCCTACATTGAACCATGTCTTAAAATATGTAGTGAATGTAGTAAACTTTATAAAAACTTGCCCGTTGAAGGCAAGGTTTTTCAAAAAACTATGTGAGGATATGGGATCCGAGCACACATCTTTGTTGTACTACAGCACTTCGCGATGGCTCTCTCGTGGTAATGTTTTTCCTCGTACGTTTGAACTGCGACAGAAAATTTATATTTTTCTCAAAGACGAAGACCACAAGTACAACGAAAATTTTGTGAATGAAGATTTTTTGGTAAAGCTAGCACACTTATGTGATATTTTGAAAAGATGAATGCTCTGAATCTCTCCCTGCAGGGAAGCAACATGCACCTTTTAAAGTCGATTCAGAAAATTTCAGCTTTTATAAAAAAAAACTAAAACTATGGAAAAGAAAAATGAATGAAGACGCTTCTTAACATAAAGAATGTCTCCCCTTGTTGCAACAGTTTTTGACTTTCAATGGAGTTGATTTCTCTCGAGGCATGAAATACATTTTTGAAGAACACTCATCACAGCTTATCACCTGGTTTGAGAAATATTTTCAAAATGATAATATCGATAAATTTGTATGGATTCAAGTTCCATTTCATGCCACTGCTCCATCTGAATTTACTGAAGCAGAAGAAGAGAATCCTATTGAGTTGTCTTCCGACAACACGTTGAAAACAAAATTCAGTAGCATGGAGTTACCTGGATTTTGGATATCAGTAAAAGATGAATATCCCCTTCTGAATGGTAACGCTCAGAGAATTTTACTTCCATTTGCGACTTCTTATTTGTGCGAAGCTGGGTTTTCGTCGGTCGCTGTGATAAAAATTAAATATCGCGCGAAAATCAATGTGGAAAAGGAAATGAGGATGGCTGTGTCCAGTTTGATTCCAAGATTTGAGAAAACGTGAGGTGATCAACAGTCTCATCCATCCCACTAATTATAATTAGTTGAATTTCTTCAATTACATTATTTTGTGATCTTCAATACGTGTTTTATTTATACAGTATTTACCTAAGTGTCCTTGTTAGAATAGTGTATCTTGTTAGAATTTGACATAGGGCGCCTTGAGAAAACCTGGATTCACCAAGGGCACCGAGAATATAAAACGTTTGGGAACTACTGGTTTACAGGATTGATGTGTCACTATCCAAAATATTTCCCTGTGTTATGCTTCTTAACATTTGCAATAATCACCAAAGGGTATAAATTGTTTCAGTAAAGAAATTTAATCAACACAGAACATTTTTCAACCCACAACATTTAGTTAGAGGGCTAAGGGTAAAAATACAGTATCTTCTGTGTAGTCCTGTCAACAGGATAACCCTTAGCAAAAAAGTTAGTGTGGCCCTAATTTGAGCCACTGACACATTCTTTTCCTTTTTGGCATTTAGTATGATAACTAAATGCCAAAAAGTATGAGAGGTTTAAGCTTGTTAACAAGGAGCACCGTAAACAGTGAGCAAACGTAAGAGGTCAACTATTAGTGTGCAACAGACAAAAATCTAGGAAATCAGAACTATGTATATGTTCTAAGAGTTATAACGAGTCGTCGTTAGAAACAAACTGTTACAGAAGTTCTCAATTATTTTTGTTTTGTCAGAGCAACTACAGTATCTGAAATAGTTATTCACAAATTAGGTAATGTACATAACGGACACAGTACAGCAGACCAGTTCTAAGATAAGGAGACAGGAGCCCCTACACTTCTTGTTTTGAAACACTAGAAAAATACATATTTTTCTATAAAATAGAATAATAGGAAAAAAATGACGACCCTGCAATGTGGGGTAATTTCTAGCGATATTAGGAAGAACGAGATTCAAACTATACTGAGTTCAGCGGTAAAGGACCTAAAATCAGCAGGTCTGCGTTGAAGGCCGACTTAAATGACACATGAAAAAGTTTTTTTTGTTTTAAATCAAAAATTTGTAGTGTAAATTGCGTGGAAGTACAATATAGGAATAAAACCGTTTTCAAATATTTAATAGGCGAGCCCTGAAAAGGGCTACAACATACTGTAATTTCAGTAAAAGACAGAGAATCACAAAAGTAGTGGGCATGCAGGAGAGGCCAACTCCTAGAGGTGAGTGAAATGATGTGTAAAAAATAGCAGCGCCGCGAGTACGCTCTACACAAAATATAACGGACCTTCATAGAGGCCAACAGACAGACAATAGCGGAAGACCGGCTGCCCAGGTGACAAGCCACCAGCACCCCGTCCCTTCTCTCTCGAACCCGAGGAGTACCGTAAAGCACATCGAAATAGTACAAATAGGGAGAAACGGATAATCTGAAAACGTATAATGGCAATAGGATAATGACATATTCCTGTTCAACCCTGTTGGGATAACGTAAAGTAGGCGTGTTTTGAACAGCAGTTGTTACTTGTTATGAATATTTTTATTTCCTTACATAAATATGATTAACCTGTTTAAAATTACGGCTTAAATATGCTGTTGGAAATCATGGAAAAGTGAAGCACCGTCATCAGTGTAGTTTGCAATGATGTGCTGCTTCGAATATCCATGTTCTTGTAAATCATTGTTTTACATCATCAAGTAAAACAGACAAAACACCTGATACCATTGCTAAGCACTTTGTATCCTAGCTTTAGTTCTAGTGCCTTTACCCCGTTAAATGAGGAAAGGCGTTTACTATATATAGCATGAATTTCATTACTTGTTCTGAAATTTCTACAGAGCTTATAAATATCAACCCTTTTATTTAAGGAACTTACTGCAAGCTACTGAAATTGTGGGGTTAAGCTTATTAACAAAGTTATTTTAGTTATTTTGTTTTCATGGTTTTCCTAAAATTTTGGTTGGTGTACAGCTACACGGTATTTATCCTTTATAAACACTGTGTTTTAGAATACTAAAATGTATGTAAATGTAAAAGACAGCAACTTTTTTTGGATTTGCCCGTATGCTAACCTAAGGTTGAAGTCTATGGCTGAATAGTGCAGATCTGGGAACACCAGTATAGACTATTTTCCGTACTGATATATATCTATTGCATTATTGAAATGACCGGCTATGAATGCGGATAAACAAAATCAGGCTATTGAGTCTGAAACTGCAACTCAGCATTTTCGAATAGGGTCACCCTTTTATTTTGCGGGACTTTTCTTTTGAGACACTCGTGGTGGAAGTCTCATTGGTAAAGGACGTCGATATGTTTGGCGATAAACATGAAACCATTAAGAAAACTGGAAAGTATTCGATCCAACTCAGATTTTCATTTAGTGACATAGGATGGCAGAAGTTGAACGTCTCCTGATCCGTAACACAAGCTTTCAAGTGCCCAGAGAAATATTTTTGCAATGTTTCATATGAAATTTTATTTTCAGAATTCACCAACAACTTTAGGAAAACTTAGACCCAGCTGTCAGATGTTTCCATCTTTTACCATTCACCAATTCTGTGTTACACGAGAAAGTGAACCTTGGGTGGATTTTATAAAATCTGCCTGCTGTGAAACATTTCGCCGATTTAGTTGCATTCCAAGTTACTGCGCTTCGAAACGAGAAAACAGCTACCTGTGAGATTTAATAACAGCATATAGTAAAGAGACAAATATTCAGTTTCTTTGAAATACTTCTAAACATTTACGAAAGAATGAATGCCAGTGATTTTATGAATATTCAAAAAGTTACATGCACGTCTTATTGTACGTGATTTTACAATTTCTTAACTCCCTGTTAAAGTGAGATACTATTTCATAATAATCTGCTTGCTGTTTCTTCGGTTCCACTGATAGAATTGCTACAAAATTTGAAACCTTAAACATTTGAAAACGATAATAAGACGAATAACGGTAACGATTGATAATTTCAATCTAAAACTTGGAGAACAAAAACTCCTCTTTCAAACAGTGAATTAAAAAAAGCTCCCATAGAACAAGTTAGTTGAACTAAGATTCTGATTTCGTCTGTATGGAATGAAATTCTTATTGGACCTTTTAGGCCATAGATGAAATTTTGAATGCTTGTGTTTTGATCCAACTCTTTTTTTCGTGCTTCTCACTGGAAATGTTGCAGCATTTGTTTCATTCTGTTGACAATAAGAAAGCAGGGAAAAGAGCATTTTCCTTTACCTTGTTCAAATTGGTTGAGAATTGTTGATGAATTCATAAGCAATAAATTCATAGTGATATAGGTATCCGACATTTCTGCATACATAACTGTTCGAAGGGTCCTGTTCATCCTTAAATGGTGTCATTCTGTAACCCTGCCTTCCCGTTTTTGTACTCTAAGCATGCCAACACGAAGTTTTACATCCCCGTGACCTTAATCAGACTGGAGTTTTATATTAATATATACACCCATGAGCCAGGACATTCTGACCACCTAGATAATAAGCTGTACGACCTCCTTTAGCCTGCAAAACATCTGCCACATGGCAAGGCATCGATTCGATGAGGTGGCAATATGTACCTTCGGGTATCTGGTACCATAATGTTAACAGCAGGTCCTCAAGTTCCAGTACATTTCGGGGTGGTGGTGATTTAGCGCGAAGCCGTTTTTCCAAGTCGAACAACAAATGTTCGATTGGGTTCATGTCAGCTGAATTCGGAGGACAGCGAATTAACCGAAAGGCGCCATCATGTTCCTCAAACCACTCCTTGACGATTTTGGCAGTGTTGCATGGCTCATTGTCCTGTTGGTAAGGTCCAACACCAATAGGGAACACAGTTGCCATGAATTGGTTAACTTGGTTTGCAACGATATTCAGATACCTGACAGATGTCAGGTATTGTGCTATTGGGCTAATGGGACCTAAAGTGTCCCAAGAATTCATCGCTTACATCATAACACCGCCGCCGGACTGTTTGCTCCAAACAGTGCATCCAGGTGCCATAGCCTTCGTTTGTAATTGGCATATCCGCGTTTGACTGTTTACGTGATGCACCAGGAAACCTGATTAGTCAGACCAGGCCACTTTCTTCCAATCATCCATAGTCCAATCGCGATGATCTCGGGGGCCATTTCTTGCGCTGTTGGCGATGACGTGCAGTGAGCATGGGGACCCAGTTGGGTTTTCGGCTAAGCAGGCCCATGCGCAGAAGGCTACGATGAGCTGTGTGCTGTGACACATTGCCATGATCACCACTGTTGCAGCTGCGGGTGATTTGTCGCACTTTGGCGTTGCGGTCGCTGAGAATAATGCACGACATCCTCCGCCCCCCTGGCATCCATGAGCTGTGGACGACACACGGCTGGACGACGGTTCTTCGTTTGGTAATCTGTGCACCACTTTTGATACGTACTCACTACAGCAGCACGTGAACACCCCGCAAGCCGCGCCGTTTCCAAGATCGTAGTTCTGAGGCGCCGTGCCATCGCAATTTGTCCTTTATGAAACACCGATAAACCGGCAGCTTTTTCTGTTCTGACTCCGAACACTCTACTAACCGAAATCCGGTCCTCTGGTTGTATGTATACTGCTCTGTGAACTTCACCTGCACCAACGTTCAGTCTCCAGGCGCGCACATTTCTCTAGGTTGGGGGTGGTCATATATAGTGGCTTATCGGTGTAGTAGTGTCAAACAACTTTTAAAAGTACGAAGTAAGAACACAGGAAACACAGCTAAAAATTTAGTTTTATAAACTGATTTGGTTCTTAAACTAAGAAATCTGATTTCTAAAATGTCTTCTAAGAACTGGAAACTCCACTGCAAGACCTAAGAAGAAAAGAGAAAAATTCTCAATTCAGTGGTTTTTCTTCTATTCATAAATGAAATTATATCAGATCAGAAATGAAACAATGCTCAGAAATATAAAATAAATCGATTTTGTTTTATATCCATTATTTGATACGTTTCCACCTTTACACAAATTTATATTAGATTTTAGGTGAACAATCTATAAAGGAAGATAGTAACATGAGAAATCCGAAATTAGGAATGCAAGGATTATTTACGTTTGTATCGTGAGACGGTATAGGAAACTGGAATCGTAAAATTACTTCGTCCGTACAATACATTGTGGCTCAAAAGAATGTTTCAAATGTTTTACCAGGAAACTTGAGTCGGAATTTCGCACAAAAACCGCAACATTTTCCGATACAATTTCGTGGTACGTCCGCATTCTAGGACTATAAAATTTTCGTTGAGCTGAGCTTGAGCTGCACCCTCACACGTTTAACTAAATCCCTGAATTCTGGTGTTAATATCGAAAAACTGTTTAGTTATGTATAAATATCCCACTACATGAGTATATTACTGAAAATGTTAATAAGATTTTAAACAGTAAGCTAAAAAGATTACAAAAAAATATTCAGATCGAAATAGATTTTATTAACTGTTACTCATAGTTTCCACCGAAGTACTAAAATTGAATCATTTCTGCTCCGTTAAAAGTTATTCTTCGAAACTCATGCTGTGTAAAATTTGTGCAGGAGTGCAATCCGATATTCAGCCCCCTTGCTTATTAATGCCCTCATAGCAAAACTTTCGTAGGGTGGTTGGTACAGTAGCAAACAAAAGTATTTGGCGAAACACTTTTTCGACAATAATGTTTTTTCTGCTGGACCAAATCGGGTCATTTTGGGATATAATATGTTATGCCGCCCCGGTGGCGCAGTGGTCTAAGGCGCTGGCCTCTGATCGTTCGTCCGTAAGGTGTCCGGGTTGGAATCCCGGGCAGGCATGGATGTTGTGTTTGTCTTACGGCACTGGCTCTCTCCCTTCCCTGGAACCAGTGACCCTCAATTAGGGACGGGCGACTGCTTATAGCCCATTGAGTTGCTCACGGTGGTCGTTAAACCTCCAATCAAAAAAATAATAATAATATGTTATTAAGTTGTAAACATGACCCATATGCAGATGGATCGGAAACCTTAACACAGATCAGGTACCGAGCTTAATCGCAAAGTTCATACAAATTGACCAACAAAGTAGGTGTGTATCACATTCATTTAATGCAACGATAACAGAAAACAAGTACAAGAAAACGACAAAACAATAACTAATACTTAGTGGGATAACCACGAGACTTAATAAAAGCTGCACAACGGGCCGGCATCGAGTCCACTAGCTTCTCGACGATGACCTGCGGAATTCGCACCCATTCTTCATACAGCTGGTCGAACTTCTGGGCCCTATTCCGGCAGGTTTTCTTCGCACATCGTCACTCCAGCTCCTCCCACATGTGCTCGATTGGGTTGAGGTCTAGAGATTGGCTTGGCCAATCTAAAAGTGTGACCAGTTGTTGCTGGAAAGCTACCTTCGCTTCTCTGGAGGTGTGCTTCGGGTCGTTGTCTTGCTGCATGGTCCATCCGGGTGGAATGTTCTGGTTGGCCAATGGGAAGACATCGTTGATAAGCATGTTTGTGTAGCTCTGACCGGTCATTATTCCGACAATCTTGATGATGGGGCCCATTTCATTGCGAGAGAAAGTGCCGTAAACCATGAGCGATCCTCCTCCGTGCTTGACAGTAGGCTGAATGAACTGGGGGTTCATTCAGCCTACTGATGAACCTACTATCGGATGCCATCACTTCCGAACAATTTGAACTTGCTGTCGTCGGTGAAAAGCACCTTACTCCAGTCCGCCGCGGTCCAGTGTCGATGACGGCGCGCTAACGCGACTCTGGCTTGTCGACTCTTGACTCCGATGAGAGGTTTCTTGGCGGGGCGTCTTCCATTCAATCCACCAGCAATGAGACGATGGGAGATGATCATTCGGCTGACGTTCAGGTCATCGCTGTCGCGGAATTCGGTGGCGATGTCCACAGCAGTCAAGGTGGGATCAGCACGAGATCGACGGAGGATGCGTCTATCCTGACGCAACGTAGTGTAACGACGCCTACCACATCGCGAACTGTTCTCGACAGTCCCAGTCTTCTTATAACGTTGCAGGATAGCTGAAATGGACTAGTGTCGGATCTTCAGAGCCCTCGCAATGTCGGTGACGCGCATTCCGGATTCCATCATGTTCACGGCCGCCTGGCGAGCTCGAACAGGGATCTCCGCCTTTTTACCCATTTCTGAAAACCTAAGATTGACTTATTATCGCACTACACATCACAAAACCCACAAAAATCACAAGAAAAACATTAATACATGCAGCAAACAAATGGGTAATAATTGGCGACTCTTGAATATGGCCCATATCGAACGACAAATTCTCTCTGAGCGAAATATAAACTACGCTGCATTGTAACCCACAAATCAACACATATCATATCCAAAAATGACCCGATTTGGTCCAGCAGAACAAAAATTATGGTCGAAAAAGTGTTTCGCCAAATACTTTTGTTCGCTACTGTACAAAAAAATCGGAGTTCAGTTTAGTTATACTAACTATGGAATAAATTATTTTTCAGCAATGATGTTTGAGCTGATAAATTTCGATTTTGAGTACCTTAAAAAATATGAGGCATGAATACACTTCATTACATGTGCGGGAAGTCTAAATTTTCCCAGTATTTTGGAATTATGTGTTAAGAGTTCTTGTATTATTAAAGTCATCAGTGAATAAATTATAGATAGTAATACTAACAAAATAATAATGTTCAAAAGTTTGATTTATTATTTGATATAACTTACGACATTAAAGCAAACAAGAGTTTTGAAGAAAGAAATTTAATCAAGTCTATTTACATTTAAAGATTAAATCTGAAGATTGATATGTTTCGAAGTTTAACTTCTTCAATTTCATAACATGAAAGTTAAGCAAATACACCAAATAAACGCATGCTTGTAGTTTCCATCCTTTACGCAGTTTGTTTTAACGTGTCCTTTTAAATCCTTGGAAGTGTTTAATAAAAATGATCAAATATATTTGAATGGAATACCTTAAATGGCAGCATCACAAATGATGTGCAGCTTGGGATAGCCTGGAATAAATCAATCTTGTAACATATCTGATTCTTTAAGTCAGAAATCAGCAGAAATTAAAACATAGTTTCCACCGAAGAATGAATAAAAAGAAAAAAAAAATACGATTCTTTGAAGTTTCCACACATTGAATTCTTGAAAGGTAACAAATGTCCCGTACCGTACATTTAGGCAACAAGAACTAGAAAGACACAAAGTTAAAATTATTTGCAGCAAAACGAAGATTTCGATGAGAAACACGTCATATCAGTTATAATTCTAGAAAAGATTTTACCCTGTGTCAGACGAGGGCGTGTGTCAATATGGTATTGCTCGCAATGGAGAAAAGGTAACGGATCAATGTTTAATCCTCATTATTTGGAACTAATATGTCTCAGGATTTCTTCAATAAATTTCTGCACTGAGATGTACCGGTAAAATTTTTTTAAGACTCGAAGATCGGCACCATGCTCATATGAAATAATTCTAAAATAGCCAATTTAACAATCAAGTGAGGTGGATGTCGCATTTGACGAATGACGACATGTCACGTTTTTAAGAAGGTACTTTTTTTTGATTGAAGGTTTAACGACCACCGTGGGCAACTCAATGGGCTATAAGTAGTAGCCCGTCCCCAATTTAGGGCCACTGGTTCCAGGGAGGGGAGAGAGCCAGTGCCGTAAAACAAACAAAACATCCATACCCGACCGGGATTCGAACCCGGACCCCTTTCGGGCGAATAACCAGAGGCCATCGCTTGTACCACTGAGCCACCGAGCCGGGAGAAGGTATTTCAAAAACAGTAAAGCTGTATGAATTATATCTGTGTAAAATGAATATCTATTCGATTGATATTTGAATTATAATTTCACAATTAAGAAATAAATAAAACGATATGTTGTGAAACTATATAGTTCAAAGTTCTGTAAGTCATTTGACACGACTTAACATCTAATTCATGTTGTACACATTTCAGTAAGCACCAAAACTTCATTATTATTCAAATCGTAGGAAATATGGGAACTTGTCAATATTGGCTGCACACGGGAGGTAAAGGATTACACTGCACACTCCTTTTAATATATACCCCTACATGAAATGACAGAATATACAAACTATTTCGACATTTTATATTGCAGCCCGGCTACATATTCGATTGAAGTTTTTGTAAAGTTCTTGCTTAAAATAAAAAGCGTATGGCACAAGCATCGGCCGGAAAAAATTAAACTAGCAGGAAACAACAACTCTTCCTACGTTCTGTATTTTTGCCTTCCACTTAAACATTTTGTAGTATAAAGAGTTGTATACATTAGAATGTACAAGAGCAGCACATACAAGGGAGAGCTAATGCATTATGACCACCTGCCTAATGTGTGGTTGTCCTACCATGCACCACCAAACTAGCTCTTACTTGATTAGTCATGGACGGTACAAAGTTTTTAAAATTGTCTTGTGATTTCTAGTTCCAACAGGTAACCAGTAAATCCTTTAACTTCGGTACATTACATGGTTGAGTTGCCATAGACAGGATTTTCTCTTCCAACACAAACTACAGATGCTCAATTGGATGGACGTCTGAGCAGTTTGGAGGCCAGGGGAATACCTGAAATTCTTCCTCATGTGTTCAGCGAATCATTCTAGAACAATCCGGGCACTGTGACATGCCACATTATCCTGCTGAAGGAAGGCACTATTAGAGGGGAATACAGTTCTCATGAAGAGATGTTCCTTGTCTGCAAAAATGTTTAGGTAAATTGTAGGCGACATAGTTCTCGGCACATGAATGATTGGACTCACGGCTTCCAAGAAGTACATTGCCCAAAGCATAAGATTTCCTCTACCGGCTTCCTTTCGTCCCACGGTGCATCCTGGTGCCAACAATTTTCAAGCTAAACGACTTATACATACGAGGTGGTCTTCATGAAAAGCCGGGAAACGTGATTTATCGGACCAGACATTCTTTCATTTGTACGACGTCCATTTTTGACGATCTCGTGCCCATTGTAGGCACTTTCAGCGACGAACCGAGGTCAGCATGGGCATTCAGAGCGGCGGTCCGACTGCGCTGCCAAATTTTCTGCAGGGTTCGATGCACTGTATGTTGTGGCACATTACACCCGTTACGGTTATTGGATATAACAGAAGTGAGTCAATACACATCATTTAAAAGAAAACAAACTAAAATATATTCTTCGAAGGAAACATGATGCAATGCATATGTTAAATACCATCTTGAAATTCCCAGTGTCATCGAAAGAAAAAAAAACACTTCGCATTCGTCCCAAGAACGAGCACCACCAATTTGTGGTAATTTCACCTGAAGAGTTAGCTCATATTTTTCTTTTTAGAATCCAGGAGCAGATATACTCACAGATTCAAGACCACATTTCATGAAAACACACTTTCAGAGAGATATTTTCAAATGCTTTATGAAGAGCTCCAAAAACATACTTCTGCCCTTAATGAAAAGGATAGCACAACTGAGAGGAGGGCATGACTTTGCAGGAAACACAAGTTCATTGGTGCTGCTTCTGATGCTGTAGCGTAACGGACCTCAAAAGCCTGGAACGAAAAGAAAAAATAAACACAAGTACTAACTATTACCAGCATTAAAATTACTGGCGAGCTGCGCCAGAGAATCCCTTGTGTTAGCTCGTACCATACGTGATAGCTTTCACTTACCTACAGCATTGATGGGCCGTGGTTGGTCCACACCTTGACTTCGGTTCGTGGTTTTCATTTCCTCTGACCATGTTTTGAAGGTACTAACCACCGGTTAGCGTTAGGCCCCCACATTCATCATCTCGTCTTCTCGGAAATGCTCTGACACAGTAGTCCAGCCATTAGAGTTTGGCCTTTGTCAAACGTGCTTAAGTCCTCCCTTTTTACAATCTGAAGAATACGAATTACACAGAACAGCAGAGCTCAGTATCAGGTGCTATTTACACCGCTGCATGATATTTTCATGCGCGTTGTTTACATGCATTGCTTCGATTTGCGTTGAGACTCAGGTCAGGACATTTTGGCTCTTCGGTGTATTTTTATAATTAACATACACTTTTATGAGGGTTGGAATATCAGTAGTGGTAACACATCTGTAGAATCGAAGCGGAACGAAACAAGTTTATGTTGCTTACACCATCCAAGTTTATGTTGCTTACACCATAAGTTGTTTGGATACTTAGCACACCTCATTTTGAAATGGACTCCCCCTGCCAACTGTATGCGCCTGTGCATTAACGAGAAGAACACGAACTATCGCTACACGTCGGTCTAGTCACGATGTTTTCGAAATTGGATCAGCAGTTTTGGATGAAAATTCAAAGTGCCAGACATCGTACTGCACGACAGTGTAATCAAGGACTTTTAGAGGCTTGTAGGAAATCTGCATTACCATACAAAACAGTTGCGCGATGGGAAAAAGCCTTTAGTGTTAGACGCCAAAATGTGAAAGATGTCCCTCGGCCAGGTCGTTCCAGTGCAAGCGAAAAACAAGTGAGTGGTGTTTCGGCGTTACTGGAGACAGATCGACGCTTTACGATTCGTCAGTTGGCCAGTCAGACAGGAGTGTCGTATACAACTGTGCCACACACTATGAAGGAACGCCTGGGAATGAGAAAAATTACACCGCGATAGGTTCCGCCGCACGCTCTGACTGAGATCCAGAAATGGCAACAATGTGAGGCTGCTCGTATCCACTTGGAACGCTACGAGAGCAAAGAAGAAGCTTTCCTTCGCCATATTATCACACTGGATGAGACATGGGCTACATTATATGAGCCAGAAATGAAATGACAATCTGACGACTGGCGTCATTACGGGTCACCGCAAAAATCCAAATTCCGTCGGAACCCTAGCAATGTGAAAGCTATGGTTATTCCCGTATACGACTGCGATGGTGTTATCCTGAGGCATGCCGTACCGCTACACCAGACCGTCACTTCTCAGTATTACTCTACATTTTTGGAACAAAAATCTGCGACCATCTTTAAGGAAGAAGCGGTTAGACTTTATGCAGAACCAACCCATGATTTTGTATGCCAATGCTCGAGGGCATGTTGCATATGCTGTATATCAGTTGTTCGCTCGATGGGCCTGGAAAGTGCTCTTCACCCGCCTTACTCTCCTGACATGCCCCTGTGACTTCGACTTCATCCCTAAAATGAAGGAACTACTTCGCGGCATTCGATTCAGAATTATCCCAGATATTCTTCAAGCAGTAGACCGTTCTATAAGGACTATCAACCGAACAGGCACTGTCAACGTCATCCTGCGACTTTCACTTGGCTGGCAACGGGTTTTACACAATGCTGGTGACTACATTGAAGCACTATAAAAATTTGAAACAGGCATGCGTTTTGTATCTGTAGTAATTATCCAAGTGCCACTATTAAAATTCCAACCTTCGTAATAATTATCAAAAAATAAATAATTGAAATTTTGCAATGTTTTATTCATAAATTAAGCTACAGCTACACACGATTATAAATCATTTAGGTATACCGTACCATACGGATAGCTTTCTTAGCTTTGTCAAATTCCTTAGTTCCTTGTCTGCATTATCGTAAAAGAGATAGTTTATTTGAAATCTAGATATTTCGATAATGTATGATTATATCAATCCCTTATGCTGTGGAATTAAATAAAAGGTTTCTTTTCAACCTGATCTAGATATACAGATTCGAAATTAAAATATTACATTTGGAGACCTTTAAAGTTAATACCGTGCAGTATCTTGGAAAAAAAGTTAATTTTCGAAATTTTCATCGAAAAATTATTATATTTATACAAAATAAAAATAGTTTGTTCTGTAGTAGCACTTTCTAAATACAGTATCTGTTTGTAATTAGTGAGCTTTAGCTCACCACAAGAATGTCAATAATCGGCAAAGCCTTTGTGCCGGATCATGTATCGTCAGGTTATGACGTGTGTCGTCAGGTTATGATTTTTCAGCTTCGTTTTTCCTTCCGGAAAAGTCCGTGGGACATAAAATTGAGATAACGAAAAGCAACTAATGATTCTTGTTCATTTTTTGCGAGTAACAAAGTCATGACATTTTTTAGTGGAATCCTTTGAGTGAGAGAGGAAATGTGGAAACAAATGAACTAAATCGTATTTATGTAATCTGGAACACTGGGGAAAACTCATACGTATATCTATTAAGCAAGGTCAAGTAACAAGTTATATGTATGCTTTCGACAAGGTTTTGGAACTCAGCGATAGGTATGCGCTTCCATTCAGTACATAACGCTGCCGCTAACTGTTGTTTAGTAGTAGGCCTTGGCCTCAAACTTCTTATACGATGCTTTAATTCATCCCATAGGTGCTCTATGGGATAAAGATCAGGGCTCTGTGCTGGCCAGTCCACACACGATACGTAATTATCGCCAAACCACGCCGTAACAGTCCTTGCTTTATGGCTCGGTTCATTATCCTGCTAGTATCTACAAGGCTCCGTTCCATGGTATTGTCACAGAGTTGGTAGGGCATAATTGTCCAGAAAATCGAGGTACACGTGATGGTACACAGATTTGTCCACGATAACCAATGGGCCGGGACCATATAAAGAAACACTCCCACACGAGTACACTGCCAGCTCCAAACTTGACCGTAGGAACAGTACGCTGTGGTAAATAGCGTTCCCCGGCGGCCACCATACCCACTATAATGAATACAAGCTTCTTCTAATGGTTGTTGTGTTAATTATATCATGAATAAACTTGCCTGCTAGTAGTGTATTAATAATAATGAACAAGCTTTTAACTGCTAGTAATGTTGTAGTAGTAATTAAGATGAATAAAGTCTTAATGCTGGTTGTTAATAATAACAACTAATGAAATAAACCTAACAGCCAGACAGAGATCTGACAAAACTATGAACTGAGAAAAACGTACTTACTAGAACAACTTTTTATTAGAGAAACTCTTGATATGATCCAACATACACTTCACCGGACACACAGCTACTCAATAAAACGTATCTCCTTGCACATGAACGAAGCTCTACTCACATAAACGAAGCTCTCCTTACGCATATAACCAAAGCTCTCCCTACGCACATCAACAAAAAGCTCTCTCACGTAACACAAACAAAAGCTCTCTCTGGTATAGTTGAACGCGCCTTTTTATACTGGCTACCACCACGTCATGACTTACACTCATTGCCAGATCTCATTCAGCGGGAGAAATAACATCTCGTTCAGTAAGAAGATAATTTACATAGTAAAATAAAATAACCAAAGATAGTAAAAATCAAAAGGAAAGGGAATCTAGAGTATACGTTACACCACACACGGCCATCAGACTGGTGGATCGTGTATCTGGATTCATCAGTCCATAGGACCCGTTTCCATTGATCTACGGTCCACGATAAATGTTCTTTCCACCATGCTAAACGACGAGTAGCATTCCGAGTGGGGATGAAAGGCTTATGAGCAGCCGCACGACCACGGTAACCTATGGAATGAAGTTCTCTGCGAAAGGTAAGTGTACATACAAAGGTTCCAGCATGTTTACTCACCTGTACACTGAGGTCTTGTGCATTACTCCATTGATTAGCTGTAACGACTCTCCTGAGGCTTCCACGACCTCTATCACTGATTTTCTTTGGTCTGCCGTTACGTTTTGCTGCTTCAGGCACGCCATGTGTCTTCCACTTATTCAGTACATCCAAAACAGTTGACTTGGGTTTGTTTAAACGCCTCTTGGTTTCTCTTATGGACCACCCACTAATATAACACCCAAAAACATTTCCTTTCTCAAAGTCAGTTCTCTCCCGCCGCGACATTTTCATTCAACCTCACAGTGCGATATGATCGAGGTCAGCTGAACGCTTGTTTTTATACCGTTTGCAGCCGTACCATCTTAGCAACGCAGCGAATCCGTTCATTTGCTCTTGAAGGAATGTCCGGTGACTTGTGTCAATACAGTGTATATACAGTAGTTAGTAATACATATATATATATATGTAAAATGAAACCAATAAAAAGCTAACAATTTGTTTATTCATAGCATTTTCTGCAAATAATGTCATATCAGTCTTATATTTTTTGCTGATTACAGAAGCATATTCGTAATTATTTTGCACGCTGAAAAGCTTTTAAACATTGGTCCCGTTAAGCACAAATCCTGATTTTGTGAATATTATGTTTTTTGTGAGAAACATTTTATGAAAGTTAAGCTAGAATATTTCGATGGGACTTGTACTCATAACTAACAAAGATATGGCGTTAGCTGTGTTAATAAAAACAGCCTTCTGGGCATATTTCTCTTAAAATTTCAGGCATAAAGCTGAAAATGCTTAATTTGTTAGAATAAATTATTTGGTTTTGCAAATGACAAATAACGTGCATGTTTGATAAAACAAACTGCAAGGTTACTCGTATGAATCAGGAAATATTTTTGTGAGAATATGTGCATTCAGCATCCAGTACTATATATTAATGCCTTAAAACAGTATAACTATATTAGTAATCCGAATTTATTGGCGTAGATTGTAAATCAAAGTTTCGGAGCTTTCGCACATCAACCAGATGGCTTTTTCAAGGAAGGTAGACAGCAAACTGCAAACTGAATAATAGAACACTTCAACAATTTGAACACGGGGACTTGACTTGACAATAAACGAACAGATGCTAAGTAATTATTCATTCAAAGACTCGAGGCGTCATGCTCGTTTAGCACACGGAATTACAGAAGGAAGCAAAAGGCCTTCATTATTTGAAGAACTGGTTCCAAACTTGTGGCAACTCCAGCGAGACGCTGTCATTGCATGATTCGCTGTTGGTGATGATCTGTAAAGTTTCGCAAATGGCAGTAGACTTTGGGGTGGAGTAGGCAGCTAATTTCTTTATGTCATCCCAACATAGAAGCAGCATACTTGTTCTGGACCTCTCTGGATAGGGCCGTTGTTACTTTACCGTTCTTCATGTCCCTCTTACTCTCATTGATTCTAGTTCCAAATGAACGATTGGCCATTCCAATGTAGTATAGCTTGGAGCCGTCCGAATATTGTAGAGGGATGGCATAAACACCTGCCTCATTGGAAAGCGGGTGCTTGTCAGAGTTTCCCTGAAGCATGGCATATAAATATGTCGGAGACCTGATGCCAACACCGAGGTTCATTTTCTTGAGCGCGTTCTTGAGCTGATAAGAAACATTTGACATGTAGGGAATTGAGCCCAGGTAGCGTAGTTGCGGCATAGAAAGATTAATATGACTGGTTCTGACTTTCTCGATATAGCTATGTACCAGGCCCGGGGCGTATCCTGTGTCAGTGGCCAATTCAGTAATGTTTTTAATTCACGTTGGGTGGAAAGAACATCGGAAGATACTGCAAATGCTCTTCTGATCCGAGAATGGAAGAAAGTGGTCTTGTAATTAGCAGGACAGAATGAGCTGCGGAGCATCTAGTTGGGGACGGTTGTGGGTTTAAGGTAGACTTGTGTACGAAGGCGATTTTCAAGCAACTTGATCAGTAAAACATCCAGGTAAGGCAAGGCACCATTGTATTCGACCTCTACAGTGAAATTGATCGTAGAGTGAATATCATTAATTTTATCTAGGAAAAGCGGCAAAGTTTCTTTTCCGTGTGGCCATATGAAGAATATATCGTCCGCGTATCTCAGACTGGTAGTTGGCCTTGGGGTGATGTTGGTGAATGTATATTGCTCGATTGGGCGAAGCACAAGAACGGCTGAAAGAAATTCGGATTATTAACATAGTTATACTATTTTAAGTCTAATTGGTGAAGAGTTCCTCGTTACTACTTATTAATGCTTTGTTTATAGAGCTCGTATTTCGTTATCGAAATGTTTCATAACTACATTTTTTATTTAATAGTAATGACTTAATTGGAGATAATTATGAATGTCTACATATAATTTGTGTATCTCAAATTCCTTAGAGTGCTCTCATCTAGAGAAGAGCAGGTGTGTGGGGGTGGGAACCGCTATGTTCTTAATAAACATTTTTTATTTCATATGTATTAAATTAATATATTCATAAAATAACTAAAAATTTCAGAAACAGCAACTATTTCTTTCTCTCTCGATTTTGATTGCCGAATATCACCCTTCCCGACGCTGAATTTACATATCAACTACTATCAACCACAGTAAACCCACGAATTAAAATTTATATCCACATATCTATATATTCCAAAAATGATGTCATGAATGTATTAAAACCGTACAATATAGAAAAGTTGTGGAATTTTTTTGTCAATGTAGAATCTTGATGTGTTTTGATATAAATCTCAGCCTGCTATAGAATCTTGATGTGTTTCGGTATAAATCCTCACCTGTTGTTTCAGAATCTCATATGAATAAACGATGAACGTCATTTTTGAATTGTTAAGAATTCATTCTCTGCAAAAGACAGTTTTTTTTTTCGTTTTTTTTTTTTTTGGTTGGATTTGTGAACTTTCTCTGATAGGTGTCGTAGGGTTTGTCACCTTGGTCTGATAAGTTTTCATGCGGTATTTAAAAACTTGAAAAAATAATTAAAAGTAATATTTCTTAATGGCTTACTGAAGTCAAAATGGAAATGTAAATTTTAAATTGCGCTACTGTTCCTTTTTCAGTTGAATGGTAGCAGGGCCTTAATCTTAGCTCACGAAACTACCTCGTCGGTCGTTCATCCATATACCGATTCCCCAAATTTGTTACTTCTCGCAAAATGCCTTTCATTTATCTGATAATATTTCTTATATTTCAAGGATGCTTCGACTACTATAAAATCTGAGGATGTTCATATTCCCAAGCTAAGTTTGCTTGTTTCAGTTGCTTGGAACTTCACTGTCCTGGGTGGTGTAACGGTTAGCATACTCGAACGGAAATCGGGAGAAAAAGTTTATAACTACACTGCTGGCCACCCAAAATGCAACACCATGAAGGACACGAGATAGCAAAGCCAGATTTACTGGACACATAACAACAGATACAAAGATGAAACGATTGAGCTTACAGGCCCGTGCGACTTGCGGAACAGACAGACATCAATAGTTCATGTGGCCCCCATGGCTGGCAATAACGGGCGCTGCACGCCGCGGCATCGAACGAAAGAGGCTTTGGATGTGGGCTGGATTACAACCTTCAAATTCAACTTGTGCACCAAGTTGAATTTGAAGGTCTGTTTAATATCGGTCCAGGCTGCTTCCACACGTTGCCACAGTTCATCAGGTGTAGCCGCGGGTGGTGCTTGCCGGGCCACTCGGTTGCCGATCAGCTACCAGACGTGTTCGATGGGCAACATATCGGGAGAACAGGCAGGCCACAGCAGCATTGACACCTGGTGGGCCGTAAATAATTGTTGCACGATGCATGCCACGTACGGGCGCGCATTGTCCTGTTGAAACGTGGCCGCAGGCAAGTTCTGCAGGCCAGGGAGGACTACAGGCTCCAAAACGTCGGAGATGTAGCGGTGGCTGTTGAGTGTAGCGGCGATGCGTACTAGAGGGGTCCGGGTGTCATATCCAATTTCGCCCCAACCCATAACGCTAGGCGACAGACCGGTATGGCTATGCATAATGCAGGCTTCATACAGTCCCTCGCCGTGGTGACGCCACACGCCAATCCGGCCATCGCGGTGTTGCAGACAGAAGCGAAATTCGTCGGAGAAGACAATGTCGTGCCATTCCATAGTCCAGGTGCGGCGTTCAACGGCCCACTGCCGCCGCCCTCGCCGGTGGTCTAACGTCAATGGTTGTCGGAGCAATGGGCACTGTGCGACAAGTCTCCGCTCCTGCACACGACATCGAACGGTACGTGCTGCACAGGATGTTGTGCAACACACCCTAATTCCTGCGCTAACGTTCGTGATGTGGCGGAGCGAGCCGTCAATGCCCACCGCACAACATGATGGTCCTCTAGTCCGGTGGTGTGCCGCGGCTGCGGCAATCGCTCACGTCGGTCCGTCCGTCCCTCCTGCACCCACCGCATCCATAGTCGCCTCACTGTGGCTGGATGTCGTCTCGCGCGGTCGGCGATGTCTCGGTACAATAAACCGCTGTCGCGATAAGCCACTATTCTTCCACTGTCGAACTCCGAAACGTACTGGAATGACTGCTGTATTCTGCGACGAGGCATCAAGAAGCTTCCCACGCACAGTTCCGGCAGCACAACACACTTCCACTACCTTCTGTGAACACTTCTTATAATGCTTCTCGGTGGCGTGCCGGGCGCACATGATATGCATATGCCCTGCAATGCTAATTGTTTGCATGTCCTCTCAGGCCAATCGGATTCTTCCTTCTTGGTGTTGCATTTTGGGTGGCCAGCAGTGTATATTTGTTATTTCGTGCTATTGGCAAGAAGTCTCTTTTAATCACCTTTTAGTCACCTGTTTAAAAAAACTGTCACCTTTCTCACCTTTTTTAAAGTTCGCCTTAGATCTTCACCCTCGAAATTGCATATTGGTCTCACGTGGGTTTTTTCATATTAACCATGTATGAATCCAAACTTTCAAAATATCTTGCATTAATGCTAACATCAGGCGAGTGTTATAGTTAAGAATATTTAATAATCATGTATTCCGGCCATTGTTTTTTAATTTTATGATCATTAGTGCAAAGCTTAACTTAAAGTAAGACACGCTTGCTAATGTATCTTGAGTTGCGTTTTTTTTTTTTTTTTTTTTGATGACTGGCGTTTATTTGGTATTTACTTTAGTTACATGTTTATAAAAGGGCCTTCAAAAAGTACACATAATGATAGGTTGCTAAGTGTATATGCAGCATAGGAAAATGTGTGTTATCGTCGTTCTTCCTCCTTGAAAAGGGACGTTGCATACAACTACAGCGTTATCTACCACATGCTCCTCATCCTGGAAATTGCATATTGGCCACACGTGTTTTTTTTTTCATTTTACCCATGTATGAATCCAAACTTTCAAAATATCTTGTATTAATGCCAACATCAGGCGAATGTTATAGGTTAGAATATTTAATTATCATGTATTCCGGCCATTGTTTTTTAATTTTATAATCGTTAGTGCAAAGCTTAACTTAAAGTAAGACACGCTTGCTAATGTACACTATCTACACATAAGTAATTGGACACCCCTGCAATTGACGATACCTGAGGTCTTGATACAAGTCACGGCCGCCGCCGCCGTTAAATATCGTATGGGAAACAACAACGCAACCAGTCGCATTCAAGATGCCACGCAGTTCGGAGCTCCCTGATTTCGAGAAAGGTGTAATCGTCAAGTATAACAGAAACGGCCGATTCATACGTGACATAAACAGCTAGTTGAAGTATCCAAAATCGACAGTGGCCTACGTAATTGGCAAGTGGAAGAGGAGAGGTCGGAATATGCCCCGACCCGGCAGACCCACAAAACTGGGAGTTAGAAACCGACGGGTGCTGGCCAGAGAAAATTCGGAAGAACCGTACCAAATCGATGGGACACATCCGCGAGAAGTTTCAACAGGCATCCGGGAGTGTTTTTCGATGAATACTATCCGTAAGGAAGCCCATCTGCTCGGTTATCATGGACGTGCTGCTGCCCACAAGCATTTGATCACCAAGTCCAATAGCGCTGCTCGGCTAACGTGGTGCAAAGAACGTCGACAGTGGACTGTTGAACAGTGGAAACAGGTTCTCTGGAGCGAAGAATAAAGGTCACCCTCTACCGTTCGGATGACAGGGTCTGGGTTGGCCGTCTGCCTGGAGAACGCCTCCTGCCGGAATGTATTGTGCCAACTGTGAAGTTCGGCGGCGGTGGAATTATGCTATGGGGGTGTTTCTGATGGTATGGCACGGAACCCTTGGTCGCAATTCCTGGTAGACTCAACGCCGAGACCTACTGCACCATTTTGGATGACAATGCGCTTCTTAAGTTGTGGCAGTTTTACGGGGTGGATCCATGTTACTTTCAGGATGACAATGCCACCTGTCATGTTGCGAGGTCCACCATGGCTTGGTATGGTAACAGTGGGGTTAATCGAATGGACTGGCCTGCGCAAAGCCCGGACCTTAACCCTATCGAGCATCTCTGGGATGAGTTAGAGCGTCGACTTAAGGGGTGCTCCCACCGTCCGAAATCGATGAAGGAACTGAGCTGTCTTTTCCAAGCCGAATGGAAGAAAATACCGCTAGCCGTCGTAGAACGTCTGGTTGAGAGTATGCCCCGGAGGGTCGCAGCTGTAATCGCCGCTCGTGGAGGCTCCACCAACTATTGAAGATGAATAAACTTCGTTTTCCTTTGCTATCACAGGTGTCCAATTACTTGTTGGCAGATAGTGTATCTTGAGCTGTGTTTTTTTTTTTTTTTTTTAGGTGACTAGCTTTTTTTTTATATTTACTTTAATTACATATTTATAAAACGGCCTTCAAAAAGTACACATAATGATAGGTTGCTAGGTGTATATGCAGCAAGGAAAATGTGTGTTATCGTCGTTCTTTCTCCTTGAAAAGTGACGATACATACAACTACAGCGTTATCTACCACATTCACGAAACCGTGCATCAAATTTTTCAGCGAGCACTGCACTTCAAAAGAGAGGCACTGATCCAGTGACGGGGCACCTCTAGATATCTTACTCTAACCTTCTTGTACTGTATGCATTGGAAACCAGTCGCGGATGTCACATCATCTCCTTTTTCATTTTTGTTGTTGTTGTTGTTAAAGCGAAGATAGAATTTCTACGTTCTGGCGCCAATGCGAAAAAACAAATCTGTCGGTGGAAAGGATCGAACTCGTGTCTCTTTGCTCCGAAGTGAGTTCAATCCAATTAGGTTAAAATAAGATATCTTGAAATACCCTTGTTAATGGAGCAGACGCATTTTGCGTGAAGCCTATATCCGTGAGCGACGGCTGTCAAAGTGTGAGAAAGCTGATGGATTTCAGTGCTATTGCAATGCATTGTGTGTGGCCGAATCGCCATCTTTCGTCGCAGTTTGCCGTTGTGTGAGAAAATGATAAATTTATAAAATTTTAAATTATTTTGAATCTCGTTTTCATTTTTATTTTAAATTGAAATACACGAACCTTAGTGCGAATTCTAAACCGAACATAACGTTAAAATTTAAAACTTCACCCGTGTAAGAAGCATAATTCATTCCGGTTTGATATTAACAAAAATCACGTAATTCCAAAATACACGCAGTTGAAATTACATAGGTTTCATATAAACGATGTCAAATTCCCACACCTTGCGGCGTCACAGTTAAGAGACTCAGGGCATCTCCAGAAATATCATTCTGTCCTCCTTGGTTCTAACCGACTAAACAACACTGACTGAATGTATCGCTGCAGATATGTCGTCTTTACACGTGCTTCATCTCTGTAGTATGACACACACACACAGACATTAAAAATGACTCTGCTCCCCAACGAACTTTATCCCTCTCTTCTCTCCCATTACAGGACTTTATCTCTTCCTTGTTCATCAATGGCATATTTCATCTTCCAATACTTGATGAACTTATTTTCTTCAGATATTCTTCTTACTACCTTCAGGCCTTCAGTTTCTAACCAGCACCTTTTTGGCATCCAACTCTGGCAGTTATAAAAATGGGTAGGTCTCAGAGCGTTCGTGGTGCCCGGTGCGACAATATTTGTTGACCCCCCCACAAGCAGTTTTCTTTTTTTTTTATGGATATGTGATTTTTAAGCCACATATGAACGATAAATAATATGAATTAAAAGTCGCGCTCGTTTATCCCCAGGTCAACGCCAAGAAAAATGCTCCTATTTGCGCTTAACTGCAACAATTCTTTATTGAGACGATTTGGATTATTCCAGTGACAGCCAGACTTTTTATAATCTCCAAACATCTTGGCTTATCGTCCCAGCGCTAAGGCCACTGTTCCGCCGGGGTTGCCAAATTTCCGTTCCCTTTTGTTCCTTAGTGCAATATAATTCTTTGTGCAAATTTAACTCTCATTTGTGGGTAAGCTTGACAGAAAATAATATGTAAATTTCAGCATTTGCTGTGTATTATAAAATTGTTAAATACACAGCAAATGCTCGATGCCTTAATGCCTTAATGAAGGAAAGATTCCTGAGGATTGGAACACCGCTACAATGATCCTGCTACATAAGAAAGGTGACATTGAGGATCTCGGAAACTACAGACCTATCAGCCTCCTATCAGTAGTTTATAAAATCTTCACTAAAGTTCTTTCACACCGCTTGAAGGTAGCACTGGACACGGCTCAACCGAGAGAACAAGCTGGATTCAGGAGTGGCTACAGCACAATAGATCATATCCATGTGCTGAGAGAACTAATTGAAAGAGCAAAAGAATATGAACTTCCATTGTGCATGGCTTTTATCGATTATGAAAAAGCCTTTGATTCGGTGAAACCATCAGCAGTTACAATGGCTCTGAAAACCTGCGGTATTGAAGATGCATACATTAATATTATTAATAACATCTATGAAAATGCAAGTGCAAAGATTAGGCTGTTTGAAAATACAACACACGTAAAAATTGGAAAGGGAGTGAGACAAGGTGACACCATATCTCCGAAGCTCTTTAATGCCACATTGGAGGGTGTTTTTCAGTCGCTGAGCTGGGAAAACAAGGGGATAAAGATTAATGGAGATTATCTAACCCACCTTCGTTTTGCTGATGACGTAGTCATTTTTGCAACTAGCCCATCAGAGCTGCAGAGTATGATCCAGGAACTTGCTGACAAGAGTAAAGAAGTGGGATTAAAAATGAACTTTCAGAAGACAAAAGTGATGTTCAATGCTTTTACAAGAAATGAAGATTTATCGATTGATGGAGAAAAGCTGGAGATAACAGACACGTACGTTTATCTTGGACAGCAGATATCAAGTGAGGGTCACATTGATGAAGAAATTAATCGGCGTACAAAACTTGCCTGGAGAGCTTTTGGAAGAAACAGCATAATTTTCAAGAGCAATATGCCATTATGTCTTAAAAGAAAAGTGTTTGATCAATGCATCCTTCCAGTGCTTACGTATGGTGCAGAGACGTGGACCTTAACTAAAAGAGACATACAAAGGCTGCAGACAACTCAAAGAAGCATGGAGAGGTGCATACTTGGTGTAACCAGGAGAGATAAGAAGAGGAACTCGTGGATCCGAAAAATGACAAGAGTGGAAGACATCATGATCAGAGTTAAATCCCTGAAATGGCAATGGGCTGGACATACTGCCAGAAGGACAGATCATCGATGGACAGCCGAAATTTTAGATTGGATTCCAAGGGACAGGAAAAGACCCAGAAGAAGACCACATGGGAGATGGGTGGATGAAATTCGAAAGTATGCAGGGGTGACATGGAGGAGACTGGCACAAGACAGACCGTTGTGGAGGAAACTTGGGGAGACCTTCGTCCAGCAGTGGATTGATAATGGTTGACAATGATGATGATGATGATAAAATTGTTATAGAGAATGCTAGCCTTCTAATGCAATAATTTGTATAATATAAGCATGTAAACTATTTTTTTCATTTTGTACCCTGCAACAATAATAAGGTCTAAGAACAATGTTCAAGAACCTGCGTTCCTTTTCTTTTGGTCAACACTCAAGCCCAGTGTCGGATTAAGGCCTTAGTGTGCCCAAGGCTTAGATATCTGAGTGGGCCCTCAAAGAACGTATGACGGGGAATTATTATGAATTATTATATTATGTAACTACTGAACTATCTGCAGAGTTTCATAATAACTCATTAATTTTTTATTGTTATCATAAGAATATAAGCTGAAAGCTTAAGATTCCTAGACTGTGTCTTGGATTTTCTAATGACTTAGCATTGTATACATTTTTTTTGTGCATCGTTTTTTGTTATGCAATGTAAAGCCACTGGGGTCTTCGACCATAAACGGTTCCAACTGCAAATTGGGAGGTGTGGGTGGATGGCAGTGAAAAAGCTGAAACTGTGTCTCGGCGACCCCGCTGTACACAGCGACATAAAACCTTGACCCTTGGTGATCACTGGCTTTGAAATCTGTTGGTCTTCCAGCTTCTGCTTTTGATAAAGTGGAAATCATACGAGACAAAAGTAAAGCTACTTTATAAAAACTCTTTATCTGTAATCTGCCCAGGCATGCCTCCTAGGCACTTGGTCATAGTGGGCCCCAAGGCTATGGCCTCTGTAGATCCCCCTTTAATCCGGCTCTGCTCAAGGCCCCTTTTACAGCAATTTATTGTTTTTTGTTATGCAATGTGAAGCCACAGGGGACTTCGACCACTTCTAGGAGTCCGATTTAAAAAATTCCTTCTTTGTTGGATAGCGTTTCTAGTATGACATGTTTTTCCTAAAAATTCAAAATTTTCAAGTAATTCATAGACTTTCCGATAGGGGGTGTAAAGGTAAACTGCGTTTCCCACTATTTATCTACTTCTAAACCTCCGATTTGAAAAATTCCTTCTGCACCGAATACAGCTCCTGATGGGAAATCCTTTGTACATAATTTCTAAGTTTTGTAAAAATAATGGTATGGCGACCAGGTGGCGTAAGTCTTAATTTCCACTTCTGATGTATTTGCAGCAAAATATGAACTTCTACAATCTCGACTGAAAAGAAAGTCTTTTGTTGACCGATGCTACTCATAGCGACAAACCTTTCAGGAACACTTTCTTCTTGAAATAATGCATGGTTTCAACGCCAGGGGGCGTAGATGTATATCTTATTTTTGTCAATATCTCTACTTCTAAAAGTCCAATTTGAAAAAATCCTTCGTTGCTGGATAGTGTTTCCGATGGGAAATGTTTTTCCTATAAATTCAAAATTTTCAAGTAAATCATTTAGATTTTCTGCTAGGGCGCATGAAGGAAAATTGCGTTTTCTGCTCCTAAAACTACGATTTGAAAAATTATTTCTGTATCGCATACAAGATGATGGAAAATATTTTTCACATAATTTCTAATGTTTTGTAAAGAATGGTTTGGCCGCCAGGGGTCATAAGTGTTAATTTCTGCTTCTGATGTATTTGTAGCAAATTCTGGGCTCTTGAAAACTCGACTAAATTTTTTTCTTAGACCGATACCGCTCATATGGATAAACCTTTTGAGAATACTTTCTTACTAAAATAATGCATGGTTTTCCCACCAGGAGACGCAAAGTCACATCTTATTTTTGTCGGTAACTCTGTTTCTAAGAGTTCGTAAGCTCAAAATTCCGTTTACACCAATATCTGAGGGAAAAAAGACCCGATTGAAAAACTTCTTTCTTCCGTCAGATACTATTGTTTTCCATACGGGTTCCATTGACTTTGAATAGATTTGATAAATTTAATTTGCGTTAGAACGGATTCAAAGGACGTGCTTATTACACCCTAAAATTCGGTGTCATCCTTCTTGTTTTATTATTGGCTGAGAAGCTGCTTTAAATTTGATCTTGCAGCATACATAGCTTCGACGGAGTGAATAAACAAAAATGCTACTGTTCTTTCGAGAATAACAAGATCAGGGACCGTCTTAGACAGTTTGCCGCTTTTGGCAAGAGACTTTCACGCCCCCCCCCCCCCTCTCCCCCTCGGTATCCTCTTTTATGTGCATGCATGTATGATTGCGGATGGTCTCGGGAGTCTTATCCTGAGCTTTTGGCGGTTTCAGTCCAATACCGATCAGCGGAATGTGTATATATTGGGTTGGTGTGAATGGAATGTTCGGCACGAACGAGTAGTGGGTAGTGGGTATTACAGGCATTACGTCACAGAGTTACTATAAATAGCTAGCACGTGTGTAAAGAACAAGGTTCCGGCGTGGTTTGTTTGGACGTAACGTGGCTTGCAAAGCAAACAGCAGACGCCGGATTTGAGAGTCACCTTTTTGTATGAATTTAAACATAGCCGTTCTACATGAATTACCACTCGAAACGTTAATAAAGCGTTTAGGGAGAATACAGCCAATGAACGAACCATTCGGCGATGGTTTGTGAAGTTTCAAAGCGGAGATACGGACATGCAAATCGACGCACGGGGTCACCGAGATGTTACTGTTTCTGATAATATTCTGTTACGTGTGGTCGAAGCGGACCCCAGACAAACGTGTCGTGAGATAGCGGCAGGGGTAGGTGTCCACCATACGACAGTTATTCGGCGTCTGACTGAGCTGAGTAAGGTCAAATAGCTGGACATGAGTCTGCCGCATGAGTTGACAACTGCCAACAAGACTAGGCGTTTGGAGGTCTGCACGTCGCTGCTTGCCAGAAATAAACAGGAACTTCTACTGCATCGAATCGTCACCTGAAACGAGAAGTGGGTCTCTTATGATAATCGGAAACCATCTGCACATAGGTTAAGCAAGGCACAGCCTGCTGTACGGCATACTAAGCCACCCCTACGTACCAAGAAGATGATGCTCCTTGTCTGGTGATCCAAAGCCGGGATAATTTATTGGAGTTTCTTCGCAAGAGGCCAAACCATCACTGCTGAACGCTATTGTGCTGACTTACACCAGATGCACGGGAAATGTCTGAAGTAACAACCTGCTTTGGTCAACAGAAATGGTGTTCTTCTGCTTGAGGAAAACGCCCGCCCTCATGTCGCACAGCGAACGATGCTGACACTAAGGGCCTTGGGCTATGAAGCACTGGCTCATCCTGCCTATTTCCCGGACTTGTCTCCGACAGATAGTCATCTGTTTCGTCGTCTGGATCCCTTCCTGTGCGGGAAACAGTTCACGACAGAAAACGAGGTTCAACGTGCAGTTGATGACTTCTTTGGGTCCCAGCCACAAGAAATTTTTCGTTCGGGGATCATGGCCTTGCCGGACAGATGGAAACTATGTGTCGATGCCAAGGGGGATTATTTTGCCTAAGTACGTTGTCCAACTTTTCCGTTCTCGTAATCCACGCGTACTGGTCCTTTGCCGGACATTTCATTCGCACCAACCCAATAATATGGAGTTCTATTTATTTGTGGAAATTATAACTGCCATTTCCATGTGTTTTAAGTTACAGTTCTGAAATTACCGAGCTGTACCTTAAAACACATGGAAATGGCAATTATATTTTTACAGTGAATGAACACTGCGTATCAGTTTGTTACAAAGCAAGTAACATATAACTACTGAGTTTGTCCCAAAACAAGTGAGAATGTTTTTGTAAAAAATATGCAATACTGCGTTCCACCTTGACACCAGTCTCGAAAAAACGGTAGTCGTTGTAGTAACCATAGCAATCGGCCGCACCTGTTTATCACGCATGCGACGTCAGCAGTGCGTAGTTTATAAGCGTTATTTCGTGAATCCCTAACAAGTATTTTCGCACTGTGGTTTTTCGAAAAAATAAATGTGAAAGAAGAACAAAGGTGCCCCATTAAATTTTGTTGTCAGCTTAAAAAGTCTGTCGGACAGACTTTCCGTCTTATGCAAGAGGCTTATAAAGATAAATGACTTGGAAATTTAACAATTTACAGGTGGCATAAAGAATTATTTACGATTAAAGCTTTAAGTGCGCATGGAGGAAGACCGTCAACGAGTATTAGAAAGGTAATTATCAATACAATAGGTGTTATTATACGGAACGATAGAGACCTATCAATTAAAGATATCGAAGACATGGTTCGCATTTTAAAATCATAAATTCACAGAATTTTACCCGAACATTTGAGCATGAAACGAGTTTGTTCACCTTGGATTTCACATTGCATTTCATGTGTGGCCCAATGCAAGGCCGCACATGGCCAGTTCAATCGTTTTTTATTTGGATAAAATGAATATTAGTTGCTTCCCTAACCTGCATATAGTCCAGACTTGTCTTCCTGTGATTTCCGATTGTTTCTCATTTTAAAACAGACATTACGGGGACCACAAATCAAGACTAAACAACAATTTATTACAGCTGCGCAGGGGTGCTTAAACAGCATTTCAGAAGAATTCCAGAAGACATTAAAAAAGTGGAAGGAACGTTGGGCCAGCTGTATTCGATGAAATGGACAGTATTTTGAAAAAGATTAACACTTCCTTGATAATTAAGGTACGAATTTTTTTTTATAATATCATTCTCTGATATTTTGGGACAATACCTGAAAATTATTGAAGACCCCTCGGCGGTTGAGATCCAGCGCACGTGTTTTTTCCCTTCCGTAAATCAGGTTCTGAACAAGACCACATGAAATTTAAATTCTGCATACATGAATAAAAAGGACCATCATTTCTAACACGGGCTGTCGCCACCCAGATCACTCTGATGCAGTGGTTCACGCACCTGGTAAGGATGAACAAACCTAGTTTCGCGGAGTTGTTTTGCGTTTTTACTCCCTGACCTATCACGTAATTGGTTTGCTACTGTAATCATAATATTGTGACGCCCCCCCCTCGCATAATTAATTGGCGAGAGGCGTGGTTCATTAACGGTAATTGAAACTTGATTGGGGGTTTTTAATTAACAGAGAGTTATAATTTAAACACTTGCGAGGGGCGGTATATTGAGAAAAGATCTTCTAGCACTTTGAATTCAAGTGGCGAGTTGCAGGTGTTTGCCACGAGAACAAAGAGCCCATAAACGGAAATGGGACGGGTCAGAGTTTAAAAGCTATTTCCCATGACTCAAAAGTGTTTGGACGAAAAAGCGTTTGAAGCTTTTGTCTGTGCCGTGCGCGAAACAATGGAAGCGCTTAGACTTGAAGAGCGGTTTATAATAAAAATGTCGCGGTTTCAAGTGTTGGAATTCACCGCTTACCAATTTCTTGGAGAGGGGAGATTGTTGTTGAGGACAGATCCCGTTTGATATCCGAGAGAGCTGGGCCTCGATTTTTCCTCGTGCTAGAAAAATGCTTGCCGTCCGTCTGAGTGCTCTTGCAATTCTGAGCATAAGAAGTGAAGCCAGCCGAAAAGCCTAAGCTGATAAATAATAACCACCAGATTTACCTAAAAACTTTCTTCACCTTTGGCGGACTACGATATCTGTCCTAAGGAGAGGAGCGATTTCAGGTGAAATGCGAAAGAGAGAAATAACGATTACGGAGTATCGCTTCACTCATGCCGAGGGAAGAAGCAGGAAACGCCAACCTCGGGACCCGCAGAGGAGCACCCCCCCCCCCCCCTGCCGAGCCTCTTCGGAGAGACAGCGGAGAAGAGAACTTTTGTGCGTGTGTCTGAGTACGTGCGTTCAGCGACTAGGGATGATGTCGTTTTGACGAAGAGACCGTAGGCAACTCGGCCTCATCCAAAATGGAAAGAGCTATTGTACTGCCGACATATTAGTGAATGTGAGTGAGTGTTTGTGTTGTTTTCTAAGTGCCATCCATACGGTGGATATTCAAGGGTCTATGTAAGTACTTTTTACCTGTATTCTTTGCGGCTCATTGTGAACGAACAGACTTTTCGTTAGGACATATTTTCTGAAACACCGAAGAGGGCCAAAGCTGGCCGGAAATTATAGCTTTCTAATTAGATGAAGAATCCGGTGTAATTTATGCATATATCCATTAAATCCCTGTTTTAATTGTTATACTGTGCCTCCATTGGTTTATTGGTGTACTGTGTCGGCTAATTGGCTAACTAGGTATTGCCGGATTCAGTGATTCGAATCGCCAATCGCCGTCCGGAAGTAATTGGGCATCCTGACAACTGAGACCCAAAGTACGCAACAAAAGTGGTGATCAGCATTGGGATCCGTATTGCATACCTCAGAAACACAGTACAACCGGAGCACAGTATTTATGCCAACTTTTGCAACTTGCATAATAAGTTGAGCTCAAAGTTTCAAAAATGGAAGGGATTACAAAAATATCAGATGAACTGAAAGATGAACTCAGAAATGGACTGAAAACTGCCAAAGAAAGTTTTGAGCAGCAGCTCAAACAACAACAAGAAAGTTTTGAACAAAGCTTACAACAGCAGAAAGAAAGTCTTGAGCAGCAGACGGGCAGCATAAATCAGCTGATAGCTAGAATTGGGGGTTATGAGGAAAAATTTGATAAAAGAATAGAAGATACCTACTTGGGTATCGATCAGTTGGAAATTGAGCAGGTAAAATGTGTAGACCAAATAGAACAATGTACCGAAAATATAGAGAGCGTTCGTAACTTGTGCGAGACTCAATGTAGAAATGTAAAGGAAAACCTTTTTTGGGAATTTAATGGTACTAAGTTAGAACAAACTAAATTTTATAAGGATATTGAGAAAAGGGTACTACATTGTGAGGCAATGATAAGTTCGTCGGAATTTAAGTCACCGGGAGTGATGAGCGAAGCTTTGAGTAGGCCGACCCGAATTAAACCAGGCGCGTTTGACGGAAAGACTAGCTGGGGAGTATACAGGACCCAGTTCGAAATGGTTTCGAGTGTGAACGGCTGGAGCGAAAGGGAGAATGCATGCGCGCTTGCGGCATCATTGAGGGATGCAGCTGATGATATCCTACAAACTTTGTCGGAAGAGAGCCGCTTAAAATATTCCTGTCTCGTCGCTGCCCTGGAACTCAGATTTGGGGAGGAACATTTAAAGCAACTCCGTGTTCTTCAGTTGAAAAATCGCAGGCAGGAGGTCAACGAGTCATTTCAAGAGCTCGCGACCGACATCGATCGGATGACAAGGCTTGCGTATGGGCAATGTACGTCGGATATACAGGACACGATGGCGCAGCAACATATTGTGTAAGCGATTTCTGATCCAGACATTCAGCATTCAGTGCGAATGGCGGATTGTGACTCACTTAAGTCAGCCGTCTTGCATGCAATGAAATTTGACTCTTTTTTTTTTTTTTTTTTTTTTTTTTTGATTGGATGTTTAACGACCACCGTGAGCAACTCAAATGGGCTATAAGCAGTCGCCCGTCCCTAATTTAGGGTCACTGGTTCCAGGGAAGGGAGAGAGCCAGTGCCGTAAGACAAACACAACACCCATGCCTGACCGGGATTCGAACCCGGACCCCTTACGGACGAATGATCAGAGGCCAACGCCTTAGACCACTGCGCCACCGGGGCGGCGAAATTTGACTCTTCGCGCCATTCTAGGAGTTTTAGAAAAACAGTTCGTATGGCGACTGTAGCAGAAAGTCCGATCAATGCATCAGTCGAAACTAAACTCGAAGAGCTTTTGGATCTCCTTCGCAGAGATGTTAAACATCGTTCTGTTACGTCTCCTGGCCGGGGAAGAAGTTATACGCCGTCTAGAAAAATGGAGTGCTGGTATTGTAGATTAACAGGGTATCGCAGTATTGAATGAAGAAAACGGTTAAGAGAAGAAAAAAGTCGAAGGAACAGGCTTCGGGAAACCCTCAGAAGTCAGTTTCGAGGGGCGAGAACTGACGCAGCAAAAGCAGCCCCTCACGGTGAAAGCGCACGTCACAGGTCTTTCTGGGGATTACAGTGGTTTAAGAGTTGAGGGGATGATAAATAAAACTAAATGCCAATTTGTGCTGGATACTGGGGCGGATATTACATTACTCCGTCCGGATTTTTTCGAGCAAATTAAGGAGATTGCAGATTGTTTGAAGGGTGAGCAACGGGTTGAGATTCAAACTGTGAATGGTGATGGTTTAGTTGCTCTTGGAACCGCAGGCGTCGATATACGAATTGGAAATGAATGCTGCCGACACACGGCAGTGATAGCTGATATTGTTGAAGAATGCATCCTGGGTCTCGATTTTCTTAGTGAGAACGGATATGTTTTGGACCTTAAGAATGGAACCCTGAAGACGGAACATGAGGAAATGGTTCTCATGAGGAGTCAACATGGGCACCTGAGGTCGCAAAGGGTCACAGTTCTCGCAAAAGAAAAGTGTGTTTTACCAGCAAAGAGTGAAACAATTCTGGCAGGATATTTGCCTGAGCTTTCACTCGAATTTCCGATGGCAGTATGCGAAATGTCCGATATTTGCCCGTTACCGAAAAATGTACTTGTAGCGAGAGCGCTGGTAAAAACAGCACATTGCATCCCCGTAAGAATAGTTAACCTAGGTGACGTCGATGTGAAGATAAAGGAAGGGTTAGCACTTTGTTGTTGAATCCAGTAATTTCGGCACGTAGCTGTAGAGTAAGGATCCCACCCGGCTCGAGCGTGGAAGCGAGCGGCGAGGTGCCGGAGCATTTGCGTGACCTCGCAAGGGAGGCCATGGTGAGCATGAGTACGTATCAGTTTGGAGAGTGGATCGAGATGATATGCAAATTTGCCGATGTTTTTTCCGCAGGTGAGGATGATTATGGACGAACTAATGTCGTTTTCCATAAAATAGATACGGAAAATAGTGCTCCAATTAAGCAACCGCCTAGACGTTTACCTTTAGCTAAACGAGCAGAAGTGGAAGAGATGTTAAGAAATATGGAGAAGCAAGGAGTTATAGAATATTCATTTAGCCCGTGGGCATCTCCTGTGGTTTTAGTCTCTAATCCTGACGGTACGACTAGATTTTGTTTAGACTACAGGAGACTCAATGAAGTAACTCGTAAGGATTCCTATCCACTACCTAGGATAGATGATACTTTTGATCATTTGGCTGGATCTGAGTGGTTCTCAACGCTCGATCTAAAAAGTGGCTATTGGCAGGTGGGTATACATCCAGATGATAAGGAGAAAACTGCCTTCACGACAGGTAATGGTTTGTGGCAATTTCGGGTAATGCCCTTTGGATTGTGTAATGCACCCGCCACATTTGAACGTTTAATGGAAACTGTTCTTCGTGGTTTACCGTTTGACATCTGCATGGTTTATCTAGATGACATAATTGTGTGTGGTACTACTTTTCTTATGCATTTGAATAATTTGAGAGTCGTTTTCACTAGGTTCCGTGAAGCTGGATTAAAATTGAATCCGAAAAATGCAGATTTTTGCAAAAGGAAGTGAAGTACCTGGGACATGTAATTTCTGCAGATGACATAGGGACAGATCCTGAAAAGATTGTGGCAGTCAAAGAATGGCCACCGCCGACGAGTGTTCGGGAGGTGAGAAGTTTCCTTGGGTTATGTTCCTATTACCGGAAATTTATCAGAGGTTTTTCGCAGATAGCCCGACCATTGCATCGGTTAACTGAGGCGAAAGTTCCCTTTGAGTGGAATGAAGTGTGTCAACGAGCCTTCGCGACACTAAAGAAAGCTCTGATATCAGCGCCGGTATTGGCTTATCCCAAATCGGAATTATCATTCATCCTGGATGTCAATGCTAGTGAAACTAGAGTAGGTGGAGTATTATCTCAGGTTCAGAATGAACAGGAAAAAGTCATAGCGTACTTTAGTAAATCTCTTTCTAAGCCGGAACGGAACTACTGTGTTACTAGAAAAGAATTATTGGCTATGGTAAAAGGTATAGAACATTTCCATCATTATTTGTTCGGTAGAAAATTCTTGTTGCGAACCGATCATGGCGCTTTGCGTTGGCTGTTTAATTTTAGAAATCCGGAGGGACAGGTAGCCAGGTGGATAGAACGTTTACAAACTTATGATTTCCAGGTACAACATCGGAAAGGGTATGCACATAAGAATGCGGATGCTTTGTCGAGAAGACCCTGTCCGCCGCAATGCAAATCCTGCCTACGCGCAGAGAGCAATGATCTGCAGCCGGGTATCCAAGCGGTGCGCCAGGCGATAATTCCCCCGACCCCGACTGTACGAGATGCGCTGAGTCCGGATGAGATGCAAAAAGCGCAGGAAGTGGATGAAGATGTTGGACGTTTGGTCCAATGGAAGCACGAGTCTTCCGACCGTCCTGCGTGGGCGACTGTCGCAGCGTACGGACAGATTTTGAAAAGTTATTGGGCGCAATGCGATTCTCTTGTGGTTAGAGATGGAATTTTGTACAGAGAATTGGAAAATTCTAGGAATGATTCGCGACAAATTCAATTGGTATTTCCAAGATCTTTGGTGAAAGATGTTTTGAAACAAATGCATGATAGCCCGACTGGTGGACATTTTTGTGTCAGAAAAACTCTCGCGAAAGTCCGGGAACGATTTTACTATGTAAATTGTAGAATGGATGTAGAGGATTGGTGCAGACAGTGTCACTTATGCGCGTCCAAGAAGGGCCCAATGACACGATGTCGCGGCAGAATGCAAGTGTATAATGTGGGGGCTCCGTTCGAAAGGGTAGCCATTGATGTAATGGGACCGTTTCCTAAGTCGGAGGATGGCAACAGATATTTGTTGGTGGTTATGGATTATTTCACCAAATGGCCGGAGGTCTTTTCTATGGAAAATCAGGAAGCAGTTGCTGTTGCTGAAATTCTTGTCAGTAGATTGGTGAGCTCTCATGGGGTTCCTCGTGAATTGCATTCCGACCAGGGGCGGAACTTTGAGTCTAAAGTTTTCCAAGAAATGTGTAATTTACTGGGCATTAAAAAGACTCGAACTACGCCACTTCATCCTCAGAGTGACGGAATGTGTGAAAGGTTCATACGCACCTTGGGACAGCAGCTTTCATTATTTGTTAATGATAACCAGAAAGATTGGGACAGGCTTGTTCCGCTATTTTTGTTAGCGTACCGAGCTGCGGTGCATGAAACCACAGGGAATACCCCGAGTATGATGTTATATGGGCGAGAATTACGTCTCCCCTGTGATTTGGTGTTTGGAAGGCCCTAACCAAATGCCCAGGATTCTAGCACGTATGTCACAGAGCTTACCAGAAGATTGGAGAAAGTACATAGCTTTTCTAGGAAGAATATTCGGATAGCTACTGAACGAGTGAAGACCAGATATGACGTGCAGGCTGCAGAGAAAGTGTTAAAGGAGGAAGACTTAGTCTGGCTCTATAACCCACGAAGGCGAAAGGGAAAGTCACCCAAATTGCAGCGCCTGTAGGGAAGGTCCTTATGTAGTAAAGAAAAATAAACGATGTTCTTTACAAGGTTCAGTACAATAATAGACCAGTTAGAGTTATACACCTGGATAGGCTTAGACCGTATAGAGCAGGAAATTCCGAATCATAAACATTTGAAGGGTGAGTGTCTCAGGTGATTGTTTAGTTTCCCGTTGGTTGACTTGTTGATGTGAAAGGGTGAGAAGCGGAGAGCCTGAGAACATGGAATGAGTTTATTGGTTGTAATAATTTTGTATAGTGTACTCGGTGTTGTGTTCTATTGGTGGAAATATTTTAATATTGCAATATGTCGTGTGACGTGGTAGTGGAACTGTATAATGTAAATTAATTATGTAGTGTCGTATTTGTGTACTGCCCTGGGGCGTGGTAGTGTAAATAATTATACAGGTATGTATGGAATGTGGGCGTTCCCTGAGATTCGTTAGAAAAGGGGATGTGCCCGAGGAACTCCAAACACCAATTCAAGGCGATTGTTTTTAGTAAGAGTAGAGACGATGATAGGCACCATGGAAGAGGGGTACTGATGAGTTCTTATCTAGGGTAGATAGTTCCGGGTGGTGGAATCGCTGCGAATCACAGGTAGCTTATATGCACTCGGGACGAGTTGCATTTTAAGAAGGGGTCGATGTGACGACCCCCCCCCCCTCGCATAATTAATTGGCGAGAGGCGTGGTTCATTAACGGTAATTGAAACTTGATTGGGGGTTTTTAATTAACAGAGAGTTATAATTTAAACACTTGCGAGGGGCGGTATATTGAGAAAAGATCTTCTAGCACTTCGAATTCAAGTGGCGAGTTGCAGGTGTTTGCCACGAGAACAAAGAGCCCATAAACGGAAATGGGACGGGTCAGAGTTTAAAAGCTATTTCCCATGACTCAAAAGTGTTTGGACGGAAAAAGCGTTTGAAGCTTTTGTCTGTGCCGCGCGCGAAACAATCGAAGCGTTTAGACTTGAAGAGCGGTTTATAATAAAAATGTCGCGATTTCAAGTGTTGGTATTCATCGCTTACCAATTTCTTGGAGAAAGGAGATTGTTGTTGAGGACAGATCCCGTTTGATATCCGAGAGAGCTGGGCCTCGATTTTTCCTCGTGCTAGAAAAATGCTTGCCGTCCGTCTGCGTGCTCTTGCAATTCTGAGCATAAGAAGTGAAGCCAGCCGAAAAGCATAAGCTGATGAATAATAACCACCAGATTTACCTAAAAACTTTCTTCACCTTTGCCGGACTACGATATCTGTCCTAAGGAGCGATTTCAGGTGAAATGCGAAAGAGAGAAATAACAATTACGGAATATCACTTCACTCATGCCGAGGGGAGAAGGAAGAAACGCCAACCTCGGGACCCGCAGAGGAGCCCCCCCCCCCCTGCCGAGCCTCTTCGCAAAGAAAGCGGGGAGAGAACTTTTGTGCGTGTGTCTGAGTACGTGCGTTCAGCGACTAGGGATGATGTCGTTTTGACGAAGAGACCGTAGGCAACTCGGCCTCATCCAAAAAGGAAAGAGCTACTGTACTGCCGACATATTAGTGAATGTGAGTGAGTGTTTGTGTTGTTTTCTGAGTGCCATCCATAAGGTGGATATTCAAGGATCTATGTAAGTACTTTTTACCTGTATTCTTTGCGGCTCATTGTGAACGAACATACTTTTCGTTAGGACATATTTTCTGAAACACTGAAGAGGGCCAAAGCTGGCCGGAAATGATAGCTTTCTAATTAGATGAAGAATCCGGTGTAATTTATGCATGTATCCATTAAATCCCTGTTTTAATTGTTATACTGTGCCTCCATTGGTTTATTGGTGTACTGTGTCGGCTAATTGGCTAACTAGGTATTGCCGGATTCAGTGATTCGAATCGCCGTCCGGAAGTAATTGGGCATCCTGACAACTAAGACCCAAAGTACGCAACAAAATAACCCAAGTGTCGGCACATTCCTACCAATTTGCATGACGCTCTGACAAATGCGAATGGCGCTTCTTGGTGTGGCATTTTGTACTTAGAGCCCTGTAAAGTACCCGATTAAATCATCTAGCAACGCATTTATTGGGTAATAATTTAGAAAGACCCATTTGTTCAGCATTCAGTTTGGCATAATTGTTTCCAATGGTTTCTTAATAAAAATTATTTTTACCCCGAAACTCTACTGTGTTGGAACAAAAATTGTAAATGATCTAACTGAAGGTATACAGAAGCGCTACATTTTTAATATGTATGTACTGTAGAAAATTCTGTGTATGTTCATCAACCGTTAATTTACTAAAACAACAATAATTAAATTGTAAATTTAAGAATCTGTAACATTGGAAAATTGACGAATTCTTCTTAATTAATACACCCTACCTTGTTGGAGTTTTTTCACATGTGTTGTGTAGAATTACACAATTACCGAACTGTGATAATTAGTTAAGAAGCAAAGATTCATTTCTGTTCTCAGTTTGATTAGCATCTGTGCGTTAATAGACGGTTGTCTCAGGCGAGGCTCCCGAAGCCCCTGGCGTTTGTCAGCGGCACATTTCGGAGCATTTATGGGGGTAACAACACCATCGCAGTGTGCCAACTACTCACGTACTACCAACGGTTTCAGCAATTTTCACTGAATTTGTGAATGTGTATGCATAACTCATGTTCTCGACCATTACACATCCGTTTACTTTCTGTTTTTGTCCTCAACCGGCGAATCTGTGTTATTGTTCTTTTTTTTTTTTTTTTTTTTTTTTGAGTTTCAGCAAACCGCCGTTGTGCACACCAGAGTTTTGAATCCAGCTGCGTCGCCTCGGTGGTGCAGTGGTCTAAGCGCTGGCTTACGACTATTCGTCCGAGAGGGTCTGGGTTTGATTCAAGATGAGGAATGGATGATATGTTTGTCTTACAGCACTGGCTGTCTTCCTTCTGTGGAACAAGTGGTCGTGAATTAGGGATACGCGATTGCTTATAGCCCATCGAGTGGCTCACGGTGATCGTTAAACATCTAATCAAAGAAAAATACTCTTCAGCTGCAACAATAAATGTACTGGTGGAAAATCCCTTCAATCAAAAAAAAAAAAAAAGAATTGGGCTCTTTTTGCTTTGCTTGGACTCGCACGCCAGTGACGCGGCCACTGCGCTGAACAGCTGTGGAGTGGTGGAATAGGTGATTTTTTGCCAGGTGGAAATATCACAGAATCTTGTGACTGTGTTGTTCAGCATTTAGCGAAGAAACCATTTAGTTCGCTGACTTTTAGCGATAAATAAGAAACACTCGCCGACAAAAACCATCGTTCACTTTGTGTTTTCAAGTTTAAAAGCACTAAATCTTTGTTCGACATTTTCACACCCGTCTTTCCGATTCTTTTTCAGAGATGCGTGGTTTGCAATCAATAACGCACATTGTTTTATTGACCATGCTTCCTTCTCAAAACAGAGAAAACCGTATGGAATACGAAAGCATTTGGCCGCTCCGGTGGCTACGTGGGCTAAGCGCTAGTCTCTGTCTTTTTGTCCGAGATAGGTCCGGGTTCGAATCCTGGTGAAGCATGGATGTTGCGTTAGGCACTGGCTCTCTCGCTTTACTGAAACCAGCGCTCCTAAGTTGGGAACGGGCAACTGGTTATAGCCTATCAAGTTGCTCAAGGTGGATGATAAACACACACAAAAAGGAATTTGATGACTTAAACAGCATTCATACCCAGTGACGGATTTGAGTTTCCGAGACCCCGCGCCCTGCACTGATTTTGGGGCTTCAGTTACTTTTCCCGGAACACTTGAAAAATAAATGTTTTGTTGTTTCGCGAAATCCCCCCCCCCCCTTCCTATTTTTACTCTCTTAATGTATGAGAAAGTATTGTAATCACAAAAAACTCTTCTTCCAGATTTCAGCAGAAAATGCACATTTAGGGTTACCCCGAACATGATTTCGGTAATTTTCACGGTGGTGTATGTGTGTGTGTGTATGTGTAATTTGTTGACGCCATAACTCGAAAGCTATTACATCTATCGAAACGAAATTAAATATTTAGGGGCCTTGTGATTTTTTAATGTGTAAGAAATACCAGGTCACAAGTGGAAGGCCTTTGTAATGGAAGAAAATGAGGAAGCTTTATAAAGATGGCCACTAATGCACAATCCTAGCATTTAACATGTTATATGCGGTTAGTTTATGGTACTGCTTTAATTGACATTTATGCTATAAACGGAGTGGAATCTGTTGTTGCAGATCGACAGATTACACCCCACTGACAGTTCCCATAAACAGTCCAAACATGGATGAAATCTATTACCATGTCTCGTAAAACCTGCTTTCTCAAAGCATATTTACTCATCCATTCAGTCTCTTTACCTTAAAATGCCTTTTACCTCATTTAGTCTCAAACTGGACTGAATGAGGTAAACGGCATTTTAAGGTAAAGATGGGAAGACATTGAATACCGAGTTGAAGAGCAAAATGCTTAATGCATTCTAATAAAATCAGCCAGAAGTAACACCATGATTTATGAGCGCACTTGTAGTGCAGTATTTACTCTCAGGGATGTAAGGTCAGGTGATGCGTAACATCACAGCCTCTCCTTGACAAATGTCAACCCCGCCTTCTCGTGGTGCATCCTGTTCCCACTAAAGGGGCTCTGACGACCGCAAATAGCGGTATAACTATACCATCGGGATCAGAGGAAATGCTATCCCACACTCACCAACCCGCTTGGCCAGCGTGGTGAGTTATGGCCAAACACCTCCAAAATGACTCTACAACTTAAATCTTGGCCCTCAGTCTCCGGCAGCTGGAATGTACCTGGCCAAGGCAGCGGCCAGTGCGACATGAAGGCAGAGGGTGCTAAGAATCCCCGGAGGACCGGACTAGGCTGCCATTTGATGCTGACCTTGGCTACCTACAACGGACGCTCCCTATCTTCTGATTCAAGGCTTCTTGAATTGGAAGAGGAACTACAAAGGATCAAGTGGGACATCGTCGGGCTAAGTGAGGTAAGGAGAAAAGGAGAAGATCTCATTGAACTGAAAAGTGGACATCTCTTCTATTATCGTGGGACAGATACTGGCAGAACTAGTGGTGTTGGATTTATAATAAACAAGAAACTGAAGGATACAGTGGTAGAAGTTGAAAGTTCCTCTGACAGAGCTGCACGACTCGTTATCCAACTATCGAGAAGATACCAAGCTCAGATTATTCAAACTTATGCACCCACCACAAGTCATCCTGAAGAAGAAATTGAAGAATTTTATGAGGAAATTCGTCATCTAAATAATAAAGGTAAGCAGCACTTGAAGATAATTATGGGAGATTTCAATGCAAAAATAGGGCACCGGCAACAGAATGAAACTTCAGTAGGTAAATTCGGTCACGGCAACAGAAACCAGCGTGGAAATACTCTCGTTGAGTTTGCAAAGGCAGAAGGATTTTTCATCTTGAATTCCTTTTTCAAGAAAAAGCCACACAGGAAATGGACATGGAGACATCCAATTGGGATGACAAGTGAAATTGATTTTATTATGTGTAACAAAAAATTCGTCATCGAAGACTGCAATGTGCTAAACAAGTTCAACACAGGTAGTGACCATAGATTGGTGAGATGTAAGATGCACCTCAACACTAAACTGGAACGTGGCAAGCTCATAAGACAAACAAAATGTATTGACATAACCAACCTTAAAAAACACCATAATACTTTCAAGTTGGAACTGAAGAACAGATTCTCTGCTTTAGAAGGCCTAACATCGGAAGAAGTGGATATTTCGGAAGTTAACAGAAAAGTAACCAAAGCTCTTATGGAAACAGCAACAAAATTAGCTGGGTCTAAGAACAAGTTGCATGTAAACAAATTATCAGGAAAAACCAAAATGTTGATGCAAAAAAGAAGAGAGATGAGGACAACTAAAGAAGATGTGACTTCCAAAGTGGAATATATAGAGCTATGCAAGACAGCACGAAAAAGTATCACTGAAGACGTAAGGAAATTCAACTGTGAGCTAGTGAGGAAAGCAATTGAAAACAACCAAAGCCTAAAGATAGCAAAGGGACATCTCAGTAAAGGAAGAAAACAGATTATGGCTCTGAGAAAAGAAGATGGTTCTATAACAAGAAATAGAGGCGAAATTTTGACAAGAGTGAAAGATTTCTACTCCAAATTATATGAAAGGGATGATACATGTACTCCAGACATCATGAAAGGTACCAGAGTTCTTCCAGTCCTCCCAGCAGAAGTTGCTCATGCAATCAAGAACATGAAGCGGGGGAAAGCTCCAGGAGAAGATGGAATTACTATAGACATCATACAAGAAGCAAGTGGAGAAATTGAAACAGTACTCGCCCAAATTTTCACTCGATGCCTTAATGAAGGGAAGATCCCTGAGGATTGGAACAATGCTACAATGATCCTGCTACATAAAAAAGGTGACATTGAGGATCTCAGGAACTACAGACCTATCAGCCTCCTATCAGTGGTTTATAAAATCTTCACTAAAGTTCTTTCACACCGCTTGAAGGTAACACTGGACATGGCTTAACCGAGAGAACAAGCTGGATTCAGGAGTGGCTACAGCACAATAGATCATATCCATGTACTGAGAGAACTAATTGAAAGAGCGAGGGAATATGAACTTCCATTGTGCATGGCTTTTATCGATTATGAAAAAGCCTTTGATTCGGTGAAACCATCAGCAGTTACCACGGCTCTGAAATCCTGCGGTATTGAAGATGCATACATTAATATTATTAATAACATCTATGAAAATGCAAAGATTCGGCTGTTTGAAAATACAACACACATAAAAATTGGAAAGGGAGTGAGACAAGGTGACACCATATCTCCGAAGCTCTTTAATGCCACATTGGAAAATGTCTTTCAATCACTGAACTGGGAAAACAAAGGGATAAAGATTAATGGAGATTATCTAACCCACCTTCGTTTTGCTGATGACGTAGTCATTTTTGCAACTACCCCATCAGAGCTGCAGAGTATGATCCAGGAACTTGCTGACAAGAGTAAAGAAGTGGGATTAAAAATGAACTTTCAGAAGACAAAAGTGATGTTCAATGCTTTTACAAGAAATGAAGATTTATCGATTGATGGAGAAAAACTGGAGATAACAGATACGTATGTTTATCTTGGACAGCAGATATCAAGTGAGGGTCACATTGATGAAGAAATTAATCGGCGTACAAAACTTGCCTGGAGAGCTTTTGGAAGAAACAGCATAATTTTCAAGAGCAATATGCCATTATGTCTTAAAAGAAAAGTGTTTGATCAATGCATCCTTCCAGTGCTTACGTATGGTGCAGAGACGTGGACCTTAACTAAAAGAGACATACAAAGGCTGCAGACAACTCAAAGCAGCATGGAGAGGTGCATGCTTGGTATAACCAGGAGAGATAAGAAGAGGAACTCGTGGATCCGAAAAATGACGAGAGTGGAAGACATCATGATCAGAGTTAAATCCCTGAAATGGCAATGGGCTGGACATACTGCCAGAAGGACAGACCATAGATGGACAGCCGAAATTTTAGATTGGATTCCAAGGGACAGGAAAAGACCCAGAAAAAGACCACATGGGAGATGGGTGGATGAAATTCGTAAATATGCGGGAGTGACATGGAGGAGACTGGCACAAGACAGACCGTTGTGGAGGAAACTTGGAGAGACCTTCGTCCAGCAGTGGATTGATAATGGTTGACAATGATGATGATGATGATTTACTCTCAAAATGATTTTTAGTGGCCCTGATTTGAGTTAGTAAATTAAACTTCTGCATGATATATTTCAATTCCAGTTCTGGTGGAATCATGCTTCCAAAGACAGAACAGCGAGTTTATCCCTCGCTATAGGCTTTTTTTTAGAAGAAAAATTTAAAATAAAAATTGAAAGATCTTTTTCCTTTTTCCGAGGCCCTCCGCTATCGCGGAGCCTAGGGCCTGGGCTACGTGCGGTTCCTTTAATCAAATTTGATCAAATGATCCGCTGTCGCGGAGCCTAAAGCATGGGCTACGTGCGGTTCCCTTAATAATAAATTCTTGGCGATGAAAAAGATGGGTATTTTAAGAATAATGATAGAGTTCTGAAGTGTTACGTGAATTTTTTAGCGGCTGCTGCTGGCGGGTTGTTTTACATTTCAGATAGCGGCTCACCTTGTCACTGCGCGGTAGTTTTCTGACCTTCTGTCAATTATATCCTCAGCTATGTCTCCCTTCAGAAGCAAAGAGGCACAGCCGGAAACCACACGTTCTGTTGTTGCACCAAGCGTGCGTCTCTGAATGCTTATTTTAGTTGTCTGCAGCCTCTGTTGTGTCTTTTTTAGTTAAGGTCCATGTCTCTACTCCATACGTAAGAATTGGAAGGAGGCATTGATTAAACAAATAAGATGATGCAGAGAAGATTATATATTTATACCTTTTTTGTGTGGAGCAGAGACATGAACCTTAGAAAACATATAACAGAGGCTGCAACTGAAAGAAATATGAAGAAATGCATGCTTGGAATAACCAGAATAAATAGGAAGAGGAATTCGTGAATCAGGAAAATCACAAGAGTGGAAGACATCATGATCAGAGTAAAATCTCTGAAGTGGCAATGCTTGAAGAACGGTCCACGGATGGACAACTGTAATAGACTGAATTCTGAGGAACAGAAAAGACACAGAAGAAGACAACGTGTGAGATGTGAAGATGAAATTCGAAAACATACCGGAGTGAAATGGAAGACAATTCCTTAGGACAGACATTTGTGGAAGAAACTTGGGGAGACCTTCAGCCTGCAGTAGATGATTAACAATGGCTGTAAGAAAATCCGACTCTCTTTTGCATTCAATTGTCGACTATTTATTATACATATCGCCTAGCGGCACTCGGAAACAAACCACCGGCAACTGTCGCGAAAGGATACACATAACACTTCGGAAGTACTTCCCAAAAATAGTATTTCTCCGTTAAATACACAGATACACAATCCGGGGAGGACTGCCCTCTCTGACATTTTGGTCATGGGTATTTTCAGAGACATGGCACCTTCCTCATAATCAACTGAACGTGCATTGAATTATGTACAAAATAATTCAGATAGGAAAATAGAACGCAGCACAGATGGCATGCATCCCATGTTGAAGAAAGTATATCCCTGGCTAACAGCTCTGGCAGTGTCCTCCTCTTCCTGTAGCTCCTACAGGATAGTTACAGGCACCTAAGGATACTAATGGGGTCATTTTCGTACAGGAAATTACTCGGCGATTGTTAATATCGCAGAAGAGAAGCACTTTGGCGATATTGATGTTGTTAACATATCAGTCCGTGAGCCAACGGCGTACAAGCGCAAGTGCTAGAGACCGAGATGTAACACCATCATTCAGCCAATGGCCTGCCTTGTTGGTTCGGATGGTCATCCTCGCCGTATGGATGATGTGGTGCCGCCTATCTGCGTTCAGTGGCATACAAACAATGCAAGCGATTGGGGTATATTCTGAGGTTTTACCAAATAATATATTCTGATAGCCAGTGAATGGAGTTTTCTATTGTCTTCCATAACACACAAAAAAATTAGCTGTCTTACAGAGGACAGCTAATTTCTCAACTATTATTTTAATTCCAAAATCACCCATATATTTTGCTTGCAATGCATTTATAACATTAATCAGTTCAAAACCAGCGCATAGCGTTTTCTAACGGTTACAAGTTAATCGGATCACTATGAGGAAAGAGCGGAAGACTCACCGGAATGCAGTTCTAAATTTTAAGTGACGGCCACTGATTCACTTTAAAATTCAGAAATTCCGAATGAAAACAACACTCACCTAAGGGAGGGAAATTAGTATTTCGCAAACTACCAGTGTTGCCATTATATTGGAACAAATTTGCGTCAGTGGTGCTGAACTCAGGATAACGACAAAAATTTGAACGGGTATTTTATGATCTCTTAGTATGCAAAGAAAAAAAAACATTCTTTGTCTGTATCATCAAAAGCTGCTTAAAATCAATCAGTTAATCTCTCTCTATCTCTCTTTTTTTCTGTAAACTCCGGGAATGTTTAGCCAGTTTACGTTGATATTCTTAAACGTCAATTTCCCTGTAAACAGTTTGGTAAGCAGAGCCGTAGCTAGGATTTGGGGCTCTCCGGTCATACATTAAAATCCCGCCATAATGAAAATAAAATGTAAATTTAAAAGGCAATTATTACAAAATAAATAACTAAAGTTTATCTATGAAAACTAACTTATACAAAAAGTATACTCAAAGTTTTCTCTTTTAAACAATATTGTCTTTGGTAATCAAAATACTTTATCACTATTTATAGTGTACAGGTTTGCAGCCAGGGGGTGTCGTGGGCTGAGGGCTGGTGTGTCAGATGGGGCGCTCGATTACAATCGAAGCAGAGAACAAAACAAAATCATATTATTATGGTTATTAAGAGAAAATTTACGCCTGAAACTGGAAACGAAGATTAAATCTTAAAGATCTTGAAATGCCCTGTATTCCATTTTAGATATACTAAATCATATGACATTAAAATAATCTTTATCCCCTTATTTTTCACTCTATTATGCACTTGTATCTCAAAATCACGGAAGACACGTGCAGTAAACTACTTTTCTTTCAGGAGGATGCACTGCAAATAGAAAAAGAAATAGTTTCGTTCCAAAAGCAGCACGAGAATCAAAGGAAGAACAATTCACTCCAACCTTATACTGCTCTCCGTGTCCTCCCTGTATGACTACTGAGTAGGAAATCTGAGGGAAATACTCAAAGCTTTCAAAGTTGCCATAAGCTTTTGACTTGTAATTATATGTATCAGAACATTTCCCTTCAAGAAATGATCCTTTCTTATTCCTTAGACGTGAAAATTAAATCTCATTTACTAGTGATGGTGTTCGAACCCACATCTGCTATCTCCGAAGCCGACTGCTCTACCGATTGAATTGCACCGACGAAGCTTATCGCTGCAACTTTACCGTTTTGACATGTGAGCCACTTCTGAGGTAGATGCATCACATACACGGCCGTATCAGAATAATATGACCACCACCGGAACCACGGTGTACCCGCCCAGCCGCGTTACAGACTGCACGTTACAAGGTTGATCACACCCAGATATAAGCGGCCGGCCAGGACAGATGAGCTACAGTGCGTCACGTGAGTACGATTGGCACGTTTAGAGATCTGATGGACGTTCAAAAAGGAATGATCATAGTCTACAGCGCCAAGGGTGGAAGCATCTCAGAAACAGAAGACTTTGTGGCTGTTCACGAAGTGCTGTAGTAAAGGCGTAAAAAGAATGGACCGCTAGCACACCTAGTACATCCCGACATCATAACTGTGAAGTCCCAAAGACCATCAACCCCTAGAGGAGAACGTCGCCTCCGTCGACTGGTAAAGGAAAATCGACTTGCAACAGTGCAGCAATTGAATACGCATCTGAACTCTGGGGCACCCAGGTACGTGTCCCCGATGACACTAGAGCGATCCCTGTCGGCGCTGTGTCAAAGCGGCAAGGTTAATCCAGATCCATTGGCAACGACGCCTGCAGTTCGCATGGGACTACCGTCATTGGGCAGTCGAAAAGTGGAAAAAGGTTTGCCTTCTCCGACAAATCGAGGTTTCTGCTCAACAGAAGTGACGAAAGGTGGCGTCTACGGTGACAGACTCACGAGAACAAATTCCCGGACACGTTTGTCGGTCAAGTACAGGCCAGCGGTGGCAGTGTGCACGTCTGGGAGATATTTTCTTGGTATGACCTGGGACCGCTGGTACCACTGGATGGGACCCAGAACGTCAATGACTACCTGTCGATCCACCTCGCTGACCACAGGCATCCCTTCAGATTGGACGTTTAACCTGGTAGGGATGTTGTCTAATAGGTAGTGATGGTGGTGCTGGTGTCGAACAGGGCAATGCGCGATGCCACGTCGCTAAGAGGATGCGTGACTGGTTCCAGGAACACGACAGTGATGTTTCTGTTCTCCTTTTGCTGGCTAAATCGCCAGACCACCATACCATAAAGCACTTGTGGGGTTATTTGGATCGACAGGTTCGACGTGCCTACCCACAGCTACGTCCTTTCCGGGATCTCAGTGCTCTGCTGCAGTACGATCGGGTACGTGTGCCTCGGGCAATCTTCCATGGCCTCATTGCGTCCAAGCTACGCCATCTCGCAGCTATCATCCGGGCCAAAAGTGGTTATTCTCATTATTTGGTAGGGGGTGATATTATTCGGATACGACTATGTATATCCCGCATTGAGAGAGGGCTGGGACAGAATCGTAGGCTTCCGGGTAAACCGACAAACCCCGCTTGTAGGAGCGGGCACTCTAACAGAAGGAATTCTCACTAAATCCAGACGTTGTGTAGAAGAAACATCACACATTTCTGAAGCTGTGAAGAATGTGTGATTTCTAGACGATGTGTAGAACAAACATCACATATTGTTTAGAAGAACCTAACAGCCAGTAGATACCGTTTTGCATTCGGATGCCAATGTGAAATCACAAATTTACCAGTGGCGGAGCCCGAACACTCATCCTTCTGCACCCGAGCCGAATGCTTTCCAAATTAAGCTACACCGACGAAGTTTGTCGCTGCAACTTGGCCGTCTTGACATGTGCGTTTCCTGTGAGGTAGGTGCGCCATAATTCTTGAAACCAGTTTCTCCGTAGATGTCATAAAAGTATTTTAAGCGCATGACACTTATTTTTTGTCATGCATTACTGTGCAATCACTGCTGATTGCGAACAATGACGAACGGTCTAGCGTATTTTTGACTAGATGATAAGCTCTCTGAAAGTAAACTCCTCTATATTTAAAAAAAGTATTTTAAATATTACTAATATTTATGCTGATACATTAATAATGCTGTATAACGAGATCTCTGCAATGATAGCATTTTGCTGTGATTTTACTTTCTAAAAAAAAACTAGTCACATCCAAATCTAAAAGGTGAACACAACAGTGATTGAGTGTAAAGCTCTTGGTTCTTCCTCTTTGAACTACGTAGCGACTTCATTAAACCTCCAATTCAAATTTGCTGTCCCATCGTAGGCTTTCCCTCGCATTTAAATCTTCTAAAGTAGGAGGAGACACGTTTCTCTATGTGCAGCTGCCCCGATGCTACGCCTGTATGCTTACTACTCTTTATTCTCCTAGACAGACATGTACGGGAAACAAACAAAATTTTCGGCTTCCAGTTACATGAGATGTATTCTGACTGCCAACGCGCAGACCAACAACTAACAATTCAGCCTTGTTTGTGCGGTGACAGACCTTGACTCTTGCATTCAACACTTCGATACGCCCGACACTCATATCTTAAACAGCAGACAATCATTAATAATCCAAGCAGAAAGCATACGTAGAATTTGTCATTCCCTCTGGACGATTTTTGTAAATTTCCTGGAATTATGCGTGAATGCCTGTAACAAAATAGAAACATGCATAAAAGTGGAACTACTATTTTCTGAGTACAGATATCAAATCATTCAAATGCGTGACGAGACAAACCGGAGTTGTAGGATAGGTGATGGTTCTTACTAGAGGCATGTAATCCCTAAATTCATGCGCAACAGAAAATAACGAACCAGCGCAATATGTGAACGAACCTTGATTAATCATGTAGAAAAGACACACATATGTGCCTAGTCGTACTTCAAAGTATGAAATGCTCAAACTATTCTTCTGGTTTACGCTCTCAAACAGCGTAAAGTATTGTTCCATTACGAAATATTTACTGCATATCATCATCATCATCATCATTGTCAACCATTATCAATCCACTGCTGGACGAAGGTCTCCCCAAGTTTTCTCCACAACGGTCTGTCTTGTGCCAGTCTCCTCCATGTCACTCCCGCATATTTACGAATTTCATCCACCCATCTCCCATGTGGTCTTTTTCTGGGTCTTTTCCTGTCCCTTGGAATCCAATCTAAAATTTCGGCTGTCCATCTATGGTCTGTCCTTCTGGCAGTATGTCCAGCCCATTGCCATTTCAGGGATTTAACCCTGATCATGATGTCTTCCACTCTCGTCATTTTTCGGATCCACGAGTTTCTCTTCTTATCTCTCCTGGTTATACCAAGCATGCACCTCTCCATGCTTCTTTGAGTTGTCTGCAGCCTTTGTATGTCTCTTTTAGTTAAGGTCCACGTCTCTGCACCATACGTAAGCACTGGAAGGATGCATTGATCAAACACTTTTCTTTTAAGACATAATGGCATATTGCTCTTGAAAATTATGCTGTTTCTTCCAAAAGCTCTCCAGGCAAGTTTTGTACGCCGATTAATTTCTTCATCAATGTGACCCTCACTTGATATCTGCTGTCCAAGATAAACATACGTATCTGTTATCTCCAGTTTTTCTCCATCAATCGATAAATCTTCATTTCTTGTAAAAGCATTGAACATCACTTTTGTCTTCTGAAAGTTCATTTTTAATCCCACTTCTTTACTCTTGTCAGCAAGTTCCTGGATCATACTCTGCAGCTCTGATGGGGTAGTTGCAAAAATGACTACGTCATCAGCAAAACGAAGGTGGGTTAGATAATCTCCATTAATCTTTATCCCTTTGTTTTCCCAGTTCAGTGATTGAAAGACATTTTCCAATGTGGCATTAAAGAGCTTCGGAGATATGGTGTCACCTTGTCTCACTCCCTTTCCAACTTTTATGTGTGTTGTATTTTCAAACAGCCGAATCTTTGCACTTGCATTTTCATAGATGTTATTAATAATATTAATGTATGCATCTTCAATACCGCAGGATTTCAGAGCCGTGGTAACTGCTGATGGTTTCACCGAATCAAAGGCTTTTTCATAATCGATAAAAGCCATGCACAATGGAAGTTCATATTCCCTCGCTCTTTCAATTAGTTCTCTCAGTACGTGGATATGATCTATTGTGCTGTAGCCACTCCTGAATCCAGCTTGTTCTCTCGGTTGAGCCATGTCCAGTGTTACCTTCAAGCGGTGTGAAAGAACTTTAGTGAAGATTTTATAAACCACTGATAGGAGGCTGATAGGTCTGTAGTTCCTGAGATCCTCAATGTCACCTTTTTTATGTAGCAGGATCATTGTAGCATTGTTCCAATCCTCAGGAATCTTCCCTTCATTAAGGCATCGAGTGAAAATTTGGGCGAGTACTGTTTCGATTTCTCCACTTGCTTCTTGTATGATGTCTATAGTAATTCCATCTTCTCCTGGAGCTTTCCCCCGCTTCATGTTCTTGATTGCATGAGCAACTTCTGCTGGGAGGACTGGAAGAACTCTGGTACCTTTCATGATGTCTGGAGTACATGTATCATCCCTTTCATATAATTTGGAGTAGAAATCTTTCACTCTTGTCAAAATTTCGCCTCTATTTCTTGTTATAGAACCATCTTCTTTTCTCAGAGCCATAATCTGTTTTCTTCCCTTACTGAGATGTCCCTTTGCTATCTTAAGGCTTTGGTTGTTTTCAATTGCTTTCCTCACTAGCTCACAGTTGAATTTCCTTACGTCTTCAGTGATACTTTTTCGTACTGTCTTGCATAGCTCTATATATTCCACTTTGGAAGTCACATCTTCTTTAGTTGTCCTCATCTCTCTTCTTTTTTGCATCAACATTTTGGTTTTTCCTGATAATTTGTTCACATGCAACTTGTTCTTAGACCCAGCTAATTTTGTTGCTGTTTCCATTAGAGCTTTGGTTACTTTTCTGTTAACTTCCGAAATATCCACTTCTTCCGATGTTAGGCCTTCTAAAGCAGAGAATCTGTTCTTCAGTTCCAACTTGAAAGTATTATGGTGTTTTTTAAGGTTGGTTATGTCAATACATTTTGTTTGTCTTATGAGCTTGCCACGTTCCAGTTTAGTGTTGAGGTGCATCTTACATCTCACCAATCTATGGTCACTACCTGTGTTGAACTTGTTCAGCACACTGCAGTCTTCGATGACGAATTTTTTGTTACACATAATAAAATCAATTTCACTTGTCGTTCCAATTGGATGTCTCCATGTCCATTTCCTGTGTGGCTTTTTCTTGAAAAAGGAGTTCAAGATGAAAAATCCTTCTGCCTCTGCAAACTCAACGAGAGTATTTCCACGCTGGTTTCTGTTGCCGTGACCGAATTTACCTACTGAAGTTTCATTCTGTTGCCGTTGCCCTATTTTTGCATTGAAATCTCCCATAATTATCTTCAAGTGCTGCTTACCTTTATTATTTAGATGACGAATTTCCTCATAAAATTCTTCAATTTCTTCTTCAGGATGACTTGTGGTGGGTGCATAAGTTTGAATAATCTGAGCCTGGTATCTTCTCGATAGTTGGATAACGAGTCGTGCAGCTCTGTCAGAGGAACTTTCAACTTCTACCACTTTATCCTTCAATTTCTTGTTTATTATAAATCCAACACCACTAGTTCTGCCAGTATCTGTCCCACGATAATAGAAGAGATGTCCACTTTTCAGTTCAATGAGATCTTCTCCTTTTCTCCTTACCTCACTTAGCCCGATGATGTCCCACTTGATCCTTTGTAGTTCCTCTTCCAATTCAAGAAGCCTTGAATCAGAAGATAGGGAGCGTCCGTTATAGGTAGCCAAGGTCAGCATCAAATGGCAGCCTAGTCCGGTCCTCCGGGGATTCTTAGCACCCTCTGCCTTCATGTCGCACTGGCCGCTGCCTTGGCCAGGTACATTCCAGCTGCCGGAGACTGAGGGCCAAGATTTAAGTTGTAGAGTCATTTTGGAGGTGTTTGGCCATAACTCACCACGCTGGCCAAGCGGGTTGGTGAGTGTGGGATAGCATTTCCTCTGATCCCGATGGTATAGTTATACCGCTATTGGCGGTCGTCAGAGCCCCTTTAGTGGGAACAGGATGCACCACGAGAAGGCGGGGTTGACATTTGTCAAGGAGAGGCTGTGATGTTACGCATCACCTGACCTTACATCCCTGTTTTTCTATGTCGGATCTATTACTGCATATATGTCTAATTATTCAGTTTGTGTAGGAAATCAACTCAAATGAACAAGAAACGCTGCAGAAGTACCAGAATTCTGATCACAGTTAAACATGTATAATAAATTTGCGGTATATCTGTAATAACAAATGTTTCACTGCTTAAAAACTCAACAGACATGTCACAGACCCGACATAGAAAAACATTAGTATAGATAATATTACCTTTCCGGAACAAAAACGTGCATCAGCGAAGAATTTCTGAAATTAAAAAGAAAAACAGGGGAGGGGCGAAAAGTTTCAAAAAACGGATATAATTAGTTCATGATGATCCAAGTTTAGTCCCTTTACCTCAGATCGTCTTAAAAATAGCCACCCCTATAGACGAGTGATCAGAGTCGTCGGTTTGTAGCTAGCTGGTTGTGCCGCTCCCGGGTTTGTGTGCCAGATGAGGCCTATGTGGCGTGTTTACCTTACTGCACTGGCTGTGTCTCCACTCTGGAGCTAATGGTCCCAAATTTGGGACCGGATGCTGGTTATATACAGCCGCCACAGAATGCCGATTAACGGCGACGCATCATCCATCTGGTAAGGATGGCCGCCTCAACCAAAGACGAAGGCCGTTAGCTGCTAGAACATGTGACATAGCGTGGTTCCTCCTCCAGAGCCCAAACGCCATTTGCTGATAGAATTCTTGGCGTTTCGCTACAATGTTAGCAAAACAGTGGTACCACCAAAGTATTTCTCCTCTACTGTTTTGCCCATTGCTAATTTCGCAAATCGCAGAGAAAAGTGGCCACATTACTAACCATAGGTTCATGGGCGCCCACAGCTTAATTTTCATGTAGGGGCAAACAGAAATTTTAACTTCGAATAACATATACAAACACTGTATGCAAGTTTCCATCGTGCCTTCTTATTATTAATATCTAACAGTTTTTACCTAACTTTCAACACATAAATTTTATTGGAAACCCGAAGACCCAAAAAACTATTATGTTAAAAAGATTGATGAATGAAATTAGACAGCACGTTTGGACAATAAGAAAATTTCTTCGTCCTTTTTTTGATAATTTTGGCCAGCTGTGTTACATTCGCCACGAAACCGGAGAAATAACTCAAATCATGGGAGGCGGAAACCAATAATTCCAGGGCGGACCAACTTCTCTGAGAGTTGAAACAATTAAAACAGAGAGAGGGAGAGAGAAAGAGAGAGAGAGAGAGAGAGAGAGAGAGAGAGAGAAAGAGAAACAGAGAGAGAGAGAGTGAGAGATAGGGGGGGAAGAGAGAGAGAAAACTGTGGGATACATAGACAGGTGCTAGTACAAATCATCGCCAACTATCACCGATCCACTGCTGAATGAAAGTCTCTTCTATAACTTTCTGTCTTCAGCATATCTCTTCCAAGTCACTCCAGTATGCTTTCGAATTTCATCTACCAATCTCCCACGTAGTCTTCTTCTAGGTCTTTCCCTGTCCTTTTGCATCCAATTTGCAATTTCCCAACAGTAGTCAGTTCCTCTAGCAACATATCCAGCCCATTTACGAACTTCTTTAAAGTGAAAAACACAATACTGAGTTAACGTTTCAACTTGTGACGTACCTGCCAGCAGGACGCACACGACATAAAGGCAGATAGTAGTCAGAACAAACGTCCGCGTAGCTCAATTGGTAGAGCAACTTATTTCGGAATGAGGGGACCCGGGTTCGAATCCTGGCGCGGATAAAAATGACGGAGAAATTTACTTCGTTATAATGGCGCCCGAACTATCCGGATGACCCGACCGTTCAAAATCTCGCAATGGTGTGATGTTATTTCCGCACCGCGAGATAGGAAAAATCAGAGAATCCCTTCTCCAGCGCTTCGAAAATTAAATGTGTGTGACATTGCATTCCACACACCAGATTGACAGGGAGTTCTCAAGTGCACGTTCTAGAGTGGATGGCTGCCTACAACGATTCATGGTCACGGCTGACCCGTGGGCCATGACCCCGGCCCTCTTTCGGGGGGGGTAATGTGACGTACCTGCCAGCAGGACGCACGCGACATAAAGGCAGATAGTAGTCAGAGCAAACGTCCGCGTAGCTCAATTGGTAGAGCAACTTATTCCGGAATGAGGGGACCCGGGTTCGAATCCTGGCGCGGATAAAAATGACGGAGAAATTTACTTCGTTATAAACTTATGTGTGCAAAATTTTTTTCAAAGTTGTACTTGAAGCGATTACCAGAAAACTGCGAAACGTGGTGAGAGTCTCCAGGAAATTCGCATAAAAAAAATAACAACACGTTACATCATATGTGCACCACATTTTTTTAAGATGTGCCGTAGGAAGACCTTCCCCCCGGGGACGGGACTACAAAATTCCACGGAGGTACGGACCCCAGTGTCTCCTACCTTCCGCCGCCCGTGAGTTTACCTTAAACCAAAGAGCCATAAGCAATTCAGCTTCAATTGGCTATTCCGTTGTTTATCGTCACTTCCAAAAACAGATTAAGTTAAATAAAACAACTAATAATATGGCTTTGCATTTTGCCATTATCAGACTTCTTCGGCGCAGAAATGACAAAATGTACGTTGGATTCTCAATCGCTTGCGTAATGTTTCCGACAGAAAGTGGTAAAGAAATTCGGACAGCTTTCAGTGGATTTGAGGAAGTTCTTCGAGTTAGAATGAGGTTAATAGGTGTTCGTCTTTGAGCTTTTAGTTCTCCCAACTTCGAAATACGGAGCATACCGTGCATCGGACTTTGTCGTTTCATGAACTGCCTATGAAGAAGATAGCCGGTTAAAGGGTGAAAACGGATTTTCAGGTAAAATGTCCTAAATTTTCTTTCTTCACAAAAGATGCTTTAGACAGCACTGCGTTCCGTATGAAGGAAGCAGTTATAATTTTCAAATTAAAATAGCTCAAGACACAGTGTGGTTTTAATTTGCGTTCCAAGATCACGTGTAGAAATATATATAGATTCCAGAGGGCAAGGATCCAAATATTTTTGACGTAGCTGCAATGAACATACAACAGAACAGCTCCGCTTCATACGCTCGTCCTATCAGAGAAGCTAAAGAAAGGTAATTAGTTAAAAACGCAGAACTGCTTTAAAAATTATTTGTATATCCACAAGTATCTACTGATCCTGACAACTTAAATTTTAACACATATTTTTACTAATTAAATACTGAAAGCACTCTTCCATTTAAAGAAATCTTTTCTGTCAGTTGTTTGAAAAAAATAGTTCAAATGAAATTCAGCCATTGTTATTAAAGTTTATTTAAGAACTTTTACTTAGCCATCGACGTAAGAGCTTCGATAAATCACATCGTAATACTTTTGGATCACAATCTGAACTCTCTGCATATTTTGAAAGTCACTTTTTCGTAATCTTTTATGTTATTTTTAATAATTTAATCAGCTAGTTTAAAAACGAAATGAATAATGGCATTGAAAACCTGGAATGTTCTTTCCTTAATTATCTTATTTGTTCGCGTATAACCATCATTCTTAGAGGCTGATGTTTTACTACTAATCCAGCTTGTAAATACCCTTTTCAAGGCTTGAATTCCAGGGGTCATTTTTAGTTGAAAAGACTGATTTGTGCTATCAAAAAATATCTGAAAGAAAAGAAAAGAAATGCTAAATAGCCATTTCTTATACAAGAATGTTCACGAAAATGTATAAGTGAATGGATGGATGCAGAAGAAACGTGCTCGAAGGAAAAATCAAAAATCGATATCCGGTAAACCGACATTTCAACTGCAGATCGAAATGGCCCCCATCTGGTGCAGCATGGAGGTAAGAAATGAGAATAGGCGCTGTTTTCAACTCCTCCCACGCAAGCAAACTGAAACCGGATTTATATGCTTCCGCGGTGCAAATAGTACCTCCAGCTTTTGCCTGACTATGCAACGCAGACAATTTTCGGTAGGAAAGCAGTAGTGGAACCTTGTTCGTTTTTCAAGATTTGGATTGTTTTAAATCGTAAACGAAATTTAAAAGCAGTACAATTGGTTTAATAAACACTTAGTTTAATATTAAAGGAATTTTACTAACACACTGCAATTTTCACGGAGGAAAAGAAACCTAAAGTAGTGTCTTCGTGACCATTAAAATGCATATTAGCTGACGACGTAAAATGTGTTTCAGATTAAACGCTAGAATATAAAGCGTTTATAATATTCCTTTATCCTAGAGGATAATAGCAAAGGTTTAATATGAAGATCATGTTTATGCTTCGCTAAATACAAATTTATCTTTAGAGCTCATGCTTTACAACTTCAGGCATCTGCAATTGAATCTCAGGTTAGACACAGCGGTCTAACCCTTCTTACCACTGAATTGGTCCCAGGGAGATATAAGTGACACCAGTCTCCAAACCTCTGAAGATCGAGCTCACGGCTTCTACGTGTTTCTTCAAAACTCTGAAGGTCGAGATACGGCCGATATTATCCCACTTAGGCATTCTGCGCAAGCGCGCTTATTAAAACGTTTCGAGCGCTGAGAAGTTTTGATTGGCGGATTGGAAACAACATCACTCAAAGCTGGAGATTACTCGCTGTAGTCCCTTTTTTCATAAATCACGAGGAAAGAGGACACAGCGCGCTCGATTTGGGAAGGCGATAATGAAATGGCACTGCGAGACAGAGTGTGAGAGAGAAAGAATGCTAGGAGTCAAAGCAGACTCACAGAACGGTTAAATCTGTGGAAATTTTAGGTATTTGCTATTAAAAATAAATAAACAGATGAATAAAAACGCTGTGGCTTTTAAACTTCGAGTGGAGATGGATCTCACAATCCCCTTGGTAAGAACCGTTCCTGAGCCTACATATTCCTGTTTATTTTTTTTAAAGGAATGATAAATGAAAGAATTAATAGATAACGGGAGACTCAGAGCTTATAGCTTAGGAGTGCACGGAAGTTAATGCCTCACTAAACGTGCTGCGCACCACATTCTACTTGGGTAGGAGTTACAACCAGTGGCGGCTCGTGCCTCTAAAACTGAGCGTGCTACGGCTTACTCCCCCCCCTTTCCTTTTTCCAGCAGTAACTTTGGAATTGGGATTCAACTGGCTTAGTCTCCACCATCCGCCATAGTAAAAAAAGTATTAATACAGAAAAATTAAGGTACCTCCAGATGTTTTCTATAATTATACACAAATTTATATGACTTTTTAACCATTTTCTTCAGCTCTTTAGAGTTAGTAATTACATTAATCTCCATTTTCGTGTTAGCTGTTAAATTCAAAACAATATATTCAGTGAAATGTAAAGCCTAATAAAATATACATATATATTAATCTACTACGACCTCAACTGTCGAGAAAGCATATTTAGCTGTGGAACATCTAAAAAAAATATTTATTTGCTCACGTTTTTTGAAAAATACGTTTTTATTTATTCCCGTATTTTTTATTTATTTTTATTGAATGTTTAACGACCACCGTGAGCAACTCAATGGGATATAAGCAGTCGCCCATCCCTAATTTAGGGCCACTGAATCCATGGCAGTACTGTACTTTTAATGGGAAATATTATTGCGATGTCTTTGTTCAATTTACATTCAACCTTGCAATTTTATTACTTGCGATCTTCAATGTACTTTTGAAGAGCTTTACTATGAATTAACTAAATTACTCTACGTATTGTACTATGTAGAGTTTATGAAATGCAAAAAATATAAATAACTGCACATGGATCAAGCTTTAATTTTTAGGCCCACTCCAAAAATCACGAATCCTAAGGATTTTACTTAACATTGATTTTTACTTTTACTTATGATCTTAAGGATTTTACTTAAATTTTTCCCTCTAACGTTCTTGAAGGAAATGACCGTTTGAACAAATAATCTCGGAATTAATTCAGTCGCCATTCAATAAATTAGAAGATTACGACGATTTCGTTACAAAGAACAAAAAATAGAAGCGCATAAAAAGACTTAAACTGGTCGCGCAAATTACTTGAGAGCACGGTAACAATCAGATAACCTTTCTTTCTGTTTTGATCAACTACCGCATCCTGTAGGAATTGTTGGTAAAACTTTGCATTGCCTTCAGTTGCGATAGGAGAAAGAGGGAGGGGGATCTCCCTGTAATTTCCGGTTGGCTAATGCACTCAGAGGAGTTCAGCGAGCTGGAAGGATGTGTAACGTAGACCGCAGGGGTAGCTACACTGATATGGCCGTGCTGCCGTCCGCGTAGCACAAAAGATCGATAGGCGAAAAAGAGCTTCCTTTGGCTTAAAAATAAGATTTTGTGCTGGCAATAAATCATACAAACGCACGTACTTTCCGCAAAAATATAATCAGAATTGCGATTCGTATTCTTTTAATATGAATCACAATTCAAAATAATTACAGCGTGCTACACACGTAAGCACGTATTCAACCCCCGCCACTGGATTGAACTGAATATTTCTTTTATGTATTACTTGAATACTTTGAGAATCATTAAACAAAGTGTACTCAAATGCGCATAAGATCTACCAAAATGCATAAAACGCACAAACATTAAAAAAGTTGTTATTTCTATCCTGTCGTGCGAATTTGGTTCGCTTTTGCATCTTATTTTGCTAGATATTCATAATTTGCACAATAGAAAATCCACAGTGAAAGATGTCTCTCCACTTACGGTGGAAATCCAAGAATTATAACCATCAGTTTTTGTTTGTTTACTTGCTTGTGGGTTTGACGACCACTATGACCAACTCAATGTGCTATCAGCACTTTGCCCGTTTATAGTTTAGAGTAACTGGTTCAGGGAAGGGACAGTGTCTGAAGACGAACACAATAACCATGCCTCATCGGGATTTGAACCCGGCCCCATGTCGAACGAATGATTAGAAGTCTGCGCTCAGACCACGACGCTACTGGGGTGACACCATTTGTTTTGATCTTATCTTAATCGGGACGTATTCATATATATATTGGTAATTCCTATTCTCTGTAAGGTCAGGTGATGCGTGACATCACAGCCTCTCCTTGACAAATGTCAATCCCGCCTTCTCGTGGTGCATCCTGTTCCTACTAAAGGGGCTCTGACGACCGCCAACAGCGGTATAACTATACCATCGGGATTAGAGGAAATGCTATCCCACACTCACCAACCCGCTTGGCCAGCGTGGTGAGTTATAGCCAAACACCTCCAAAATGACTCCACAACTTAAATCTTGGCCCTCAGTCTCCGGCAGCTGGAATGTACCCAGCCAAGGTAGCGGCAAGTGCGACATGAAGGCAGAGGGTGCTAAGAATCCCCGGAGAACCGGACTAGGCTGCTATCTTATGCTGACCTTGGCTACGTATAATAGACGCTCCCTATCTTCTGATTCAAGGCTTCTTGACTTGGAAGAGGAACTACAAAGGATCAAGTAGGACATCGTCGGGCTAAGTGAGGTAAGGAAAAAAGGAGAAGATCTCATTGAACTGAAAAGTGGACATCTCTTCTACTATCGTGGGGCAGATACTGGCAGAACTAGTGGTGTTGGATTTATAATAAACAAGAAACTGAGGGATAAAGTTGTAGAAGTTGAAATGTTCCTCTGACAGAGCTGCACGACTCGTTATCCAACTCTCGAGAAGATACCAGGCTCAGATTATTCAAACTTATGCACCCACCACAAGTCATCCTGAAGAAGAAATTAAAGAATTTTATGAGGAAATTTGTCATCTAAATAATAAAGGTAAGCAGCACTTGAAGATAATTATGGGAGATTTCAACGCAAAAATAGGGCAACGGCAACAGAATGAAACTTCAGTAGGTAAATTCGGTCACGGCTACAGAAATCAGCGTGGAAATACTCTCGTTGAGTTTGCAGAGGCAGAAAGGTTTTTCATCTTGAACTCCTTTTTCAAGAAAAAGCCACACAGGAAATGAACATGGAGACATCCAAATGGGATGACAAGTGAAATTGATTTTATTATGTGTAACAAAAAATTTGTCATAGAAGACTGCAGTGTGCTAAACAAGTTCAACACAGGTAGTAACCATAGATTATTGAGATGTAAGATGCACCTTAATACTAAACTCGAACGTTGCAAGCTCATAAGACAAACAAAATGTATTGACATAACCAACCTTAAAAAATACCATAATACCTTCAAGTTGGAACTGAAAAACAGATTCTCTGCTTTAGAAGGCCTAACATCGGAAGAAGTGGATATTTCTGAAGTTAACGGAAAAGTAACCAAAGCTCTTATAGAAACAGCAACAAAATTAGCTGGGTCTAAGAGCAAGTTACATGGGAACAAATTATCAGGAAAAACCAAAATGTTGACGCAAAAAAGAAGAGAGATGAGGACAATTAAAGAAGATGTGACTTCCAAAGTGGAATATTCAGACAGTACGAAAAGGTATCACTGAAGACGTAAGGAAATTCAACTGTTAACTAGATAGGAAAGCAATTGAAAACAACGAAAACCTAAAGATAGCAAAGGGACATCTCAGTAAGGGAAGAAAACAGATTATGGCTCGGAGAAAAGAAGATGTAACAAGAAATAGAGGCGAAATCTTGACAAGAGTGAAAGATTTCTACTCCAAATCATATGAAAGGGATGACACATGTACTCCAGACATCATGAAAGGTACCAGTACCAGAGTTCTTCCAGTCGTCCAAGCAGAAGTTGCACTTGCAATCAAGAACATGAAGCGGGGAACAGCTCCAGGAGAAGATGGAGTTACTGTAGACATCATACAAGAAGCAAGTGGAGAAATCGAAACAGCACTCGCCCAAATTTTCACTCGAAGCCTTAATGAAAGGAAGATTCCTGAGGATTGGAACAACGCTACATTGATCCTGCTACATAAAAAAAGTGACATTGAGGATCTCAGGAACTACAGACCTATCAGCCACCTATCAGTGGTTTATAAAATCTTCACTAAAGTTCTTTCACACCGTTTAAAGGTAACACTGAACGTGGCTCAACAGAGAGAACAAGCTGGATTCAGGAGTGGCTACAGCACAATAGATCATATCCACGTACTGAGGGAACTATTTGAAAGAGCGAGGGAATATGAACTTCCATTGTGCATGGCTTTTATCGATTATGAAAGAGCCTTTGATTCGGTGAAACCATCAGCAGTTACAATGGCTTCGAAATCATGTGGTATTGAAGATGCATACATTAATATTATTAATAACATCTATGAAAATGCAAGTGCAAAGATTCGGCTGTTTGAAAATACAACACACATAAAAATTGGAAAGGGAGTGAGACAAGGTGACAACATATCTCCAAAGCTCTTTAATGCCACATTGGAAAATGTCTTTCAATCACTGAACTGCGAAAACAAAGGAATAAAGTTTAATGGAGATTATCTAACCCACCTTCGTTTTGCCGATAACATAGTCATTTTTGCAACTACCCCATCAGAGCTGCAGAGTATGATCCAGGAACTTGCTGAGAAGAGTAAAGAAGTGGGATTAAAAATGAACTTTCAGAAGACAAAATTGATGTTCAATGCTTTTACAAGAAATGAAGATTTATTGATTGATAGAGAAAAGCTGGAGATAACAAACACGTACGTTTATTTTGGACAGCAGATATTAAATGAGGGTCACGTTGATGAAAAAATTAATCGGGGTACAAAACTTGCCTGAAGAGTTTTTGGAAGAAACAGCATAATTTTCATGAGCAATATGCCATTATGTCTTAAAAGAAAAGTGTTTGATCAATGCATCCTTCTAGTGCTTACGTATGGTGCAGAGACGTGGACTTTAACTAAAAGAGACATACAAAGGCTGCAGACAACTCAAAGCAGCATGGAGCGGTACATGCTTGGTGTATTAAGGAGAGATAAGAAGAGGAACTCATGGATCAGAAAAATGACAAAAGTTGAAGACATCATGATCAGAGTAAAATCCCTGAAATGGCAATGGGCTGGACATACTGTCAAAAGGACAGACCATCGATGGACAGCCGAAATTTTGGATTGAATTCCAAGGGACAGGAAAAGACCCCGAAGAAGACCACATGGGAGATGGATGGATGAAATTCGAAAGTATGCGGGAGTGACATGGAGGAGACTGGCACAAGACAGATCGTTGTGGAGGAAACTTGGGGAGACCTTCATCCAGCAGTGGATTGATAATGGTTGACAATGATGATGATGATGAATTCCTATTCTCTACTGTGTGCTGTTTTTTCTTCGGAAAATTTCGCTGAATTTACTTTAGAAGCAAGTAAATTTCTCACAGTTATCCGTATTTTTATATATTTCCGTTATTTATTAAATTTTACGTATCCCTGATCTGGTGTTTGCACTTCTGTCTTGCTGTCAGTATGATACTTAAAAAGAAAAATTATAAGTATTTGAAATAAACTTCATCGTCAGCTGAACTCGCAACTGAAGCAATATTGAACACCCGTTCGACGCTATATGCGGTTGTTCTGGAGAGTATTTGAATGCCCGTTACACGTACCTGGTCGGAAAGGTAGTTGAGTGCACTGGAAAATAACTTCGAATTTTTACGCTTTGAAATATTTAAATGCAAAACTAGAAATTCAAAATTACCATTGGCGAAGGATTCTCGTCGTACGTCATGATCAACTCGTCTTGTATTTGTTTATTGAAATTCAATTTCATGATACATCTACAACAAGCTCAAAGCTAGAATAAACAATATAGAATTCTGCTTTAAAGATTTTACTATTGGCATCGGATCACCATTTTTGATTATAGAATAAGCCTAACGATTACAGAACTGCATTTGAAATACCAACATGTGAAGAAGAGTTGATATTTTAAAAGAAACATAAAAAAGAACATCCTTCTTCATTTCTTTCTTAGAATTGCTCTTTATTTTAATACACGTTCATCGCTTTCGACTAAGGACAACAAAGTAACTACTCTTTCTTGTTCATCAGATTCAGGATTTAGCTCCGCTAAATTGCCCATTTTCTTTCCTTTTACTTGCTAAAACTACAACTTTAAATGTAAAAATTTATATTTTGGGTCAAGTTTCTAAGTCAAACTTGTATGACCAATTGCTATGCTGGTCCTGTCCCACATCACAATTCGAGGCAAAAATTTAGTATTTAACATTCCGTCAAAACTTTCTTTTTTCTACTAATAGTTTATGATGGCGTAAATTGGCTTTTTATTACCCTCTTTTGTCACATGTTGGTGGGTTCGCTAAGGCCAAATCTCATCACTCCTAAACCGAAACACTGTCTGAATGTAGACTAAATTCACTGCATTTTGAACAAATCTGAACTAGATGTCATTTGCGCAAAGGATGAGGTGAAAAAACTATAAAAACAAGCGCTATTACATTAGCAAAGATAAAACTTGTCAATCTGCGTCCTTTAAAACTTGATAAAACTTGTCAATATGCGGGCACCAGCGAAGCTGTGTAAAACACAATGTGTGAGCCAATAACTCAGCTAGAAGCAGAAATGAATAATTCATAAGCGTGAAAAAAGAGACATTAGTTGAACGAAAGATTTCGAAGGAAGAGATAAAACATTTTGCTGTAGCGCTTAAATTATACTAATGGTCGTCGACAAAAATTCAATCGAAAACATAAAATCATTTAGCACGCATTATTTACTCCTTGTTCAGCTTGTACGAAGTTATTTTCAAACCTCATTGGAAGTTTGTTTACATAATTTACAATTACGAAGGCTGTACTTCATCTATGAAAGAACCTGCAGTGTGCTTCTTTCTTTTTTTAATTACGACTTTGGGTAATACCCTAATACAGACAACTTTGAAAGCCACCGATAGATGCAACGAAATCTGGCCGCGGAGATCTCGGAAAAACACGTATAATGAATTAGCTTTATTCACTTTCCGCTAAGCTAATTATTATGAATGATTCTCTTCCTACCAGCTAGCTAATGATATACTTGTACTAAGCTTCAAAATGATGAATTCAAAAAGGTGTTGTTACTAGTTAATTACGAACTTAAACGAAGTCTCAACGCTGGTTATTTATAGGAATCAAATAAATGTTATAAACCTAACAGCCAGACAGAGGTCTGACAAAAACTATGAATTGAGAAAGACTGACTTACTGAAAACTTCTTTATTTCAACGACTCTTGGTCAACTAAGGTACACACAACACTAGTAGAACAATAATGAATAATCACTCCTCGTAATATACACGCTTTCGCTTAACGACCACAAGCTCTCCTCGTAACAACACAAAGCTCCCAAGTCTCGATGAACGCGCCTATATACTAGCTACCACCACGTCATGACTTACACTCATTGCCAGATCTCATTCAGCGGGTGAAATAATATTTCGTTCAGTAGGAAGATAATTTACATAGTAAAATAAAATAACCAGAGATAGTAAAATCAAAAGGAAAGTGAATATAGAGTATACGTTACATCATCTCCCCCTTAATTTTTTTTTTTTTTCCGAAAAACCTATCAATTTTGGAGTGTAAGTCTTACATTTCGTTGATTGACGTTTCTCGATCTCTTTTTTGATTTGTGGTTTGGTGGTAGCCGTATTTACATTACCAAACTTGGCATGACAATTTTCGAAATCGGTATTCGACTGTGAAATTTGTATTGTTGCACAAAACAAACCTGCATCGGCATACTTCCCTTTTATTCTGCCTAGCAGGAATCACTTTTTTAATTTCAAATGACGTTCTCATTATTCGGTGAATACATACCAACTGTATCAGCAGGGAAGATTGCCTGGAGCTGCCTAATAGTAACAATTTTATTATTTTCATGTCAAATTACGTTCGCAGTATTCGTTGAAATACATACCAACTGTATCAGCAGCGAAATTTACCTGGAGCTGCCTAACAGTAACAATTTTATTATTTTCATTTCAAATTACGCTCGCAGTATTCGTTGAAATACATACCAACTGTATCAGCAGCGAAATTTACCTGGAGCTGCCTAACAGTAACAATTTTATTATTTTACCCCTAAGCACATAGATATATATAAAAAAAGTGGATTAGTAGATGGACATAGAAGAAATATAAAAAAAAACACACATATATACACAAAAAAGAATGCATAGGCCCACACGAAAAAAAGAAATTCTGACACGCCAACTGGTCGTGCAGGAAAAACAACAAACTGAGAAAAGAACCTGTCCACGAGAACTTACTTATCTCGAGGACGCATAAAAAACTCTAGTGCGATAACGTTTTCCAGGCCTAATTGGACTGGTAAAATCAGGTGGCTTGGATCTCTTCAGGAACTGGAATGGAACTGGAACATCGGTCTGCCGTCGGTCAGGAAATCCCGGCGGCTGACGGGAACGGTCAGGAATGGCGGAAATCCTTCGGTCCGAAACGGCTGAAGTCTGTGGGTCCAGAAGTCCCTGCGGCTGAGAAGAACGGTCAGGAGTCTGGCGGTCTGGAAATCCCTGCGGCTGAGAAGAAAGGTCAGAAGTCTTGCGGTCCGGAAATCCCTGCGGCTGAGAAGAACGGTCAGAAGTCTGGCGGTCCGGAATCCCTTGCGGCTGATAGGAACGGTCAGGAACGTCTGAAGTCTGGCGGTCCGGAAATCCTTGCGGCTGATAGGAACGGGCTCCCCCAGGCTTTGGATATGAAGTCCCTTTGTGCTGGGGCCCGTTGTGTCCTTCCAGTATCTTTTTGGACGGACGTGTCTCCGGCCACATAGTTTGCTTTCGCTTACGCCCACGTGGCATGAGAGTAGCAGCAGGCATCGGCCCTATTTGCCCTGAACGTAGGTTCCAGGGGCGAAACCCTGGCGGATGCAAAGATTTCTGCCTTCGTCGCTGTTGCGGCGAAGCAGATTGGGGAGACAAGTCACGTTTGCGCCCAGCCTTTGGGGGTGCTGGACGGTTTGGAACATAAAATGTAGGATTCATAACTGATAAGTCAGAAATGTCCGAAGCCTCTGAGTCGCTGCTGTAATGCAGTGGTCGTGCAGGGCGATGTTTAGATTTGCCTATAGGAATACTTTCGGACGAGGTATTCAAAGAAGAAGTAGCCCGCATTGGTGCAGAGTTATCCGGAAACGGCGCAGCAATAGTCTTGGCAATGGTTGGAGGGAAAGGAACGATACTAGTATTCGACGAACTCGATTCGAGCCTTGGTCTCATGGGAAAATCAGGTTGCGTGTGTAGAAACCCGTCTGGAGGGGGAGGGTGAAGGAAAAATCACTGGAGATTCTTCAAAAATGTTTGTTGGTTCGTCCAAAATTTCTGGCGGTTGAACATGAGATATAGATTATTGAGTCTGTGGAACAGAAGGTTGAGTAGGATTGATAATGAAATCTATATTCCGTTCATGATACTTTCGACACTGATCAACATGTACATATTGAAAATGGTTGTCAGGTTTCTCCAGAACAATATTATTTTCAAAGACATTTGCCACCCGATATGGACCTTCGTAGCTGGGTGCAAATTTCTTCACTAAAGTATGCGAAACAGAAGACTGGAAGTGCGTTTCCACGAGAGTAAGATCTCCAACGACAAGATCTGGGTCCCTACGCCTAGAATTATAATATCTTGCTTGAGCCGCTTGTGCTCCTAGCATTGCAACACGAGCCTTTTCCGCCATGATTCTTACTGATTGCGGAGTTGGTCGTTGGTTTAGTTCGTCGATAATCCCCGTTAAATTTTCAAAAGGGGTTTTAATTTTGCGACCCAGAAAAAGTTCTGCAGGAGCAATTTTAGTAGACTCGTGGACAGACGAGAGGAGGGCGAACGCAAAAAGCTCTAAATGGTCATCCCATCTTTCATGATGATCCATTACAAAAGTCGCAATCATTTTCACTAGCGTGCGGTTAACGCGTTCCGCAGGATTACTCTGGGGATGATATGGGGAAATGAATTTATGTTTAATGTGTAGTCTCGCACACATTCTTTCAAAAATGTCAGAAATAAATTGAGGACCATTATCCGAAACTACTTTATTAGGTGCACCATATCGAGAAAATACTTCATTAACTAAGACATTACAAATAACTTCAGCCGTAGCGGCTTTAATGGGAAAAACTTCAACCCATTTAGAAAAATTATCAGTTAGTACTAAAACGTAACGAGCTTTATTTTTAACAGATAATGGATAAGGTCCCAATAAATCTATGGAAATAATATCAAACACATGAGAACTTGAACTAGATTTCAAGTGACCGGCCGGTCTTACATTACGGTAATTATTAATCTGACACAAGTGACATGATTGAACGTATGCGAGCACACTTTGGTACATGCCAGGCCAATAGGCAACATCCCGCAATTTACAACGGGTCTTGCGAATACCTAAATGGCCTGCAAGAGGTTTGTCATGAAATTCATTTAAAAGAGCCATTCTAAGGGTTCGCGGAATACATGGGCGAAACTCTGCCCTAGTAGTCCGAGATTTTGTATAATAAAGAAGACCCTCTATTACTTCAAAATGTTGTGACCTTCCAGCCAGAGAAGGATCACTTGGTAGGGGCGAACCCGCAAGCAAAAAATTGTAAATATCCCCAAAATCTGGATCATTTATTAATTCTGCCATTATCTGCTCTCTGGATGTTATATCAGCTATTAGAAGTAAAGGCTGACATCCAGGAGTAGTTTCTGTGGGGACCCCACTAATCGGAACGCGAGATAATGCGTCCGGTAATTGATTCTTATTACCTGGCTGATACGAAATTTTGATATTGCTCTCTTGTAACTTCAGAGCCCACTTCATAAGTCTTTGAGATAGGTGCTTAGCAGAATTCAAATACTGAAGGGCAGAATGATCCGTAATTATGTTAACTGTCAATTCGTTAAGATAACATTGAAATTTATTTAGTGCATACACAAGAGCAAGACATTCACGTTCCGTAGCTGAATAATTGCGTTCAGCTTTGGCTAAAGTACGAGACGCAAAAGCTATTGGATGCCCAGCTTGTGACAAAACGCAACCAAGACCAACTCCGGATGCATCAGTATAAATATCAAATTCCTTAGTATGATCCGGGAAAGCCAACACCGGAGGCTGAGTCAATGCAGACTTCAGTGTTTCGAATGCAGCGTTAGCCTCAGGTGTCCAAATAAACTTCTTGTATTTACGTTTTAAAGCATACAATGGCTCACATATTGTAGCATAAGCGGGGACGAACTGCTGATACCATCCGGTCATTCCCAGAAAGCGGGATAGTTCATTTGCTGTTTTAGGCCGAGGAAAGTCAACAATAGGCCTAATTTTTTCATTATCAGTGAATAAGCCGTGGGGAGTAATTTTCAACCCCAGATATACAATCTCGTCCCGCGCTATCTGGCATTTACTAGGTTTTAACGTCAAGCCAGCATTGTATATAAGTTGGAACACCTGTTGGAGCAGAGAAAGGTGCTCGTCAAAAGTCTCTGATGTGATAATAATGTCATCCAAATAGACATGCACATGGGGACCCAGGACAGGTCTGAGAACCGTATCCATAAGTTTTTGGAAAGTAGCAGGTGCAGAAGCTAGTCCAAAAGGCATACGTAAATATTCATAGGCCCCAAAAGGAGTCACAAAGCCAGTTTTATCGACAGAGTCCGGATGTACTGCTACCTGCCAATATCCACTCGCCAAATACAAGGTTGACATCCATTTGGTTGACGACAAGTCATTTAAAATATGCGACATGACAGGTAGTGGATAATTGATCGTTTTTGTGACTTGGTTGAGCTTGCGAAAATCTGTCACGAAACGAAATTCATTGGGTTGTTTCTTTGGAACCAAAAAGGCAGGAGCAGCCCAGGCGCTTGTTGATTCCCTGATTATGCCCTGCTTAATCATTTCAGCAATTTGACGTTGCATTTCCTGTTTTTTATGTGGAGCACAAGGGTAAGGTTTCGTCGCAATTGGTTTCGAACCATCAGTGTCAATAACATGATAAACCACCTGTGTGAAACCAGGTTGATCCGAAAATAAACCAGGGCTTTCCTGTAAAAGGAGAGAAAGCTGGTCTCGTTGCCCCTCATTCAATTGGTTACTCAATAATAAACCCGTGATATCTACAGGAACCGTAGGAATCATTTCGACAGGTTCCGGAAAGGAAATCACATGTTGTACAAAATTCAAAGTTATTTGAAACTTGTTTATAAAGTCCATTCCCATTAAACATTTCACGGGTAGCTCGTCTATAAGCAGGAAAGAATGTGTAAAACGAGCTTTTCCCAGCCCTAAAGATAATGTGACAGTTCCTGAGATACTGAAGATTTCATTATTTGCACCTCGCAAATACTGCGTTGCAGGCTGAACGTGTATTGCCGGAAAAGTGTCAGTGCAAAACTTTGTATTTAGGGCTGATATTTCAGACCCAGTGTCGAACTTTGTCTCGACAATAATGTTTTCAAGTGTCAAGAATACATCAGGCAACTGAGGAGTTTGAACAGTCACTAATACTGTTTTAGGGTCAGAATGTTTGGTAACAGGAAGCAGGACCGACCCTTCGTCTACTTCCTGTGGAAGTTTAAAGGAATCCTGGTGGGGTTATCATGTGGTCGGAAACCTCGACCCTGCCGGGTATCGGGAAAATTTTCACGATGAGGAAAACTGCGTGAAACGTGCGTCGGGAACTCCGCGTGTCTATGGACATTTTCATCTCCGTTACGTCTTCCCTCAGCACGGGCAGAAAAATTATCATTGCCCTGGGCATGATAACGTTCCGAATGCTGCTGAGTGAAACGGGGTCGAGCATACTGTGCAGGTGTACGATATCCCGAAGCTTGTTCAGAAACTCGCTGTTGGTTTGCCACTCTTCTGTGTGGTAGAACGTATGAAGCTTGGGTGTGCACTTGTGTATGCTCGCGCTGAAAATTATGTCTATTATGCCGCTGAGGGTTTTCGTCATAAGCCTCGCGGGGTGCCCGAGCATGGTGAGTTCAACCATGTTTGCCATGTCGCTCTTCATACGTGCGTATGAGGCGAAGGCATTCATGAATGGTGGCAGGGTGTCGAACCTCCAGAAAATCTTGTAAGAATGGGTCGAGCTGCTGCACGAGGGTATCCAACATGTCAACATGACTGGCATGTGGATCCCATAGGTTATATAGGCGTGTAGTTTCCAACGCAAATGCAACAGGGCTATCATTGGGACCTTGCTGACGTGAAAAAAGCTGTTGAGCAAGGCTAGCTCGACTGAGGCCGAAAGGAAAGACCTCCAAGAATTCTGCACGGAAATTCTCATAATGAGAATCCGGGTTCGACCCTCTCCACTGCCGATACCAGGTCTTAGCGGTATCAATCAAGCAAGTGCCGGCGATTTGGACCTTGCAGTCGTCAGGAATATTATATAAATCAAAATGATCTTCCAGATCTTCGAGGAACTTTAAGGACCCCTCCAAACCATTGAAATGAATTGTTCCTGCATGCGGCACGAAATGGGCAAGCATTCTGCTTCGCTGAGAGGATTGAACTCCCTCAGGTACGACCCGCGACTCAGAGTAATAAGAAGCCGGTGCATTATGAAATGGTGAAGAATGCCTGGGTACGTGTAGATCATTCATATCAAAGTCAGAGCCACAGGCTTCGTGCAAATTGTCCAAAAAACACCATTACCCTCGAGACTTGCCGGAGGGTGGAAATTTGCAGTTGTCTCAGGTAAGGAAGACATGGGTAATAAACGTCAAGATCTCGTGTTCGAGAAAAGTTCGGGCGCCAATTATAATGAATTAGCTTTATTCACTTTCCGCTAAGCTAATTATTATGAATGATTCTCTTCCTACCAGCTAGCTAATGATATACTTGTACTAAGCTTCAAAATGATGAATTCAAAAAGGTGTTGTTACTAGTTAATTACGAACTTAAACGAAGTCTCAACGCTGGTTATTTATAGGAATCAAATAAATGTTATAAACCTAACAGCCAGACAGAGGTCTGACAAAAACTATGAATTGAGAAAGACTGACTAACTTCTTTATTTCAACGACTCTTGGTCAACTAAGGTACACACAACACTAGTAGAACAATAATGAATAATCACTCCTCGTAATATACACGCTTTCGCTTAACGACCACAAGCTCTCCTCGTAACAACACAAAGCTCCTAAGTCTCGATGAACGCGCCTATATACTAGCTACCACCACGTCATGACTTACACTCATTGCCAGATCTCATTCAGCGGGTGAAATAATATTTCGTTCAGTAGGAAGATAATTTACATAGTAAAATAAAATAACCAGAGATAGTAAAATCAAAAGGAAAGTGAATATAGAGTATACGTTACACACGGCAGCTGCCTTTGGTGACGACTGCCGACTCTTGGACCTCGAAGGAGCTGGTCTGCAAATTTCGTTTGTAACAGTAATCTAGAAAATAGCCAAGATTGGACCCATTTATCTCTTTTAAACATAGCACGAGTAGGTATAATACACTAATAACAAGGGCAGCGTGTTGCATCAGATGCATGCATGCATGCTGATTATGAAAACCTTACAGTGAAAGGTAGCTTTACTTTCTCCTGTTCCAAGCGCAGTTGTGCAGCAGGAAAACGAGTACGAACTCATATTAGAAAACCAAGGGATCAGTGTATGTAAAGGAGTTGATACTAGGGGGCTATCTCCCGAACTAAGGGAGAGACAGAACTGCAATATCACTTGGTTTAAAGCTTAGGAGAAGTGCTATCTGGCATACATTTTCGGAGTGGAACCTGGGCTAATACCAAAAAAGTTAGTAAATGTTACAGTGAGGCAACTAAAGAAAATGAAGCTGGATTTACACTTAAGATTTTCATAAACAGCATGCGTGCACTTGATGGCAGATGCTGCCTTTGGTATTACTGTATTATACTATTTGTGCTACGTTTAAAATGGGAAAATGTGTCCGTACCCGCTGTGTTTCCTAGGTTACTGTTAAAAAAGCAATTTTCAGACGGGCCCTTTAAAGGCCCAAGATTCGACGGTCGTCAGCAAAGATAGCTGCCATGTTTGGCCAAAGTCTTTACAGCGACGTTTTGCTGAATTTCAAAGCTGTCTATATTAGGTCATGATCCGCCGTTGTTGTAAGACATCCTTTTCACCGGAAGTCTTAGAGCCGTTGTAAAATGAAAGATCAAACATTCGGCTGCTCACACTTCATACAGATTTTTCTTCAAAGGTGTAGGTTACACGTATTTAAACCAAGATTGCAGAATGTATTTTAATATTCAGCATTTGATACATTTGCTAAGAATTGGTCTCAATTTTGATGCATTTCGAATTCAATTTTGTGCGTTGCATAGTGGTGCCCTACACCTATCCTTGTCGGTTTTCTCTTTCAAAAATTGTATTATGAATTCAAGATTTATACACATGTGTTCCTTTCCGTAAAAGTCTATATTCATGCCATATGAATCACTGAGTTTTGGAATGTCTTTTCATTAGTTACGGCTTGTTCGTACGGTTTGTCGGTAACTTGACTACGTGCAACACAACTGCTATCAACACATACATGAACATATAAAGAAAAAAATACTATTTTTCGTCCTCTTCTGCGGCAGCAACAAAGTATCTATTTACGCAAGCACACGGACACCGTTTTCATTTCTTACCAGTCCTAACACTGTTAGAAATTCCCGTAAAAAAAACAGATTTTCAAAGATTTTATACAGAGGATTTTAGGGGGCAAGTGTCTGACCTAAGGTCTTAAACAACCCTGAGAAGTAGGAAGCTAGGACAAATGTGCTAGAGCACCCGACAAGAAAGTCACACGGAAGCGAGGTATAAAGGGAGAGGAAGAAGTTCTTATTTATAACCGGGGGCTAGTACACGGAATCCGACTGCTCAATGTGGCCATTCGACGCATGGCAGATATTTAGGGCTCGAGCGTTTGTACCTGGCTGGGATCGATCCTGAGATTTTTCTTGGGAATCACGATCGTTGACGACTAGGCCATCCGCGGCTTCATTAAACAAATAAAGACCCCAACACTGAGCCACTGTTTCCTACGGTGGCTCTGTGTTGGTGCAACGTTAAATTGCAAGTCTGTGCTACATGGGTCGAGTGTTCGTACCTGCCTGGGATCGATCCTGAGACTATTTAATGGCACTCATGAACGTTGGCCACTAAACCATCCGTAGCCAAGTAAAAGAAATAAAGAAAGAGAGAGAGAGAGAGAGAGAGATAATTTCAGGAAGGAAAGAAGGGAATGTCTGACTCCAGGTCTTGAACAATCTTTAACAGGGGGATCTCGAAGATTTTAGCTACAGTGCCCGACAAGAATGCCACGCGGAATGAGGTCGAAATGGGGAGGAAGCTGCTCTTATTTATAACCAGGGGTCCTACGGCTCAGCGTGCCCATCTGACGCACGGCAGGTATTTAGTGGCTCGGTCGTTCGTAACTGTCTGGGATCGATCCTGAGACTCCTTCATGGCAGTCACGAACGTTGACCACTAGAAATCCGCGACCCCGTAAAAGAAAGTGAGAGAGAGGGGGTTAGGAAGGAAGGAAGTGTATGACCCCATGTGTTTCAGGAACACTTGTTAAGAAAATGCTGTACGGCTATGTAATACAGATTTCACGCAATTCCGTGATTGGCTGCTCAGAGAGTGAAAGATACAGACGCTTTAATCCGAAACAAAGAAAAAGATTCATTAGTTGTATAATTCAATATACAGAGCTCAAATCTCTAAGAACGAACACGTGTTCAACTTATCCTAACTCGAAATGTAACAAGAAAAATGACACCGAATTTTCAAGTGTAATGAACACGTCTTTTGAATCCGTTCCGACGCTAATTAAATTTATCAAAACTATTCAAAATCAATGGAAACGGTATGGAAAACAGTAGTATCAGACAAGAAAAAAGTTTTTCAATCGGGTTTTTATCCCCGCAGATATTGCTGTTAACAGAATCTCGAGCGTACGCCCTCTGGTTGCATACTTGTGCGTTAAGAAAAATTTGAAATCATATGAGAAACATTTTGCAGCAGAAACGCTCTCCAACAAAGAAAGAATTTTTCAAATTGGTCTCTTACAAGCTGAGATATCGGCAAATTTAAAATATACATTACGCCCCTTGGCGGGAAAATATGCATTATTTTAAAAAGAAAGTATTCTCAAAAGTTTATTGATGTGAGCGGTATCGTTCCGGGAAAGATTTTTTTCAGTCGAGTTTCCATAAACTCAGATTTTGCTGCAAATACATCAGAATCAGAAATTAACACTTACTTCCTCTGGTGGACAAACTATTCTTTACCAAATATTAGAAATTATATGAAAAACATTTCCCATCAGGAGTTGTATGCGATACAGGAAGAATGTTTCAAATCGAAGTTTTGGAAGCAGAAACATTGGGGAACATGCAATTTATCTTAACGCCCACTAGCGGAAATATATGAGTTTCTTGAAAAATTTTGAAATTTTATGAACATCATGTCGCACCAGAAACTTTATCCAATACAGAAGGAATTTTTCAAATCGGACCATTAGAAGGAGAGATATTGAAAAAAATAAGGTATACATCTACGCCCACTGGCGGAGAAACCATGCAATACTTTAAGAAGAAAATATTCCGAAAAGGTTTATTGACGTGAGTGGCATCGGTTCATGAACGATTTTTTTCAGTCGAGATTTTACATGCTCAGATTTAGTGGTAAATGCATCAGAAGGTGAACTTAACACTTAAGCCACCTGGTGGACAAACCATTCTTCACCAAAAATTAGAAATTATATGGGAAAAAATGTCTCATCCGGAGATGTGTCCGCTGAAAAAAAAATGTTGAAATCGGAGTTTTAGAGGTAGAGATATCGTGGAGAACGCAATTTACTTTTACTCTCGAAATCGGGAAATCTATGCGTAATCTGAAAAAGTGACTATATCTAAAAAACTCTTCGACATAAATGGAAATGAAAGGTAAAATATTTTTTTAATCGGACGTTCAGAAGCAAATATATGGCTTAAAATTAATTCATACACTCGACGTGGATCTGGAACACCGAACGGAAGTCATCGCTCTTTCCACGTTCATAATCGAGTCACGGAAAAATTCTCATCGGCTGCCACCGATAATCAAACCCAGGGTCTTCCAGTTACTCGCTCGACATGCTACCACGGCACCACAGCGGCTTAGGATTCTCCAGACTCACAAGTGATTAACTACCAAACCACATAGCATTTGTTTCATGGAGCCTCGCACAGTGCTGGGGATTCACAAAAGATGGAATGCAGCAAATGTGCGGGGCTCCATGAAGCAACCTGCTATGTGGTTTGGCAGTTAATCACTTGTTAGTCTGGAGAATTCAAGGCCGTTGTGGTGCAGTGGTAGCATGTCCGGCGTTTAACTGGAAGACCCTGGGTTCGATTCCCGGTGGCGGCCGATTAGAATTTTTCCATGACTCCCTTATTAACGTGGAAAGAGCGATGACTTCTGTTTGGTGTTCCTGATCCACGTCGAGTGTATGAATTAATTATTCAATCGCTTCCTAGTCATTTGTTCAGTTGCTGCTTCTGGTGAATCCCCAGCACTGTGCGGGGTTCCATGAAGCAACCTTCTATGTGGTTTGACAGTTAATCACTTGTGGCGAATTCAAGGCCGCTGTGGTGCAGTAGTAGCATGTCCGGCGCGTAACTGGAAGACCCTGGGTTCGATTCCCGGTGGCGGCCGATGATATTTTTTACGTGATTCCCTTATTAAAGTGGAAAGAGCGATAACTTCTGTTTGGTATAGCTTAAAATTATTTTGAATTCGACATCATTTCCTTTTGCTCTCTCTAGTGGCGAAATTGGGCATCGTATGAAAAAACAAAATGAAGGATCATCATTCGCACGTTTCAGGCTTCCCAAAGCAAAAAGAATTTTTGAAATGGGACTAACAGTTGCAGAGATATGGTGTCTTTTCACTTATCCTTGTAGCTTAAGAACAACGAAATAGCCGGTGTAACTGGGAGTGGTACCTAGCAAATAATTTAATGACTCAATGCATTCCTTAGTCACCGTCCCGCCTTCTTAACGGTATATGCAAAAATGGTATCGGCTGAGTGAGTGTAATACATAGTTCACATATTTAACAAGAAATATTATGTAAATTCATAGCTGTAATAAGTCGTTTCCAAATCCTGGGTAAGTCAACTGGGGAGTAGTCATTACAGCAGTCATCCCCGAAAGCTTCGATGTATAAACTTTCAGTTATATGCAACGAGTATACTGATGAGTTGGTATGTAACAACTTAATGTTGTTCCAGTCTGGTAGAACAGTTTCTTGAGCTACATTTCTGGCGAGTGTTGTGTTACTGTGGTTAACGCGAATGTCCTATTTATATTCCTACCCTCGAATCTCAAGGCTACGTTTTGTAGAGCCCACGTAGTTGATTACGTGTTTACTATTGGAAACATCTATTAATGGTATACTATACACACCCCATTTATACAAAATATCAGGTTGTTCTCGGTCTTTTATGACAAGTGAGAATATATTTCTGGATCTAATGCCAAAATGAACATCATACTTCATACAGGTGCGTGTCAGTAAATTAGTAATGCCTGGGTACTGTTACATTGTACCAACAAAACGTTTTGCTGGTTTTTGTTCTTTGATCAAACATGTAGATCTATCATTCGAGATTCTTCGATAGACTCAGTTAATCATGTATGTAGGATATCCATGTTTGGCAGCTAAATCAGAAATGAAATCTATTTCAGATTTAAGCAAGGTGTCAGCAGACGAATGCGTAAAAGCTCTTCTGATTAAAAGGTTGATGGCTGCTAGCTTATGTGGTAATGGGTGTGAGGAGTTAAATGTGATTAGACTATTACTAGCAGTAGGTTTTCGATAAACTGAGTAAGATAGATTATATGTTACTGAGTTACGGGTGATTCGGAAGTCCAAGAATGGCAGAGAGTAGTTTGATTCAGTTTCTATCGTGAGCACGATAGAGGGAAAAACAGATGAAAGCGTGTCGGCGAACTTCGCGAAATTATCTCGTGTATGAGGCCAAAATACAAGGATGTCGTCGACGTACCTGATATACAAACTGGGGGAAAAGGGAAACTCATTGAGAACTTTGTTCTCAATGTATAGAAGCAGAATTTCTGCGAGTACGGCTGAAAGTGGAGAAACTCATGAGTGAGCCCTCATCTTGCTTGCAGATTCGATTATCGAATTTGAAGTATGAACGCTGTTTAACTAAACGTCGAGCGTTCATAACGGCTGCAATTTCAGATGTAGGCACTTGGGACTCAGCAAGTTTGGCCTCAATGATGAGATAAGTGGCGTCCACTGGTACATTAGGGTACAATGAAACGACATCTAGGGAAGCAAGAGTGAAAGGTTTAGAATGTGGCTGAAACGTTCTAACTCTTTCAATTGCTACGGTGGAACTTTTCACAGAATAAGGGGTGTTCACAGCAAAATTTGCTAAGTACTGTGCAAGACCTTTTTCGATTGGTCGAGTTGGGTTGACATAACTCGCGACCAATGGCCTAATAGGATGCCCCTCTTTATGTAGTTTTAGACGCCCGAAAATATCGGGCACACGACAACCGGGTGGAAATGTGGTGGTGGATGCTTTAGAGAAACTATCCGGGAATGAATGAACTTTTTTTTAATCTGGACAGTGCTGAACAAGAGGATTTTGTGGGATCCCGCTCTACCACTGTGTGCGGAATAGGGGAAGTGACTTCAAGCACCTTATCCTGATATGTTGTTCTATTCAATAATACTGCTTGGTGTGATTTATCAGCTGCTAAGGTGGAAATTTCGTCACTACTTCGAATTAACTTCCGTTGACATTTTTCTTCGTGGTATAGTTTATCCAATTTGGATTTTTGTTCCCTACTGCTTTTTCGCAGACATTTGTCAATCTGTACTCTGTCATAGTCCCTTTCATTTTCTGGAAGGCGTGTGATAATTGCCTCAGTTTGCGGTATAACATTAAAGACATTAGGGTTATGCTCATGGTAAGCAACTTTTGGTCCCCTTTCAAAAGCTCTGTTCTGTATGGGGTTCCGCTCGTAGTCGCTTAGGTTGACAACATTGGAATTATGGTTAACCCGACAAGGATTTCGTTTTCTTCGTGTAAGATATCTTGCTTTGGATGGCACATAGTAACCTCTTCCTTTCGGCATTTCGAAGTATATGGTTATCACGTCTTGATAATGCTGTGGCATATACTTTAATATGCTTCGGTATGACGTTAAGGTCCCTGCAGTTAGTATGGAACCAGAGGTGAGCACATTCCCTTACGAGCTTCACTCGGATGGACTGGAAGGTCCGTGCAGCAAAACTCCACATAATTGCACCAAAGTGTAGAACACAATAATTCGCTGCGGTGAAGAATCGATAGTACTAGTGAAATTTTCGTGCTATGTACAATACATTAAAAACATACACCGTCTTTGCACGATAGATTAATTTTAAAAGATGGTGGATATTTACATAGTTAAAAAGATAAAAAACCCATAAACACTTTCGGGTCGACAGTCGTACCCGTCTTCAGATGGAGGAGAGCTTCTACTGCCAGTGTGCTCCCATATATACGTCTGTGTATGATGACGTGCCAAGTATGGAGCAGCGTCGCAAGGGTGTCGCACTGTTGCCATCATTTCAGGGTTAAATCACAAAACATACCAGGTCGATGTGGGAATATGGTAAACAGGGTGCAAAAATATACGGAATATATGTATTTGTTATAGTTCACATATTTAACAAGAAATATTATGTAGGTTCATAGCTGCAATAAGTCGTTTTCAAGTCCTGGGTAAGTCTACTGGGGAGTGGTCATTACAGCATTGTGGGAATATGGTAAACAGGGTGCAAAAATATACAGAATATATGTATTTATTATAGTTCACATATTTAACAAAAAATTATATATGAGCAAACTTTTAACTTCTTCATCCCTCTGTGCACATTGCTCTTGTCAGTGAGGCCATCTCCGTAAGCATTCTGTAGCCTTCTGTGGATGTCGGACAGCGTGCCAGTAGCGCACCCCGAAATTTCTGAAGGAAGGAGGAGCCGTGGGCCGTAGCTCACAGAATTTACCAAACGTGCGGACGACTCTCCTATATTTACCGGGGAAAATAGTCAAGTGCTGCCAAAATTAAGAAAGAGGTTGGTTTTTGTACATTTATTCTTGACGAGTTACTTATAACGTTGCAGTACAAGGAAGTTAAATGATTAGAAGAAGCAGTAGATGAAATTCACTTCCTGGTTTAATCTTTCTAAATTTGTTTAACAGAACTACCCCTTTATAACTATTGTATGTTATAATTATACGGTACATGATTAAGAAGTATATGTAGATACGTATCGTGACTTTTTGTTTCAAACTTCGACGTAATAATTTTCCGCTTTGTCATCCGAAAGGTTGGTGCCCCGGGGCCCATTGGCCACCCCCTTATGTGCGCTACTGCAGCCTGCAGCCTTCCTTCGTCAAGAACGCAATGACCGCACGGTGTTTCTCTTAGGAATCCATTATTTGCCTGCAATGAATAAGAAGGGTTACTATAGAGGGAGAGTTACTCTACCAACATGTGCAATTTGAACGACCTCTGTCAGTTAATCAAAAAATTATGCGTCCTCTTCCATTACCTTCGGTAAAATCATCGTATATATACTGTATATGTATATTAAAGATCAAAACAACGTAGAACTGGGGCCGCGGGTGGCCTGGTGGTCAGCATTCGTGACTGCCATGGAAATAACCTCAGGTTCGATCTACTAAATACCCACTGTGCGTCGGATGGGCACGTTAAGCCGTGGGACCCCGGGTATTGCCCACCCCCGCTGTAATAAATAGAGGCGTCTTCCTTCTCCTTTCTACATCGTTTCCGTGTCACTTTCCTATCCGGTACTCTAGCCCAAATCTCTTACCTACCTATTTCTAAGGGTTGTTTAAGACCTGGGGTAAGACACTCCCTTCCTAAAATCCTCAACATGTGATCTGCTCTATGATCAACATAGAACTGTTTATATTGAATTGCCTTGTTTTTTACTGAGATGGTTTTCGAAAGTAAGATGACATTGCTTTTTGAAATTATTTTGTACGAAATCGAAAGCTAATTGTCTAACACTAGAATCGACAGAAACACATCAATAAAAAAACAAAAACAAAAACAGCTTTTGAATTTATTAAAAGGTTTCTGTACAAAACGATCTGTGGAGACAACCAGGGAGTGAATCTAAAAATAAATATTGTAGGTGATATTTGAATGCTGTTCATGTATTCAAATATCCCCTACTGTTGAGAAATCACTTATTTCCCAAATTCTGTATGTACACTAGCGTTGTGCGATGTCAACGCACCGCAAAAGCGAAAAAAAACGCCTGTGGCTTTTTCGCCAGAAGTAAAATACGGGCCAGCTTCGAATGAATACTTCGATGATATGGAACACACAAAACCGATTATGTGCGTTTGTGACCGAGCCAGGTAGAGATGAAAGGTGTGCAATGGAAGGAGATCGGAATCATGCTGTTCGGAGGGTGCTACTACTTTATTATTGGATAAAACTGGTTAAACGCGGCAGCCGCAGCAAATGAAATTTGCGCAGATGAAGGCATGGAAACAGTGGATTGCAGTACTGTAAGAAAATCGTTCCGAAGTTTCTATGATAAGGATACCAGTCTCGAAGTCATGTTTAGGTCAGGACGTTCAACAGCCACCAACATTGACTCCCTGGTCGAAGCTGTTACGGCGAAACCCAGTACCAGTTCAAGGCAACTGGCAAACCACAGTCATCATCGTTCGCAACCTCCACCAGCCACGTTTGTTTCTCTTCCAGGTGCAATCGCATGGTTCCCCATTCACCGACTCACTGGTCTGCGCTCTGTCGGTGACCCACGGCACCGATGCACAAAAAATGGCAGCTGAGTTGCGGCTTTCCTAATCACCATCGTTTGTCACCTGCACAAGCCTGTTTTCCTTTCCAGGTGCAGTCGAATGGTTCTCCATAAATTCACAACCCGAAGGTCAAGCAACCTACTGCTGGCTGTAACAGTTTGTCTTCAAATTTACAGGACGATAACGTTTGGCGTCGTGTGTTTTCAGGGGATAAAAAGATCAGTAGCTACTCTAGAAGCACAGCCAGGGGTGCAGAAATGGCGGATAGAGAGGAGTCATGTGCATTTAATGGAATTTAGAGGATCCTTTGCACACACACACACACCCAGTAAGAACTACTGATCCCGGTGAAGAGGAGAACATCTACGTTCAACAAATGCAACGTGGCTTTACTTCTCTGCTCCGAAGCAACCCAGTACTCGTCAATGGGAAGCACGAGTTCATGAAATTGAGTAATGCTCTAAATCACACTTTCAGTATGATACGCAAAAAACTGCAGGAATAGGAAGATGTTGAGGTTCTACATGTTATTTGCAAAAACAGATGTGTGTGCATGGCGTTTTAGCATCTTTAAACATTTCTACTGAAAACGGGACGAACTTTTGACTCACCCTAATAAGTTAGGTAGAGGAAATTTCAATATTAATATGCATTGTTTTAAACTAAATGATTTTTACGAAACGTACAACATACATAATTTCAAATAGATTTGGTTAATGTAAGCCAAGCAACAATTACAGATGAGGGTGTATTTTATTGCAGAGAATTCAGAGAAATTGCTCTTATTCAAAACGAAAACATTTCACCTCCTCATGTAAATTGTGCTTTGCAGACAGTGATAATAAAAATAAAAAGTAACTACTATCCTCTGGATTATACTAAGATATCCTGGTGCTCTAAATGAAATGACAGTTAAAATAACAATAATCATAAGTTTAATACAAAACTGCATTAATTGAAATGAAATATTTTACGATTTGTATTTGCTCTCACGCTCTTTGAGTTCCATTGCAAACCTTGATTTCAAGTATGCGATTGATTACTCCTCAGAACAGGGTCAAAAGCCTCGATGCACAGAAGTGGGATGATTTACCCAGAACAGGGTCAAAAGCCTCGATGCACAGAAGTGGGATGATTTACCCAGAACAAAAAGAAGGCGTGAGAGAAAAAAATACATCTTCTATTTTCCTCCATAATTAACCACTTGCATTACCTGTATTACTTAAAGGAAATTTTGTCCTCTTGCACTGAATATACAACGTACAAATTAATTTTCGTTAATTACATTAGCACAGGATTGAGGAATATTAAAACTGATATGTAACGAAAATCGGGATATAGGCAGGGTATGAACTTGCAAGTTTAAGCATGGTTTCTGAATAGAACAGATAAAATAATTCTAATAAACACTGATTCGTGTACATAAACAAATTACTGTTTAGTGTTATTTTATAGACCATGAGATAATGTCAAAATTAAATCCCTTGTTTTTCGACGATAAAATTGTGTCTTGAAAAGCTTGAATTCTCCCTCTGATTACTGTTAGCCTCGGAGTTGCGGAGGTTTTGTAAACACATGATAAAACGTGTAAGATTGCGCAATCATCTGGTATTGTGTGATACATTTGTGTCCGCTGTCATGATTTCGTATGAAGTCAACATATTAAATTCATTTTGTCTGAACAGTAATTATTCTCCATGATTGCTCTTACTACGCAAGTTTCACGCTGAAATAAATTGAAATAAAGTATTTAAACAAATGTTTTCACATGTGGAGGACTTTTATGGTTTTAATGCTGATTTTCAACTCATGAACCTTTGCTCATCTGTCGAATATGACATTCGTCTCAACGCGCTCATCAGACGGGACGCATGCTTATCCGTAGCACCAGACTTTTAATTTTACAGCTGTGCCTTCTTTAGTTCTTCACTAATATCTCCAAACAAACAAACACGTGAAAATCCTGAATTAATTCGCATAGCAACCTGTAGAATGATGAAACATCTATAGGATGATAACAATTACCGCAGATGTTAATAACGTAATGCTAAAAATAAATGGTGTAATTGTTTTCCATTAAATACCCTAATTTCTAAGATGGCAGGAGAAAATAAGAGATTTCTTGATCTGAATGAAAGAAACACCATTTATATTTATTTTCAAAAATATATCCATGTACAGTCACAAAAAGATTTGTTTTGCTTTTCTTTACCATTTTTACATTAACGTTGCTTAATGTTTTCAATTAACATTCTTTTCTTTTTCGACGCAGGCGCAGAAAGTGAAGTTGAAGCAATATTTCCAATGTCAAATGGTCAGCCGAATAATGAGGAATTTGACAAAGAAACTTACGACGTCATTTGGACCTATGTTACGGGTAGTATCATTATGATAGAGAGCCAAACATCATGGTGACAGAGCAACACGTCTCTCCGTAGTGACACACCAGTGTACGTCGGCATGCAGAACACCGGAAAGAAACAACGGGAGCAACTCGAGTTCATACCAACAATCTCCTCTCAAAATGTTGAATCGACCCTTCACAATGCAGTTTTTTAAAGAAATTATGAGAAACATTTTAACCTTTTGCCGAAGATGATGTAAAAGGAAGTATGGCAGGTAAATCTCGGAAATATAAAATACCGCGCGATAAGGTAGACAAAATGATTAGCTGTTTCGACCAGACCTTTTGAAATTGAATGAAAAAAAAACTGTTTCAGTCGAATTAAATAAAAAAACTGTTTCAGTATAATAGAAATGATTTCAACTTTGTGGGCTATGGTAAACGATTGCATTTCTCATAATATTCTGATGTGGAATTCTCGCGAAGGTGGCGCTATATCTGATTCATAGTTAAATAATTTCTCCTATTTTAATATCATGTGAACAAACGTTCTTTAATTATCAAAATCTTCAGATCTGATCCATACAAAGCACAGAGTTAGAAATGTCCCAAATCCAGTGTTTTGCTTCTGGGGTTTTGCGTGAAATATGTCCATATATCGCTATATCAATACAAATAATTTACCAATTTTGAAAATGTATTTTCAATATATTTTCTGTATGTATGGCAACCAAATTTTCAATAAATGTGTGCGCACTTCAAATACTTTGCTGGATTCTGAACTGTGCGTTAAAGTAAGGTTTCGAAAATTCTTCCGTACAACCACTGAAAGGACAGCAAGAAGTGCAAGTACGTGTTCATTTCCAATCATTTCCGTAGATGACGACATACGGAGTGTCCGGTTTTTTTATTGTAACTTATACGTCCGCAGAAAACTGAGGATATAACCATACAATGTGGGAGAAGAAATTCATACGCTGACCATTTCTTTACATAACTTTGGTTTTGATATCACCCGTTTCTCATGGGTGCGCGAAATTTAGACTTTGTTCCCACTATCATCAGTTGCGACTGCAAATTCGATCCAACTTATTTATATACCGGGTGATCACAATTAAAGTATCCCTATTTAACGTTCTCTGGAGAGATATCTAGCAGTCCAAACGCAACCAAATTAGGTATGCTGACAATTCACGACATGCAGAAGAAGAGATTTCTGCAAAAAAAAAAAAAAAAAAAAATCCAAAAGTCACCACCAGGTGATTTTAGGCACTGCAAGCTGCGATAATATAGACAATTTTCGGCTCTACGAGGGAAATGAGTCTTTGTGGCGCTACGAGCGACAAGAAAGCGTATCATTTGCATAAGGCACACGTGCTACGGGCGACTCCAGGGTATGAAACTATCCTAGGCATGGTGAATGCCATTCGTATTCCATCAACCGCAATGGGTATCACCTTGCCAGAACGCGCCCTTTTTGTGAAGCTGTTTTATGAAAACGCGAGCAATGCTGCCGCTGCGCTTCGAGAATTCCTACGTCGTAAAACTTTCCCCCGAGGTCCATTGACTTTATGTGCTCTCAGAAGAATGATTGCTCGTTTCGAGGAAACTGGATGTTTACGTGTTCAACCAGGGCGAGGGATCAAACCTATAGCACCAGAAGTGGTTGAAGATATCTCCACGGCGCTTGTGGATTGCTCCATGGATAGTGTGTCACGGAAGCTGGATGTGCCCTACACCACCGTATGGAAGGTACTGAGAAAAGTGTTGCATTTTTTTTCATACAAAATCAGCCTCACCCAACAGATGATTGACGGTGACAAGGGCACCCGACTGACTTTTGCATTGACCTGCCGTGATAGAATGGAAGTGGGCGATGCGTGGCCATGGGAGATCTTGGGCAGTGACGAGGCGCATTTTCACCTCAATGGAACAGTCAATACGCATAACTGTCGCATTTGGGCATTGCAAAATCTTCATGCATTTCAACAGATTTCACTGTTGAAATGAAAGACAATAATAAGTTACGTTCGGCCGTTGAAAACACTGCTCATCGACTTTTGGTTTTGCAATTTAACAATGGTGCTCACATTGAGCAGTACCGGTTGCACCGCTAAGTTGTCTCCGATATTTAATTGCACAATCTCTCCCTTGTGCAATTAAATACCGGAGACAATAAAACGTCTTGACCGCAACACGTGTGTTGATTTCTGCTTCGATGTGTGTGTCGTTTCCCACGTAGAGCCGAAAATTGTCTATATTAGCGCAGCTTGCAGCGCCAAAAGTCTCCTAGTGGGGACTTTCGGAAAATTTTTTGCCGGAATTCTTTTCCACATGTCCTCAATTGTCAGCATACCAAATTTGGTTGCGTTTGGACTGCTAGATATCTCTCCACATAGTGTTGACTAAGGATACTTTAATTATGATCACCCTGTACATAACACAGAAAATGTACGAATCATGGATTGCTTATGGTACCTCTTGCCTTGAATCTTTACTTATAAAGCCTATAAGGAGGCTTTGTCTTCAAAGATAAAGCATCCTCTTGGGACACACTACAGAGTGTGCCCCAGTGAGGACCTCTTAAGTCCCCGTAGCCCTCTTTCCCAAAGGTGAGGGGGCCACAGAGATTAATACTCAGAAACACCAAAGAACTCTGTCCGCCATTCAACACATGGAACGGCTTCTAGAGTCAGAACTCTGGCAAATAAACATTTATTCAACCTTTCACCCAACTTTCTTTCTCTTTTACTCAACACAAACGAGCATACACACACCACACAGCATTTATTCACCCTTATTTTCCACCATCCAGCCGATCGAAAGCAGGCAGGCATCTCCCGGTTGGCAACCTGGAAGGAAAGCAGCTCCGAAGTGGATTGAGAAAGAGATTCGAAAAGCAAAAGAACAAAAAATACCTGAGGAAAGGGCGAACCCTCCTCAGGAAACCCTGAGGTCAAGACCTCAAGGCATCTCTGAACTACGACACAAAATTATCTAAATGTTAAATTTCACCAAGGTGACTTTCAAATAAATTTTTACACTTAGTACGCATCAAAGTTCGATAAATTAACAACCTTAAAAACACGCACTTCTAAACATTATACTAAAATTAGATAAACATTAATGTTATTTCTACGACAAATGAACAATGACTATCCTAAATCCTCAACAAAATCCTTCAGGACGTTCAACAGAATTATTTAACTACAAATGTACTAATTTTTTTATACAGGAAGATACAAGATTAATCTCCTAAATTTACATCGAACTTACACCTTTCACTAACGTACTACTAATTTTCAAGAAACTACTTAAATATTTCAATTTTTAACAAATGAATTATATTTAACTCTTACTACAGGCTGAAAACAAATCCACCTTTACATCTTGGCCCCTTCTCCTAAGGTCTGACACTGACCTGTACATGGTGGAAAAGCCACTAGTTATTTCAATTCCAGATGATGTATGGATCCTGCGGAGAACCTCCAACCATTCTCCTCCATGACATCCATCGTCGAATGAACTGTGATTCGGATAATAGGGCCTGATCCGTCACCATCCGATTTGTGTTCATTTGCTTAATTAATGCCAGATGACTTGCTGAGTGTTCCCATTTGATTTTTCACTATGTATCACTTTGTTTCGTTCTAGCCAAATCTGATAACTTGTTTCAACTACTATGAATAGATACACAATATTTTTCCCGGAGGGTATTGGATGCAATTTGATTATTTGAGAAGCACTCGGGGAAGCGAAGCCGGCCCACGACAATACTCCCGCCCAAACACGTTTGGCGAAACGACAGTTTACAAAAAGGTAAAGTCTGTCTTCTACAAAACCGCAATGCCAGCAGAAAAAATTCGAACGTCTTGCCCAACGGCAGGTTCTCCATCAGGTCGGAAGCACGTCGTGAGCCAGCTTAAAGACAAAGTCTCTTCTTGTAGTGTACAAGAAGCAACCTGCCATGTTTTCCCAAGCTTTCTCATTACAAAAAGTCTGTGGAACATGAAACTCATGAATCTGAATATTACTTGTACGAAGCACCAAAAAATATAAGTTCTTGACACTTTTAGCATTTTCAAAATTATTGCACTGTAAGAAACCAAGTTCTTTCCTGTAAAAATCAGGGACAGTGTTTTTAACAGGACCATGCCACTGAGGTTCATTTGTCACGTATTTCTTTGAGTCCACACCCGTTAAAAACTTAAGAAAGTTATAGTTAGGGTAGGTCTTTTCCACAAGCCTTTGTCGGATTAGCCATAAACGGATGGTTTTAAACCATAGTTTCAAATTCCTAATTTTCAGGCCACCATTGTTGATTCTTTGATACAACACATTCCTGCCAATATCTTCTTTGACTTTTGGATTCCAAAGGAATCTGAATAGAAGTCTAGTAATTTGCACCATTATCCTTGGGAGTTCCCAAAGGAGCCCCGCATACGCACATTTAGTCACCAGCAAAGTGTTGATCAATTTGGGTCTTGCTGAAAGAAATTCTGTGGACCTGCCACTGTTGTATCACTTCTGTCATTTGGGCAATTATTTCCCAAAAGGTAGTGTCACTTGTCCCAAAATGAGTAAAGTGGATCCCTAGAATCTTAAACTCTTTTACACTGGGAATTCTTCCTTGGTAAGTCCATTTGTCCCAAAGGAGGGCTTTGGATTTTGTGACATTAAGACTGGCACCTGTGGTTGCACCGTATTCTTCAAAGTCCCGGAGGGCTTCGATTAAAGACTGTTCATCTTTTAGGTAGAGCAGAACATCGTCTGCATACGCTGAAAATTTAATTTCTTCATCGTTCTGAGCCGGGATTGGTAATCCACGGATTCTGGTGTTAAACAAAATGTTTCTTAAATATAACTCTATAATCAGCCCAACCAAGTTGGAAACAGGGGCGAGCCCTGTTTGATACCTCTTTCGATTTTAATTAGCTCTGTCTTGTGTCCACTTATCAAGACCTGAGAAAATGACTCTCTATGTAACTCTTCAATGATTTTCACCATGGATTCAGGAAACCCGTACTCTACCAAAGTACTTAAAAGCGCCTCTTGATCAACTGAATCGAATGCCTTATCTTGGTCTAGCGAAAAAAGTCCAAACTTAATTTTCCTTTCATGTATTAAGTAGATGATATATCTTGTGAGAAATAGGCTCTGGGAGATATTTCTTCCAGGAATAGCACAATACTGTTGACAATTAATCAGTTTCTTAATGACACTTCGAACTCTGGAATTAATGATGGTTGCAAAAATTTTGTAATCTACATTTAGTTATGTAATTGGTTTTATTTTATCAAAATTTATTTCTTCCGAATCTTCTTTTTTAATCAATTTAATATACTCTTCTCTAAATTCTTTCGGAATTCCCTGAAGGATCATCTCATTAAACAGCTGGACCAAAAACATTGCTATTTCATTTTCAAACATTTTATAATATTCTGTCATTATAATATCCGGTCCAGGGGACTTCTGGTTCTTTTGCTTTTGAATAGCTTTTTTTAACTTCAGTTAAAGTAACTGTGTTTTCCAGCATCTCTTTCTCAATTTCTTCAAGTTTTGGAAATTCAACGTATCGGGAGATATTTGTTGAGAGTGTCACCTCTTTTCTGTAGAGATCTTGAAAGAAAACCTGTGCTTCTGTGATTGTGTTATGTTTTTGTTAGGTTTATCAATATACGACAAGGGGAGACCCATTGCTTTATAGTTTCTTTTGTTTTTCTAGTATAGATTAACCACATTCTCTTCAGTTTGCAAGTCAGTTACGGCAATTCCTTCTCGAATGCCATTGCCTACTTTCGTTGTAATTTCCATTAATTCTGTTTTAATGTTAATTATCTCTTCTTGGTTACAACCCTAGTTGTTACCTTTAATCAGTGCTCTCAATATGCTATTTAGCCATCTAAAGTTAATTCTTTTTTCCTCTGCAAATTCTCTGCCTTTTGCTTGAAGGAACCTACTCAATCTTCCTTTGAATTCCAACCATCGCTGGGATAGGTTTTCAGAACTCTCCAGTAGATCTTTGGTGTATCTCAATATTTCATGCTTTATGTCTTCGTTTTCCAGATCTACAGTGTTCATTCTCCAGGGTATTCGCTGCCTTCGAATCGAGCTATGAACAACAATTTTCCATTTAAGCACATGGTGGTCCGAGATAGGCACGGGAGAGGCATTCAGATCAATTATAGTAATTTTCTTGAGGACATTTGTCCCTTGTGTGAACACATAGTCAATCCTGGAGGCCAAACCTCTGGCCTTCCACGTGTACCCTGGTATAGTGTGTTGGAGAGTCCTCCAAACATCTTTCAAGTCGTTTGCTTGTACCCAGTTTCTGAACGCCGAACGGCTTGCATCCGAATACACAGCTCGACTCTGGCGGTCAAGACTGATATCCATTACAGTATTGAAGTCTCCTGCAGTGAACAAAAAGTCATAGTTTCCGGTCAAGTAGTACGGAAGGGTTCTAAAGAAGTCCTTCCGCGCAGGAGTCGACGGAGGTGCATATATACAAATGAGTTTGAAGCGGAACCCATTATTTTCCAAAGTAACCGCAACCACTCTTCCTTCTCCATCGAACTGGAAATTCACCAGAAGAGCATTGCGGTATAACAGTATCACACCATTGTGTCTTGAACTCACCAAAGAAAATACGCATTTAAATGTCGTTACTTGCTTGAATGCTGAAATCTCTCTAAAGACCCTGAAATGAGTCTCCTGAATAAAACAAAAGTCTATTTCATTCAGAGAAAGAAAGCCTTCAAGCCAGTTCAGTTTTTCTGCCTTCTTTAACACAGCAATGTTCAAAGACATCATGTTTACTGCGAATTTTATTTTATTTATATATTTACAAGATCACTATACGCTTCTTTGCCTTTCTGCATCTACTTAGTTTGTCTCTCCATCGGAAGAAGACTCCGAAAGATGAGAGACCCTTTGCGAAGACACAGGCAAAATATCTTGACTATTGTCGGAATCCTCAGGATTTTCATTCTCTACTGTTGTTCGTCCGACACTGTCGGATGGAAACTCCGGGGAGGGGGGAGGTATTTGTCTCCCTTTTTTCTCCAGAACCTTCTCCACTTCGGCCAGCCTTGTCTTTAATGCTGCTTTCCTCCGCTGGCTTTTTGTCATTTTGTCACCTGTGTTTGGATCCAGAAACTCTGGATTTGGTTTTTTTTCTTTTGTTTCTTCTACGTTTTTCGACTTGGATCTCGTGATTAGACTTCAATTCCCCTTCTCTTTAACCTTCAAGGGGCCAATAGTTTCATTGGCAAACTCTGCCTCATAAACTTTGCTTTGCGGAGGAGCTGACGTCGACAAAAGCGGTCTTTGAGGCAGGGGCAAAGGTTCAAAGGAAACACTTTTCCCTTCTGCATTTCCCTCATTTGACTCAACAGAGTCGTTTGACGACGAGTCAATACCTGGAATTTTCTCACGCTTGTCTTTTTCCTTCTCTCTCTCCCCCGCCTCCTCAATGTTTTTTTCAGATTGCTCTGAAGTTGAAGCAAGCTGCTTTCCCTCCAACTCTGTGAAATTGTAACTCTTCAATCTCATCTATTTCCGAGTATTGCTTCTCATTTCCTCTTGTGATCATTGCAAAGGTACGTCGGCTACAAGCCGGTCTCATGTGCTGCTCGGATCCACAGATACCGCATGGAAAAAAACACTCATCCAAGGAGTGATCTAGAGCTTTGCAATTTTTGCAAATTTTAGTTTTGCATGTAAAAGACAAATGACATGGCTGGTTACATCGTCTGCAAATTCGAACAAGTCCGGCATATACACACGTAGCTCTTAGACCCTTGATGTAAATGAAATTAGGTACAGCCTCTTTCATGTCCATCACAACAACTCTTGTACCAGAAAAGGCATTTTGCATGAACTCTGCACGCTCTTCTGGTCTCACTTTCTCTCTGTAAAGATTACAAATTGCCCAATATTTTTTTAAGGCATTAGATACCTCAATATCTGGGATCTCTCGGGGAGCAATTTCACGAAGACTCTCTTGATGTTGTTTTCCACCTTCAACACAGTGAAAGTCTTTCCTTTACATTCGAATTTCTCTTGTTTAAGAATTTGATCAACAACACTCTTAAATTTTTCAGGGACCTGAAAATCTGTTTTCCTACTGGTAATCACTTGCACTGTGACAAACAAATCCCCGGGAGGTTTACCGACGAACTCCCATAACACTCTTCCAACTTCCTTCGGTCTCATCCCCTGGGGATGGACCACCGAAATACTGTTCGGTCGTTGCATTTTGATGTTAGTGTTCTCCCTCCCAAATGAAAGAGTTGAAAATGTACTCACCAAGTTCCATTGCTGTAGCGTAATCCAAAATGCACACCATTAGCACAAACTGATGAAAAAACACTTTGGGCAAAGCACCACTGCACTTATATCACCTTGTAGATCGGAGAAAAACACTCTGAAGCACTTTGGAATTTTTCACACTTTTTTTTCATACTGTATTCGAAGCTGGAATACCCCCAAAGCGTATGATCACAGGATACACATCCTCTTTTGCTTTCAGCTCACTGTGACAGTTGCAACACGAGAAATGATAAATGTTCCTCCAGAATCCCACACTCTTTTAACTCGGGGCACACTGTATTTCCCGGCACACCTAAGGCTGCACCACAAGGAAGAGGCTTTCCTGTACATGGAAGATTTAATTGTTATCGGTAAAGCTTTAATCAAACATTATTTATATTCAATTTATTTTTCAGTTATATAAGTGCCCAACTTTAAACTCCAATAGATAAAATTAAACAACAGCAAAAAAAGAACCGGTTTTTTCATTGTGAATCTGCGATTTAATGAGCATAGTTTAGAATTCCAGTGTATACGTTCTGAACCACGGAAATGATATTGACATAATTGAAGAATTGATTCATAAACTACACGATCACACAAGCTAAGCGTTTGAATGTATATTCACTTGATATTTACATTTTCCTATCAAAACATGTAAATTTGCCGAGTATTAAACTGTAAACATGTTTGAAAACGGCTACGACCTTTGCCTGACATTTTGGTAACAGGTTTTCTGAAGGTACCTGTGCTCCAAAAAATCCTTGTTTCGTGACACTAATTGACTATATCCAAAGCCAGTCTCATATTTAGCCTTCCCACTTTCCATCAGTGTTACGTGGTTGAAGTAGCGTGTTCAGCGCCATTTGTTTTATTTCCAGGAATTAAATCTGAGGTCACCTTTACGCTGTGGATTTAACAACAGCACAGCTGTTGCTAAATCCGCACTGTGCTGTTCCAAAACGACGCTCGCCATGAGAAAATGCTGAACGATGCCGTCCTTTATGCTTTACTTCACCATCACTTCTTCGGAGTTTCCGTAATGTTTTCACCCTATCTCGGCCATAGTAAGGTTTTCGAGTTTTCGCTTGAGTTCTTTAATGTTGGAGCTTCGGAGAGGCTGACTGAAATCTTTATCCTAAAGGCTCAGACAGACGATAATGTTGAAGACCAAATTATTCTCAACGGAAAGATAAGAATGGCATTTAATTTTAGTGCTAGTGTTACGCATTGAATTAATTTCATTGGCAATTTCTTCAGTTGCTTAGTCAATGTAGGTGGTTTCCCTATTTAACACAGATGCAAACAACATGTTTGCGTAAACTTCTGATGCAGAGTGCTTAAATATCTGGTAATACAAATCCCACATACAGCTAGAGACGAACAGTATATGTACGGAATATCTTAGGTACTCTGAATATAATTGTGTTTTTAAGTGAGAGTTTTCTGCGTTTAATAAAGCGGAAGACAGGCGACTTAAATATTTCTCAAAATAAAACAGATTAAATCAAGCCCTTTGTGAAAACCATACCTTCTGCTTTACACCTTCGAAAATGCGAAACAAGTTCCACTTGAAAGTCCTCTTTCGATAAAGGTGATCAATATAGAGTGCAACCTCTGTTATACGTTCTTCTGGCGAACAGCCTTAAAAAACTTACAAATGAAACTTCGAATTAGTAAATACTATCATAAAATTACAAATGACTGTAAAAAGATAAAATGGGAAAGGCTCGTGGTTTTAGATTACTCTGATTTATAATGTGAGACATTATACATACATAATAAATATATACATCGTACTTATTTGCTACTTTAATCTTATGTCTATTTTGACATTTGTATTAAATTTTTATTCTTATTTCATTATACAATCTGGTTAGGAAATTCTGTAGGATTTCATGTTTTCAGTATACTGGGAAAAAACCTACAGTCTAGCTTGTAATTCCAAATAAGTTGCACTAGATTGTAATTCCGTTTGCAATTTTGTTTAATATTCAATATTATCGGTCTAAGCTTTTGAATGTTTAATATTCTCGGTCTCAAGCTTCTGAATGTCATCCACGCTAGGACATTCAACTGCCACACCTCCCTTTTTTATCTTGCTGACTCTCGGAACTCCAATCTGGAGTTTAGCAACTTTAACCTCCGTATGCATCGCAATCTTTGCTGCGTCGGAGGATGCCTCCGACGCAACGAAAACGAGAAGGACATTCTTCTTCTTGTCACCCTTAATAATCTTATTCGCCTTACGGTTAACCTTTGGCTTCGGGGCCTTGCATCGCTCGTTGGTGTTTGAGACACCTGCGTAAGACCTTGGAGCTGCGCTCGGGGGCTCGACCTTACCCTAGAGTATCTCCATCGCCAGACATTCATATCAATCGCCTGTCTTCTGCAGGAGAATAATAGCTTATTATCTACAATTCTGATCTCTGCCTGAACGGACGTAGTCAATCTGTTGGTGGGATTTTCGAGAGTTCCATCGAACTCCTTAAGGAAGGATCTCACTGAATCTGGAAACTCATACGGAGTTTCCAGATCTCTATCCTGGTTAGTACCATTAGAATCGGAGGTCGAGACCTCCGCATTCCTAGGCATCGTCACCACCTTATTTAGCCAAGTGTAACCCAAACCTAAGGGCTAGACTTAACGTTCGACGTCTGCTTGGCTAGACGCAACGTTCGACGCGGAGTTTGAGCTAATCCGTAGACTAGTAAGACAGGTGCCACGATAAGTCATCTGCTATGTTGTTGGCAAAAACGAGCGTCTTTAGTAGATCTCTCTTCAAAAGGGCAATTTTTCCAAATCCGTAACTCAGTTATTTCTTCTCTGAGCCTAAACACTCGCGATAGAAAAATGAAAATGGGTAAGCGGCGATCGAGCTTATCCAGGTGATGCTTCGGTACACCGACGAAAGATCACCCTCTCCAGCTTTGGTATCTCAGTTCAACCAAAGCTATCACTCGTTCGACCGGTTCCAACAAAAACCGGTCTAACATCTGCTAAGTTAATTTCTCTTATGGCGTCATCTCTTGCTGCAAAAGGTAAGTCTAAACTCTGATGTGTAACGTCTGACAATTAAAGTGTAACTCCAATGTTATTACCTTGACATAACATAGGTACCATGAAAAGCAAAGATTCATTGTTTACCATCTGTCAGGTCCTGTGAGGTGAAAGTTTTGGCCTTCGGACTTCTCGTTTTTTTACCACACAATGATATTCTGATATGATTTAGGGCCTCAAACACCTTACTCCCTTAAGTTCTAGAAGCATTCAATGATTCACGCTACATATAACATCACCATGTTATATGTAGCGTGAATCATTGAAAGCTTCCAGAACTGTAGCGTGATAAACTCCGATAGTTGCTGGAAGACGTCTCCCGAGGTATCTTCAATGACGTTTTGGCGTACTTTCAAAATGAGTTTATCGTGAAAATCGTGAATAAGTAAACAAGGAAAAAATGAAATATTCTTTTGCACTTTTGCATTGTCAAAATCCGTAGTTATCAAACATAAGAAACGATAACCTAAATACGACTACGCGAAAACTCTTCAATATTTTTCAACTTCGTTGGTGCATAACGCCTATAGGTCCCACATTGTTTCACGATTGCTTCTGGGCCCGATAGGAAAGTAAATTTTGATGATGCCGATGTGTGAATTATTGTTCCAAGGACAAATCATTTTATCAAACATTTAAACCGATCAACTTATTATCACTTCTCCGATAGCACACATACTGAAATAAGTACCACTCTTTCAGCCTACAATAAGAAAAACTTTGGAAGAAGTGTGTGTATATCAGGATACTACTTCTTGCAGGATCCTGATATACACACACTGGTCGTTTAATTATAAACCTTTATGCAGATGTACGTAAAGACACTTACGCAACGTATATGCAAAATACGGGGTCACGTGCATCACCTCGTGATCAAGACAACTAATTAAGATTGCTGCCCGCAGTAGTACTTATTACAGTAAGAAAAACAAGCATTTTACGGAGTTCCATAAAGGGCTTACTGTGGGTGCCCATCTGGTTGGAGCTCGATTTCTGAAAACAGCACAGATGACAGGTTCTTTAAAAAGTGAGATATCCTGGATCTTTAATCAGTGGGAAAACAACCCACATTGTTACTCTAAAAGGCAAATTGTGGCGCGACGGCAGTCTATCAGGAACGAAAGTTCGCCACGGTCTGAGAAGGCTTATACTGGGACACAGGACTTCCTATGAGCAGCAATTAACCCAAGCATTCAACGAAACATGTTCCCGCCCTATTTTCTTAGCGAGCTGTGTGCAGGGAATTGAAGAGGATCCGTATCGGCAGTCGCATGCATGTACAAGTACAACTGACTTTGGTGAAGAACGGAAAGTTCACTGCAGTGGTGTCAGGAACACCGTGACTGGACACTGGAAGACTGGAAAACGTCATGTGGTCCTAAGAGTCACGGTACTCCTTGCATTGTACCGACGGTGGGTAGATAGTTTGGCGGCAGTCCCGAGACGTAGTGCACACAACTTGCCTTGTAAATACAACTAAAGGTTCTGGAGGTAGTATTATGGTGTAGGGCACGTTCTGTTGGTACAGAACGGGTCCCTGTTGTTGGATTATCTGAATATTGTTGCCGATCTAGTCTATCTTGTGATGCTTACTTTTCATCCTGCAGGTGTCGGCTGTTTCACGGAAGACAATGTGCAATATGTGTTCAACAGTGGTTCATCGAGCCCAAAAGCGAGTTCCACTATCTTCTCTGGTCACCACAAAGCCCGGATCTGAACTCCATTGAAAATGTATGGGATATGTTAGAAAAGCAGATCTGGAAACAGCCCTCTTCCGCCAAATCTGAGCCATCTGAAAGGCTGCGTGGTGTACGCCTGGTATCCTGCAAATGTAGATGCCCTCCAACACTTTTTGGAATCTATGCCAAACCGCATACCTAATGTAATTCGGGCTAAAGGATGTTCAGCCCGGTATTGACTAGAAGTTTCTAATTCAGTGCCCGGTACGTTACAAAGATACGTCCATATCTCATAGAATGCTACTAGGAAATTCCGCAGAGTTCGAAGGACTGAGGAATTTGTGACCAATGTTTCTCAAAATTAGCAAATGACACTTTATAAAACTGAAACTCATTAGTTTTTGAAAATAAGATTGCAGCTGTGAAACATTTCCCCAACAGTTAATTCCATGTTTTTTTTTGTTTCTAATTAACAGCTTTTCAGAATAAATATCTATGTTATAGGCAATTTTCACAGTAATTTTCAGAATGCACTCATTAAATCGAATAAATATCAATTGCTGTTAAAGCTTCCTTAGAATACACGTTGGGGGAAGATAATCCGTTCCTGAAATGCTTTGATTCCTGATTTCTATATGGATGTTCTTCCATTTAGTTTCTTGAAATTCCTTCCTAAATTTCTCTCTCTTTTGCAGTTTGAATATAATATACATATTTGTTCTGCATACGTTGCTCTTCTGGGCTACTGTAATTTCATACTGTGAGTTTGATTTTTGTGGACTAAGAATGTGTTTTCTTATCCACTAAAGAAACTGCCATTTTGAATTTTCAAACAAAGAAAATAATTTATTGCTCACATAACCAAGTCATTCCAGATGATTTAGACCATAGAAGACTTTTTCTTCGTTATAGGGACACTCTGTAATTAAAACGTCGAAATCACTTCAACAAATTCGATAATTTTATTCTTTACATTAATGCTGTTAGAGAACAGCATAAAAATAAACTCCAACAGTACAAATTGATTGTGATTCGCGAAACTGATGGCCTCTAAAACCCTATACTTCCAAGAGTGGATATTTTATATTCACGACAGATTATAAAGCCGTTTGCGTAAATCAATTCTGAAGTACACAAGAAGAAAACAACATTCCAACCCAGAAGTACGATATGACATTTTTTTTTATTGGAGGTTTAACGACCACTGTGAGCAACTCAATGGGCTATAAGCAGTCGCCCGTCCCTAATTTAGGGTCACTGGCTCCAGGGAAGGGAAAGAACCAGTGCCGTAAGACAAACACAACATCCATGCCTCACCGGGATTCGAACCCGGACCCCGTTCGGACGAATGATCAGAGGCCATCGCTTAGGCCACTGCGCCACCGGGGCGGCTATGACAATTTTAAAAATCGGAATATTAATAATTTATTCAAAGCACCTGATTGCGTTTTCTATTAAAATGGACAATTATTTCTTTACATCGCTTAAGACTTTCTTTAAATCTTCATTGGGTATTAAAAGCTTTGGATAAATATTGGTAAAACATGTCAGGATATTTTAATATTTGGTGATTCGGCAAAATCCTATTTGAAGGAACTAGCATTTCCACCGAGGATTCTACAACGAAGTAAATTTCTCCGTCATTTTTGTCCACGCCGGGGCTCGAACCCGGGTCCCCTCATTCCGGAATAAGTCACTCTACCAATTGAGTTACGCGAACGATCGTTCTGACTGCTATCTGCCTTTATGTCGTGTGCGTCCTGCTGGGCAAGCACGTCACAATTCCGTTGTGCTCATGCCGTAAAATCAGGCTGCTTTCGCCGGGGAGATGTCGAAGTCATTCCGCAATCACAGTCTTTAGTTGAGTCCGGTAGGTGTTCGAGTTTTTCCGGCGAAAGCAGCTTGATTTTGCGGTATGAGCACAATGGAATCTTCGGTAGAAATCGTAGTCCCTCCAAATAGGATTTTGCCGAAATATTTATGTTTCGCTTTCGAACAGGTTAAGAGCCAATAGTAATCTACTCTTAGATCCTCCAGATATGAAAATTCAGTGGAGGTCTGATGCAATATAATAAAGACAAAACTATTAATATCCTTATGACAATTGTTGGAAAATTAAAGTATTTAAATTTATATTTCCAATAAAATACTGAAAGATGTTTTTTTCATTAAGGTTTTTGTCCTGATAAAAATTATTCTATGATGAGCATTTGCAGATAACTAATTCGTACACTACATTTTTTTAGCTATAATCTTTAGTTTTAGGTCATCTGCTGGGAGTATGGAAATTTTTTAATCTCAGATTTAATTACGCAACAATATTAGCATATATTAATAGTTCTTTTTGATATTTTAGTAATTCCCAGTACTGATTTTCGGCCTCAATTTAAGAAATGCTTATTACAGTACGTCAACACGTACGTATTACTAGGATGGCTAATCCGTGGCAAAGAGTCTCCCTAAAAAACCGCATCAACGGGCTTCGGTGAAACGGAGGTACCAAACCGAAATGATGAATCAAAAAAGAAATAATATGGTTGGAACAATATATAACCTTATGATAATATAGAAATATGACTGAGAAAATATTCCACGAAGCACACAAATACAAAATTTAAGACTCATTTGCAAATGAAAGATCAATCAATCGTTAAAGGACACCTCGAAGTTTCATATCTCATAACTGGGTCCCAAGACCCATTTTTATGACGGAGATAGAAAATCAAATGCAGGAACAAAGTGCCCTGTGAGGAAATTGGTAAGAAAACCTAAATGATGGAAAATTAGATATTTAGGAATATATGGCATCCCGTTAAAAATAGAGGGGTTCATAAGTTTTCCTACATGTTTTCCTCAGCTGTTACAGCTATATCGAAAATATAACAAAAAATGTCACAGTCTGCTGGCCAAAAAAAATAAAAAAAGGAAAGGGCCTCTGAAACGGCGGAACCTAAAAGGAAATAAAAAGAAATGCTGCAAAAAACCGCGAAAATGTCCAGACATTAGAACACCCGTTTTGTCAAACGAAATTATCTTTGAACAAAGATATAGAAAAAGAGCTGGACTCTCACAGAAGAAAAAATTTGCTTCCGAAACAAAAAGTATGAGACTAGTTTCATTCCAAATTTATTATTCTCTGTTTAGGCTGGAAGAAGCTAAGACATCTGTCATTAGCGACAGAAAGAAGCTTGGCATGTGTTCATCAGACGTCGCCACGGCGATGATGGTTAATGAGATTATCGCCTTTGAAGTTGGAAAGGTGTCAAAGTTCGAATGAAATATGATATTTGACAGACAAGATTTTACGTCCAACCCCTTCCCATTCTCCTCGATTTATGTGTTCGCGCTAACGTGTGCCATCTGCTGGCCGCTGTTAAGAAATGCTGCTCGTGAGTTGTGTAATAATTTGGTTTCATGACTATTTCGGCTGGCACTTAAAAGGCCCTATATTAATTGTGTCCGTATACTCCGAAACATTTATTATGATGAAAAAGATATGTTTTTCATGAATTGCCATGTGCCTATCTGGCATAATAAATTAATTAATTACGTGAGTTTAAACAAATTGATTACGTGCTTGAGAAAAACTGTCTGATGATGTGAAGCAACAGTTCAAAACAATGTTTTGAGGAAAGATTACAGTTTCATCGGAATAAGCATTCGAGACTATAGCATGCTAAATGATTTTTTGATATCCCTTTATTAGTTTGAGTTTGAATGGACTCCAACAACTCTTCACACCTTGAGTGCGGGCCACTGTAAGTTGATCAACAAATCATCAGTAGTTCAGCGTTACATATTGAAATCTTTAGCTTGGCAGGTTACGATAGGCGGCCTACTGATAGTTCATGACTCCTGACTGTACGCTGTAAAATATGGCGTTCTAAATAAAGAACTTGCAGACTCTCGCTAAAAACACAGGCTCAAGAAACAGAATCGAACAAGCAGTTACCAAGCAAGAAAGCTCTTGCCAAAGTGAGAGCTGAACTGCTGCCATCTATTAACCGGTCTCTACTCACAGTAACACGCGAATAATGGTCCAGGGTAGGAAGTATAGCCTAAAGTAATATGCAATGGAAGAGCTTTCGGGAACGTGGCTTTTTCGGAGATGTAGCGTCCACAAAACCACTGCATGAATAAACATTAAACATGCATCAAAAATCGATCACTACCAGAATAAATTGATTCTGACGTATACGAATTTGAAGCAAAATTCCCCTGGAATACGTTATCGATGCAGTAAATTTCATTTAATTCTGTGACGTATGTAGCAGAAGATATATAGTATCATCTGTAGTAAAATTGTAGACATCCGCTTAATTTTATTTATTTTTTTTGGAGAGGTTGTTGATGAAATTTTAATTTCCCTAAAAGTGATTTGATGTCATTATTCGAAATTATGGGAAAAACTATGAAATATTAAAAAAGGGACGAGTAATATTTCTTTTAAATCGCATTTGGATTGCTCTCAACATTATTTTATTCCTACGTAAATATCCGGATGCAACTTTAATATTAGAGAACGTTTTCTCTATTGCTTGTATCTCCTTCTGGTGACTTGCGTGACAGTTAAAAATAATGCGGTCTTCGGTTCTAATGGAGTAACATTTTTTTTTCTGGTTCTCCTAAACGTCTCGTGTTTATTTCACCAAATGTACACTGCGGAATTGATTGAAGCATCTACTTATCAACAGAGGCCCATTTGTGACTTTCGGGTGCTGGCGTATTGCAGAACCGATGAAGTAAAATTCGTTACCGCAAATATTTTTCAGTAGATGCTTTCAAATAGTTCCATCTCATTAGGGTATCTGATGCTCAAACCTGATTTTCTCATACCTGTACCTCTCCTAGCGAAAGCGTTTTTAAAAATTTAAATGGCTAAATTTTGTTTTGTTGTTAAATACCAGAAATAATATGTTAAGCGCGTATTGGTATACTATAAAATGAAAATAAGAATTTTAATACTTCACTAGTGTACACTTTATTTTGCACATTACTGCATTATTTTTTTATTTGCGTGAACGTGAGTGTCATGTTTTCATATAAAGTGTCTTCTGGGTACGTTTTCAAGTGCAAGTGAATGCTTTTTTCTATCAAAGAAACATCCAAGTTGCTCAAACGAACTTGTCCTCGTGTTCCTCTGAAACAGGTCTCGGTACAATATAAATCAGAAAACCTTCCTTCGCAAATTCCAGTTGCTGACGGAAACGCAAACATTAGTTTTCTCAGTTTTTAGACTTCTGCAAAGACATCGTCTAATTTATTCAACTTCCGGTATCAAGTATCAAGAAAACTGTAATACTTTTTTTTTATGAAACAGCACAAGAGTCAAAAATTAAAATAACCTAAATTAAGCAATAAATTTTATGTGAGGAACAGAAACTTAAACACAAAACTGGGAAATGAATTACTGCGAAACAAGAAAATGGAAAATATATGTAACATTAAAATGTCTTTTGGGTAAAATTAGGTTAGACTAAGGAAATTGAGAATGTCACAATATATTTCATCATAAAAAACAACAAAGAATTCTAAAATATTAACAACTGATGCTGGTTCACCGCCCATAAATAATTTAATGATATTAAACAAATTTTTCCATTTCTGGTGAGAGTTGGATCACAAACTTTGTGTTCTTCAGCAAATAACTTAACAGGATTCAGGACCGTCCTGTCGGAAATTTATTACAAATGCCTATTGCCGATGCATTTACAATTTGAAGCAAAAATTTGGCTGAGGTTAAATTATGTCATGAAAGAATTTGACCCCAAATGATATACATAGAAAAGCAAATTGTATAAGAAGCAAAAGATGATATTCTAAGAACTTTTGATTTGCAAAAAATATCGAAATTTTGAATACAAAACTGAAATATACCATTTTTAAATTAGTCATAAAGCTCAGTAATAATTAGATTGTGGTTTACAATTATTATGCATTTATTAAAATAGAGATTTCTTTCAAGGGAAGGAAATAAGACCCATTACGTTATTTGGTTACACATTTGATTTGAAAAAAAAATATTTTAAATAATTATAAGATTTTTCTCTGTTTTTTTAGAAGATAAAGATATCGTTCCGACTGGAGGTGCAAATTGATTTTCAATCCGGACTATGTTAAGATATTGCGGGGGGGGGGGGGGTGTTACAACATTAATGACTTTGCAGTCAATTGTCAAAATTGATAAAATCAGGTAAACGAACAGGGGTGGCGTTTAGCACACAAGCTCATACTTTAATTTAGGTTATTAACGTAATCAATGGAATTAACAAATTATTATTTGTGGACACTGAATTTGCCGGGGCTAGCTTTGGCGCAATTAGGCTTTTTCCGTTCACCAGGCAGTACTGTTTGAGGCCAATGAAAGTTCCTAATGAGAAAAGGGTGTTTCGAAAAAGTTCGCTTTTCCTCTTCTTGTGTACAGCTAACAGAACATATTGAAAAAACTACTTACTGGAAATGGGCAATTCCGTAGAAGCACCCACCCTGGGCTTGGTCAACCGCACAGCGTTGGAGCTTTCTTAAATAGACACACGCGCTCATACTCACACACACACACACACACACACACACAACATCGTTTTCCAAGACGTCCGTTGAGAAGGTGGTGATCTTCGCATGTAGATTTGAAGTGAGGTGCCGCTTTGGTCGGCGGACGGCATTTTCGTTCAACTTCGCTTACCAATGCTCAGGTATAGTCTCTTGATGCTTTCCTGGCGATAGTTGCTGACGCATCCAGCGTTTGGAAAATCACTCCCTCTCTCTTTTACTCTTGTGGTAACTTTCTGTTTCTTCCTATTTTACTTCACTTTGACGCTGCTTCCTCCATAGCAAACTCGCTGCTGCCTGGAAGAATCTCCGGTTCTTTCTGTTTCTTCTATTTCAATACCCAGCTCGTATGTATATCCGGCAAAAAAATACAATCTCAAGGTTTTCTGGAGCAGTTTTGCAGAGGCTGCAGATCTTTTACAAGGCATATTTCCTCTTAAAGGAACCTGCAGGATCCCTCTTTTTTGTACATCTGGTCTTTTAGACGGTACCCAGCAACTCTCTTCTTTCTCTCACTATTCGCGTTCTCTGCAGCGCTGCCTGTCAAACTAAAACCCTTGAGAATCAGTTATCACCGTATGGCAATCACGTGCCTGTCTAGGACGCTGTCGGTAGAATTCCACACGCACTGTCCTGGAAGAGAGGGTCCTAAAAGGGAATTCGGGTCTTAGGATGCGTTTTCTGCATAAACTTTGGGTTCTTAGAAATTGCCTCAAAATGCTTTTTTTTTCTTCAAATAATTTTCTTAACAATATTATCGTTCAATGGAGATTATAGCTCAAAATTGAAAATAAAATGCATAAAGAAAAGCGTTTTACTATATTATTCTATAATTTAACTTTTTGAGAGCCAGTTGCTGCCATTCTTCGTCTGTCACTTCGCGTCTTAGCTGGAAATGAACTACAATATAAGTGTGTTTCTAACAATACGACTTTTCCTGGCAAAACACTCATAGTTTTAAAAATAGTGCTTGCAATTTGTTGCAGTAGTGAAGTACGCTTGAGCGTGAAACATACCCTTCTCGTTTAAAATACACTACTGATACGGTAATTTTTGTATGTATTCGTAAGCTTCCAAATAGTGAATAAATGAGAAAGTGAAATGCAAAAATACATTAACGTTTCTTTGCTTAACGGTGATAACTCCACGTGCTTTCTATTTTCTCTCCCCTGGAAATTTTTCTCCCTTTTGCCGCAGAGAATATTTTAATTACCATATGGCGTGTTTGTCTGAGATTTTGGTAACCTTTCAAAAGACAAACGCACTCACTTTTACTAATTGTACATGACTCAGATTGTTTATTTTAGGATATGATTTTATTTCGTTATATAAATCAACATTTTCGATTTCTGAAATACATTTCACAGCTCCATTAAACTATGTCGCGCATGCCCTGCAGGTATGACAACGAAGACAAGCAACTTTGAATTTCACCGGGAGATGGAGAAAACACTCGGGGCGTAGATTGGAAGCAACGCCGGCTTCTTTATTTACTGACGGCGGTCTACTCTAAGACCACTAAGATGCTCGTCGGCGAATTGCGTTTGTAACAGTAACCAGAAAACACAGCCATGACTGCCTGGAGGCGACAAAGAAATTCAGATCTGATTTTCTTACTTTTTATGTTGACCGAAATGCATTTGAACTCTATTTTAGTGCGATGACGTGTTTCTTCCATCCCGTTTTACACGCATTTATCTTTTCTCATATTTACATGTTGCCCTCTTTACAACACACTGTATTCTTAGAATTGTTTGGTTCACCTGTTGCCATTCCCCCTTGCTATTATTTCGATCTAGTGCCATGCTACTGTGCCCTACACTATATACACTTAAAATATCCTTGTATGTCACCCCTTCCACTGGAGTCCTAAATGACATAATTATTTGCCTAAAATATGCAGATCCATTTAGTTATAGAATTCAGAAAAATAATGTTATGCAAATTCCTAAAATGGTACTTGGTGTTTGAACTATTACTTGCCTGTGTGCCAAGCTTTGTGCTTCGATCTAAGTGTTTTTATTGCATTATAAAACAGAATCAGTAGAAGCTTTATTTTCATTAATTGCCTTCACTGTTTTACCTGCTGTCAGGAAATAAGATTTAATAACTTTTCTCTTGTAAAGCCAGAGTTCATTCCGACAATGTGTTGGAGGTAGCACTTGTTCTAAGCTTTAAAACAAGTGGTATTAGATTTCGGTATCTCCCTAAGTTCGGGAGATAGCCCTGGTGTCAGCTCATCAACATACACTATCCTCTTATTCTTCCCATTAGCGATCTCACTCGTTTCCTAGCTGCACAACAGCTTGGAACAACTTGTTTCAGTCTGCAGTATACATTTATTTTACATGCTGATTTTGGTATTTTTTGTGACACTCTTGACTGCACAAAATGCATCCTGGAATGGGCAATACCATAATACCAAAGGCAGCATTAACATCAAATGCCTTCTACAGACTCATGCAACTTGTTTCACTCAGTTGCGGATTAGGAAAACCTGTGAGAGTTCAAATGAGAAAATCAAGGGGTCAGTGTATACAAATGAGATGACACAAATAGCTATCTCCTGAACTAAGGGGGATACCGAAATCTAATATTACTGGTTTTGAAGTTTAGAGCAAGCGCTACCTGTAATGAATATCAAAAAGGTTATTAAATGTTATTAGCCTGAAACCAGGTAAAATGGTTAGGCAATTAGTGTGAATAGAGCTAATTCTGAACTTACGTTTTTACAATGCAATAACAGCAGCGTTCTGAAAGAAGTTGAGAACACGTATCATACAGGCAGTACTAGTTGCAAACACCAGGGACAATTTTAATAATCTTCATAAGATATATTTTTCTGAATTGCACGTAGAAGTATATATCTGTACAATTTAGGCTAAGAATTATGAAAGCAGGTTACTTAGGATTGAAGTGGAAAGGGGTTACAGGCACAGAAAATGTAGATAATCAGATTTTGTATAAAGTCTGGAAAACAGTTGCAGGGTACTAGCTCAGACACCACGGACAAAAAGCTGGGGAATCAATAAAGGTTTCCCACCCAATTTTGAGTAACAACACCGGGTTTTACAATGACAGCAACGTGTTTATATGAAAGAACAGAAGACAAGTACAGGTAGAAGGGTATGGACGAACACGTAATCGCACTACGATAGACTGCAGATGTTTTTCTGTCAATGTGGTTAGTCAGATATAAATTTCTGTACCTCCCCTAGACGATGACGGCTGTGCTTTCACGCTACTGGTACAGAACACAATTTGCAGACGGGTCCCTTAGGCCCCCAGGGTCTACGGACGACATTTTGATAGCCTGCATTCTTGGTCTGTGTTCTAATCCACGAGACTTTGTTGCATCTTCCGGTGGTTTTCAAAGTTGCTTGTATTAGGACATAACAGAAATTTTAAAATGGGGCAAAACATACTCACTAAATCTTTTTCCCTGTCAAAACAGGAAAATAAATATCCATCGAAATTCCGAATTTACGTGCCTATGGGACATACATTTAGAAGATATTCCTTTATATTAAAATGGGGGAAGAAAAATAATTCCGTGCCGCCAGGTGTCAGTTCGTTCAAAACGTGCTGGCTGTACAATTTTGGACTAACTAGGCGCATTTCAGTTCCTGCGTAGTGACTGAATCCAATGCAGCTGTTTCAATTTGTGCCAGTTAAAAAAGAAAAATCTTATCATGTGTGTATGTGTATTAGGTATGCCTAATGATAAATTGATTTCCTATGTCTATCTCTCAAAGTAGAGTAATAACAGGCTCGTTATGTTTTAAAGTGGCAATCCCTAAGTATAACGAACTCCAGCGGAAAATGCGCATTTATTAAATAATTGCGATAAAAAATGGTTACAAACTCAACAGTTCTCTTTGAAAAACACAAATGTAGGAGGTCAATAATCGTTATGGTGAGAACACTTATCCCTGTAAAAATCATTTCGGAATAAAAAAAGTGCGCTTAACAGAAGAAATTCTCGAACCAAATGCTGGGCTAAATTCAATATCACAACATGTGCGACATGGAAGATTTGTCAATTTTTAAAATTTGTTTTTCAGCATGCAATGTTCGTTCATTCGTAACATTCAATTAATTATATGGCCTCTGGAAAGCTACGGGAAAAAACGGATACCAATAAAACCTAATAGCAGCATAGTGACATTTTAAAGAACAGCAGAAAAATAAAATGAAATATCGACACCAACAAGTGAATGTTGAGAGAATGGATGTCTTCTGTCGCTGTTTTAATTGACTGGGCAGGGGGTGAAGAAAAAGACAATACAAGTGTGTGAGACCCTTCTGCCTTTCATATGAGCTTCGTTACGTTGTCAGCTGCCGGCTGTACGTCTAACCTTATTAAAGGTATTGAAACGATAAATAAAATTTCAGGCTTTTAACTAAAGGAGATGATACTATAATTTGATTGTATAACGCTATTTCTGCTAATTAGAATTTAGCAGAAATTTTCAGAAATGAGCTAAACTATTTTTACTCAAACATATAGATAAAGCCGTCTTCTCAAAATATACATTTCAAATTCTAGCAGGTCATACTCTCATAACAGTGAAATCATCAAGGTCACTTTTAGTTAAAAGAAAAGTTCCGTTTATTGAATAAAACGTGCAGGAAAGCAAATGATTACAATTCAGTTTCGTACTGATGTCTCTAGGTCGTTTTACTTTTTCATTAATCACTTGAAGGCATCTTTTTAAAGTACTGTAGTTCCTACGCTGTTTGCAGAAGATCAAACCAGTTAATCTGAAACCACCTACTCTCGGTACGATCAACGTTAGCAGTCTTCGATAATCTATAGCACAAGCACCGTGACACACGATTGCATATTTTCATAGATTTAATACATTTGCACAGTTTTGGCAAAAAATAATTGCACCATGCCAAAGTAAATCCACAAGCTAAACGGTAATCATGAAAATACGTGTTATGTTCGACAAATTTGATTATCATAATTGCAAAGGAGGTGTCATTTCTACAGAACTTTCAAAATTGTCCGATGTCACCGGAAGTTTTTAAAAATTCTCTACAAGCACCAGAATTTGCTTCTACCCAGTAGCGATTCTGAGGAAACCACAACACACGGAAACTATTCATTTATATCATAAATCAATTGCAATTGTCGGCAATCAATAATAAAACTGGAAATACTGCTTCTTCGATCACCAGACATTTTTAATTACTTTTCTAATTCTTTGCGTCACGTTTGAGTGGATTAAAACGTTGTGAAAACGATAAGAGGTGCGGGGCAAAGATATGAATATTGATGAAATTATTTTTGCAAAAAAATGGAACAATGTATCTTAAACAAAGTGAAACTAGTGTCAGTGAACAATATTTTAAAGTACCAGGAAAAGTCCATACGTTTCGAAGGTGTGATCTGAAAGACACTGAGAACCAGAGATCTTACAAGGGGAATTATCGGATATCCCGACGACAATCGTCACGGAACTTTCTGTGGTGGACAAGCATGACACCAATGTAAGAGGTGTGAAATACGGAATTTTGCAATCGCCCGCAACCCTTAGAACATGGCTTATAAAAGTGGGACAAACGCCTGTAATGTATGCAGCCATAAAGTGTCATACAACACTTACCTGTTAGATATGAGGCACCAAAATGTCAAGAGAGACCCCGTACAACACCAGTAAGTTACAAATGTCATATACAAATGACATTTGTAACTTACTGGTGTTCTCACGTCACGGTAATGTGTTGGGAGAGAGCAGTGCTGCAAACAAAGGTGAATCTCGCGCCACGAGTAGATAATGACGTCACTTGAATCACAGTCAGGAACGTTGCACATGTCGCGCACAGCAAAATTGATGTCCAACACATTACGGAACGAAAGAGGAGTTTCGTGTGGCAAGTATCTAGACGCTTTCCACGCATAGCTTGGTACTGTGGTGCACACAACTGGTTGTATATAAATGAATGCAACTTGAAAACGAAGATTTTCTCATGCAGGTTGACGCCATGCACCTCATCAGAACGTATGCACTCTTCCATGCGTCGTGCAAACACTTTGAATTGTCGAAAGAAATACACATCAAGGGGCTGGAAGTATTTGGTGGCTTTCGGTGGTATGATTTTTGTGTGCAAATCGACGTCCCTGTTACCGAAGGCTTGGCTGGCAAACTAGTGTCGGTTTGACCAGACTACGAATCTAGTAAGAGAAGGGAAGGTCCTGTTAGCTCTGGTTCCAGTACCTTACGCATCCTGGACAGAACGAGAGCTGTGGACAACCTACCACTGGTGTTGCAGTCACATTCTATATTTGGAGGTTGATTACGTCGTACTGTTTCGGAAACACGTTTGCCAAACTTAACTTCCGCTTCCTGAAAGCAGATGTACAGTTTCTTTGCAAGGCGCCCTGACATGGACAGAAGCACCCGAATGGTACAGGAGTGGGTAGTTGATGCAACGGATTGCACAACAGCTTCAGTTGTCTTCTCCCCAGTCAGTGATAGCGTCCTGTTTGACGTGAGTTCGTATTCAAATCGAGTTTGTTCTGTATTGAACACCATGTCGGTCAACTGCATTGGCAGTAATGTAGTCCGTAACATCGCGTACAACCTCCAATGCGCTATTCCTTACGGCCGTGTCAAGGGTTACATCCCGCCTGGCAACGAACCTCGGTATCTTGCGTGATGAGATATTATAGCGGCGTTAGAATTTGTGCAGTAAATATGTGCTGGATTTAAAATTGGTGATACCCATTGCGTTAGCTGCTTTCTTCGCCCACGTCTTTAAATGCCAGTAGTGAATTGAGAGCCCCATGTTACGCGCATCTTGGAATGTGGTGTACATATCCTGGCAAATGCGTGCTGTTTTGTGTTCCCTCGTGCCACCACTTTCAACAGCCGTTAGTATTTGCCGCACTTTTTCTGGTGATATCTTGTACTTACGAGCAGTTGCTGAAACGGTTTTCTTTGCGACCTTCACATTGTCATAGACACTCTGCATGGTTTGTCCGGAAAATTGTTCATGAATGCTTTCCGTTTCACTTTGGGGGTGATTGGGTGATGGCTCATAGGAACTCGAACTGCTTGGCACGTTGTGTGCTGGAGTACCCGGTGCAACATTATGTTCAGATAACGTTTCCGACGTTTCATCACTATCACGCCACAAAGTCTGTCCTTCAAACATGTCAGCGGCTGAAATAATATGTTGCTCCAAAATGCTATACATCTGCCTTGAATTTGCCGGTCGATGTACGTTGGGGCCGTGTCTTCCGCTTGGTATTTCTGCGTCACCTCGTTCACCAGTATCTGTACTACAGCATGAAGGTTACAAGCCATTTTCTTAAAACACACAACACAATATTTGTATGCGTACGAACAGACCCGGGCGCTGTTTCATACTACTCACGATTAACAGTCACTGACGTACACAACGCAGGACACCTTCCAGGCATTCGCAGTATCACCCAATCACATCACACCCACATTTACATGTTGTCTGACACTTTATGGCTGCATGCATTACAGGTGGGCGTCCCACTTTTATAAGCCATGTTCTAGGGGTTGTGGGCGACTGCGAAATGTCGTACTCCACACCTGGTACTGTAGAGTCATTCTTGTCCACCACAGAACGTTCCGTGACGATTGTCGTCGGGAGGTCCAATAGTTTCCCTTGTGAGTGGATACAATGAGCTGTCATGGAAAATGAAGAATAAACTGTTTATAGACACGTGAAGAATCATGTTGTGCGTGCTTGTAGATCTAATTTTCTTGCATTGCGTGAGAGCCGCGAACTGATATGTCGTGTGAAATTTTTGGGTATATTTAAGAACAACTAATGTAATACACCACTACAGTTGTAAAATATGGAGAACGTTTCTAATAACGAGAACTGAAGGGTTCATGTGAAAAGCGTGAAACATCTACGTTCTTGTTTCGAACAGTTTTTGTCTTTCCTTTCTTCCGTTCAAGCTGTACAAAGATGTGTTTTTAGTTAATTGCACTGAGTTTCGAAGCTCGTGCAAACACACACACAGATATAGGAGAATGAAATTTATCCTGATACTTCTTACATTTCTTTTCTTTGCTGTTTTCTTAGGTAAACTAATGACACACAAAGAGCACCCCCCCCCAAAAAAAAGATATGAAATGGTGTGCTTTATAGGGAAAAAACTGAAATTGTACTTTTTTTAAATAACAGGAATATATGCATGCGACGTATCTCGGCATTTTTTTAAATGATATGAGACTGTAAAAGCTGAAATTGTATTTTTTAAATAACAGGAATAACAAAACATTATGCATGTGACGTTTCTCGGTACTTTTTTAATGAAGAATGGAGCTTATAAGCAATTACGTACATGTTCTCTTTAAAAAAAACGTTTCTAACAAACCGGGCAGCGATCTATGTATTATACCTATAAAAAACAATAGGCTTCCATTTTTTTTATTATTTTACAGTGGAAAAAATACAGCCATGTCTCGTAACTTAAATACATACGCATACTGTTCGCTGTGGAGAAATATTTTCTCTAATATTCAATATTCAAAATATTGTTCCATACTAAACCTTGGAATCGTGGATTCGAAGGAAAATAGGTGCCATTTTTATAAATCTGTTAACGCCATAACAATCAATAGAGATTTGTTATGAACACAATATTCCATTCCGTATTATAATTTGCCATGAATCCCTATAAGTTGGCACACACACACACACACACAGTCACAGTGAGTTTTCATTCGTGTTAAAATTTTACACGAATTCAAATTCAATCAGTTGAAATAACAGTTTTTGTTCTCTCGGTAAAAAATAAATTATATATGAAAACTTAAATTCAGCTCGTATGGGTTTGTTTTCACGGTTATGTTTCGATACCTGACAACCACCGGTGATGTGAATTTAATAACAAATCATCTGAGTTACAACTTTTGTAAATGAAATCGTAACTCACGAATTCAGATTTTTTTCCCTTTTAACTGATGTTAGTGTTAGGCTTCGTAAGTTTTTAGCAAATCGTTTTTCTTGTAACTGTTGGGTGTTAAATATTTGAAACTGAAAAGGAAAGTATTTCAAATTGGTCATTTCATTTTAGAACACAAATTTCATAATTGCATATTTTTGGAGCACTCTTCCACCCTAACTTGGTAGTTTACATGTGAAATAATTTCACTTTAAAATATTCGGAATTTGAACATTTGAGGTAAGAAAACCTGAAGTTTAGTCGCCATCATTACACGAAATAAATGCTTTTTCATGCAGTTTGATATTTGCCCTAAATAAAAATTGCGCCGCAAACGCGCCATTAATTGTACCCCTAAAACGAGACCCACGATGGAAATTAGAATAAGGATCGTTGTCTTTTCTTCAGAGCAGATTTCACTCACGTCACTAGGGGCTGTGTCTTTGCCCACGTGATGCTGTTACTTGCAATTCGAGGCTTCAGACGCTACGTGATTTGTTAAGAGGATACAATCGCGCTTTTGCGGTGCACTTTTCATTTAGGTTTCCTTGTCTTTCATTTTACATGGCCAACAAGGTCGAATATCTGAACGGCGTTTCAGAATACAAGTTTTCATGACCAAGGTTTTGTGTAATACAGAAAAGAAGTAAATTTATATTAAATATTCTTACATTATAAACGAGCACCAGGTGTGTGAAAGACAAAGTATTATTGTACAACTGGCGTGGAAATATAGCAACCTGAAGGGTATTTCTGTGTTATCATTCTGATATGCACACTTAGATCTAAAACGAAAATTTCCTTGTTACGAAAGCCTTTGTAATAGATTAAGTCCCCACGTTTTGTCTTTGAATGCGTAAATGAAAAATAAATAAATAGCTCCTTTTTCGGTGTATGGGACGAAACTTTTTTCTTGAGAATTTCGGGACTTGACTTATACATCACTGCGATTTATCTATTGACTGATTATTGAAATTTTTTAAAGAGAAAAAAAAATCGTGACTTATATTCGGTGGTTGTCTGAGCACCTTAAACGCAATATGACGTTCATAAAAAACTATTCGGGACATGTACGATATATAACATTACATTTCTTTCAGAATTTGCTTAAAAACTGTAAAAACGAACATTTCCATTCCCCAGAATGATTTTTTAAATCGCCGTAGTCGATTGGAAGTGGAAGCTGTTATACGTTAATTGCATCCGCTTAGCGATTGCGTTTCCAGTAGTGCTTCCGAATTCGGCCTGCGTAATTCCTTGACCGCCCCGGTGGCGCAGTGGTCTAAGCTATGGCCTCTGATCATTCGTCCGAAAGGGGTCCTAGTTAGAATCCCGGTGAGGCATGGATGTTGTGTTTGTCTTACGGCACTGGCTCTCTCCCTTCCCTGAAACCAGTGACGGTAAATTAGGGACGGGCGACTGCTTATAGCCCATTGAGTTGCTCACGGTGGTCGCTAAACCTGCAATAAAAAAATAAAAGAAATCCGTGTAGTGTCATCAAACAAAGATCTTCGCTCTTTCCACGTTTATAAGTGAGTCACGGAAAAATTATCATTGGCCGCCACCGGAAGTCGAACCCAGGGTCTTCCAGTTACGCGCCGGATGCTTCGGATAGACTCACACACGCTAACTGCCAAGCTAAGTTCGCAGACTGCTTCTTGGAGCCCAGCACAATGCTGGGGATTCACCAAAGATGGTAAGCAGCAACTGAAGAAATAATTAGAAGGCGAATGAATAATCAATACAGACATTTAACATGGACCAGGAACATCAAACAAAGGTCTAAGCACTTTCCACGTTTATAAGTGAGTCACGGAAAAAATAATTATTAATTATTCATTCGCCTTCTAATTATTTCTTCAGTTGCTGCTTACCATCTTTGGTGAATCTCCAACATTGTGCGGGGCTCCACGAAGCAACCTGCCAAATTGGCTTGGCAGTTAGCGTGTGTCAGTCTGGAGGAATTCGTGGCCGCTGTGGTGTAGCGGAAGCATGTCCGGCGCGTAATTGGAAGACCCTGGGTTCGACTCCAGGTGGCGGCCAATGAGAATTTTTCCGTAACTCACTTATAAACGTGGAAAGAGCGTAGATCTTTGTTTGATGTTCCAGGTCCACGTTAAATGTCTGTATTAATTATTCATTCACCTTCTAATTATTTCTTTAGTTGCTGCTTACCATCTTTGGTGAATCCCCAGCATTGTGCGGGGCTCCAAGAAGCAACCTGTCAAATTGGCTTGGCAGTTAGCGTCTGTTTGTCTGGAGAAATTCGAGGCCACTGTGGTGTAGCGGAAGCATATCCGGCGCGTAACTGGAAGACCCTGGGTTCGACTACCGGTGGCGGCCAATGAGAATTTTTCCGTGACTCACTTATAAACGTGGGAAAAGCGAAGGTCTTTGTTTGATGTTCCTGGTCCACGTTAAATGTCTGTATTAATTATCCATGTAGTGATTATAGATCAGATGTCAGTGCTCACACCTTTTAATTCTATATTTTCTTTTTAGGCACTACTTGAGAGTTGTCGTTTTATGAAAGGAAAATGTTCAAAAACTTACCGCTACAGTACACTGGCATTAGTCCTGATGCAAAACACAGCAGAACTAACAAGACCACCTCAGATGGGACGTAACCACCTTTTCAGTAAGGATCGAAAGAAAAGAGGCGAGCTCTTACGTTTTTTCATCTATTGGCCTTGTGATAACTACTTATCAGCCTAATCCGAAGCATTAAGGTAGCATCAATCATCCAAAAAAAAAAAAAATAATAATAATAATAAAAGTACGAAATTCAAATTCCTACTGAAAGAAAAAAATCTGAAAATTTCCTGACTTTCTCTTCCTTTTAGTATTGACGGCAACATTAAATATGTAGTTAGATAATTTCGGAACGTTAACTGTATTTATTTCAGCATGGTCTTATACTCAGGATCGTTTCATCTACGAATGATGATAACGAAACTGAGGAAGTTAACCCATTCGACAAGTACTCCATATCGACTTTTAAACCGAAAAATACAATAAATGGGCAATTCTACTGTTACAGTTTCCGCGGAAATTGCTGTCCTAATCCATGAAGAAAAGGCATTCCTCAAACTTATTTTTAGTCGTACAACTCAATGTCATAATACCACAAAATATTCAGAAATGCCGATTTATGCTCTTTATTCAAAGGTAAAAAACAACAACAGAACAAAACCTTCAGTAAAAAATAATAGATCGTTTGATCGTTCGGGAGAAAAATTAATGTTCCGTTTAGTTCCATGTTTCTCCAGATCCATGCGATTACAAATGCATACATTCTATTACACAATTCTTAACTTCATGAGTAGATGCCAGTGATTGTCTGTTAAATCACATCACCAGCTGCTGCCACAGATGTAATCATGATAAATTTATTTGTGAAGTAAAACGTAACCTGAAACAATTTATATTATATATGTTATTAATTTAATGTAAAAAGAGCTAAAAACTGTTGTTTTAATTGATTAAATTGGAATTCGTGTAGATTCTTTTCACAGATACGCACTCACACCGACACACTACGTTATCAGAAGTAACCAGACACTAGCCTATCCACAAACTTTCTATAAATCGAAAGAAATGTATATCGAATGGGCCACTCTTTGCTGCTTCCGTCTAGATCTTGGTACATTACTACGGGAAACGCTTTCCATTCTGCCACTTGATCATTAGTTAAGTCGCACACCGATATCGGGTGGTTCGGTCTGGATTGCAGTCGCCATTCCAAGTTATCACGAAATATTCCATGCAGTTGAGATCGGGAACTCTGTAGACGCGTCAAGTTCTTCCACAACGTCTCATCAAACCATTCCTGAACGCACCTTGCTTCGTGAACGGAGTCAGCGTTTGTGGATTTTTGAAATTTATTTATTCAATCGTCACTCACTGAAATTGACATTTTTTTAACACAAATAATCTCAACCGAGTTTTTTTCTCTTTCTTCTTTTTCGCTGTCTCTGTTTATTTATTTATTTATTTATTTATCTTTATTTCTCATTGTGGCTATGCACAAATCTTTTGGCCATTTGGGCTGTACTAGAAAAATGTATCCCATTTTTTTTATGTTCATAAGTGCATATAACTAACAAAGAGAAATTAAATCTAATCTAAGGCCTTAGGCTTAGCTCTTTTTGGAAATTTTTATACCACTGTTTTCACATTCGTAAGGTTTACACACCCAGCAATGAAAATTGACTCACGTTTTCAAAGGCACAAAACCATAATTGTAGGGTTTTTGACAGTTTTTATTCTACCAATGCCATATTCACAACGTTTACACATCAAATTAAATTAATAATATTGCGCTTTTATTTAGGCACAAAATATTTACTCAAAAAATAAATATTTGTGTATAAATAAAAGCGCCTTTTACCAGTTTTTATTCTACCAATATCATATTCACAACTTTTACACAGCGAATCATGTTAAAAATATTGGGCGCGTTTACTTAGGCACGAAATATAATTCATAGGCCCTAGGCCTTTTTAATAGTTTTAACTCTATCAATGCCATATTCACAACGTTTACACAGCAAATCAATTTAATAGTATTACGCTTTTACTTGGGCACGAAATATTAATTCATAGGCTCAGACCTAGGGCCTATGAACGAATATTTCGTGCCTAAGTAAAAGAGCAGTATTATTACATTTTTTTTATTTGTGTTTGTGTAAACGTTGTGAATATGGCATTGATAGAGTAAAAACTATTAACAAGGCCTAGGCCTAGAGTCAATGAATTAATATTTCGTGCCTAAGTAAAAGCGCAATATTATTAAATTTATTTGTTGTGTAAACGTTGTCAATATGGCATTGATAAAGTAAAAACTACTAAAAAGGTCTAGGGCTCATGAATTAATATTTCGTGCCTAAGTAAACCCCAATATTATTAACTTGATTTGCTGTGTAAACTTTGTGAATATGGCATTCGTAGAATAAAAACTGTCAAAAAGGCCTAGGCTTAGGGCCTATGAATTAATATTTCCTGCCTAAGTAAAAGCGCAATATTATTACATTTATTTGTTGTGTAAACGTTGTGAATGTGACAATGATAAAGTAAAAAATACTAAAAAGGCCTAGGGCCTAAGAATTAATATTTCGTGCCTAAGAAAACGCCCAATATTATTAACTTGATATTCTGTATAAACGCTGTGAATATGGCATTCGTAGAATAAAAACTGGTAAAAGGGCCTAGGCCTAGGCCTACGGCCTGTGAATAAATATTTCGCGCCTAAATAAAAGCGCAATATTATTAACATGATTTGATATGTAAACGTTGTGAATATGACACTGGTAGAATAAAAACTGTTAAAAAGGCCTATGCCTGTGGCTTATGACTTTAATATTTAGTGCCTAAGTAAAACCGCAATGCTATTGGCTTGATTTGATACGTAAGCGTTATGATGAAGTCGGCGGATTAAATGCTGTTAAAAAGGCCTATGCCTGTGGCTTATGACTTTAATATTTAGTGCCTAAGTAAAACCGCAATGCTATTGGCTTGATTTGATACGTAAGCGTTATGATGAAGTCGGCGGATTAAATGCTGTTAAAAAAATCCGAGGTGTAGGGCCCATGAATTAATTAATTAAAAGAAAAATATTACAAATTTGACATGTTATGTAAATATTTAGTGCCTAAGTAAAAGTGCAGCGTTATTAAAAAATCCCACCTTATTGTCCTTTCCTGAACACAGCAATTTTTGCTTGGCTTACATAGAACGTTTTCTCGAAATTTGTTTGGAATTCCCAATTCAATTCTCAATATAGGCCAAGAAACGGCAATCTTTATACCCCCCCTCGAACTTCTGTGGCCAGTTGCCCTAAGTATGAACGGACATGAAAATTCCGAAAAACAAACGAGCTCCTTCCCATCGTTAGGCACCTTGGGAAACTGCCACACATAATTCGGAAACTTGGAAAACTGCCACACCAGAAAACTGCCACACATTCAAAGTGTTCCTCGGTGTGTCAATCTTCCGGTGTGTCTTCCGGTGTGGCAGTTTTCTTGTGTGGCGGTTTACAGTGAACCGCTTTGACCCTATGACGAAAATACCCCAAACAGATTTTATAAAAAAAAAAAAAAAAACGAAAAAGAAGGTAACATCATGCCAAAGCCCAACATGAAACGTACCTGGAGTGAAGCACAAAAGATAAAAAACCTCTTCAATTTTTTTTTTCTCAAATTTACGTGTAGGAATACCGGATCGAACAATGTGGTCCAAAGTAACAAATTTTCATAGGCACCTGCGATTTGGCCTAGGTAATTGCAGCTATCCTAAAACAGGCAATAGGCGTATAACAAAAAAAAAAAAAAAGGGGGGGGGGGCAGATAAAATGTCAATCTCGCATTTCTGGCCCTTCGCAACCTTTACAACAGTGTATCGTACAGTGTTAGTAGTTCGCAGCCTCCCAGTCCCTTTTTGTAGGGAAAGGGGAAGATTATCTTGCTCTTACGTACTCGGGCTGGTAATAATCCTACATGTTGCAGTTACAAAGGTTACACAAAAAAGAACAACACATACTTCGAAAATACACATAAGGATATTGATATATAAAATACTTACTTTACAGCGTCTTGCTGATTGATGTCCAGGGCATTTTGTTGCTCTCTAGAACGTCGTAATCGCTGGGCTCTCGATGACTTGCTGTGGGCAGGATGCCTTGCTCTTCTTCTGTTATTTTGTGACATGATGGGAAAGTATTAATAATTTGACCAGGGCGTTCTGATCAGAACTTTTCATTTAAAAAATAACTTACTTAAACCACAACTGGTCCAGGATTTTGAAATTTTTTTGAGCGAACTGAATGAAGTCAGGAAACATTGCGAGAGCGAAAAGACAAAATACGCGCTGTAACGTTTTAACCAATGAGGTTACTTGGGGTGGGGCTTTGCAAGTAGGTGGAGCTTCCTAATTAGGTGGAGTTTCTATAGCTCAAATTCAGGGGTTCTCTGCTAATGTACACACTTTCTCCTCAAAAAATGAATGTACAATAGAATTTAAGGTGATTTATGGAAGAAAAGATTCCAATCTCATTTGTGGATCTATTCATTGATTTCTATTTGTCTCAGATAATTAGAAAAATCAAACAGAAATGAGGGATGTCGTTTCTTTCAGACAGAAACACTGCTAAGATAACTTATCGCGCCATCTAGCGCCAAATTCGAATACTTTCGAGTACGATAAATTGAATTAAAAAAAAATTCTAACAAAAATTCTAACATTTTTTTTGGAATAATAACCGTATCACATATTAGCTATGGGTCGTTTTTATTTGTGCTCAAAATTTCAAACACTACAAAGTAATAGTCTTCGAGAAAATGTGTACAAAAGAATTTACATTACAGATATAAGATAGAATTTATCTTTAGGTCCCCCTTAACGTAGGGAATACGGAATTGTCGATAATGTTATTATAGGGCGAAAGGTTAATATTTTCATGAAATGGATATATGTGGCCCAGCCCAAACCTTGAAGAACAGCTACAGAACGTGATGTCTTTCCAACCAAATATCACAGACGGCACAACACAGTCGGAGAGGTAACCTTCACCTGATGTCCTGCACATCAAGACACGTCCGTCGGACAGCCTGATGACGGAACATGATTCATCACTGTATAGAAGGAGTTTCCACCACTCCAAGGTCTCCTGAAACTGAGCTTTACACTTCTATATCGCACGCTTGGCTTTGATCTCCTTGATATCTCGAATTTGTGTGGCTGCTCGACCATGAAATCCATTCTCTTCTGCTTTCAACAAACATTATTGTGTTGCACTAAGTACCGGCGATTTTTTTATTGGAGGTTTAACGACCACCGTGAGCAACTCAATGGGCTATAAGCAGTCGCCCGTCCCTAATTTAGGGTCACTGGTTCCAGGGAAGGGAGAGAGCCAGTGCTGTAAGACAAAAACAACATCCATGCCTGACCGGGATTCGAACCCGGACCCCTTTCGGACGAATGATCAGAGGCCATCGCTTAGACCACTGCGCCACCGGGGCGGCGCGATTTTTCGCACCGCAGGTTTCAGCACATAATGGTTACGGTCGCGTATTTAATAAGTGTATATACGGATTGGCGATTGCAGCCATTTCGAACATCCGATTGGTTCGGAGCTGTTTTGGTGATTGTTTGCAGGCGAAGTCTAGAAGAAGCACGTGACGAGAACATCTATACATGCTATGGCGGGAAGTTCTGCTTTTAAAGGAACAGTAAACTTGAAAAAAATAAGGTGTTCAAAAATAGGAATTTTTGCTGACGTATTATCCAGATGACGTGGGGATGCTCATTGAGCCGAAATTTGTTTCCCTGCGGTCATTGTGAGCTGATTAAACAGACGACAAAGTTTCTGGTGATGACGTCACACTAGACAAGCTGTCAGGCCACTTGTCCCACCAGCGGCATCTGTATGTACTCGGCGCAGTAGAGGTTGTGAGGGAAAGCACAAGTTAATTGGTGTCAGGAATTTCTCTAATTGTGTTGCACGTGTCCTGTTTGTTAGACACTGAGCTTTCTGCTGCAGTTTACACAACTGGAATGAATTTTAAGCAGTTTACGGATTTCTCTGAAACCCTTGGTTTACGATCACTCAATAGTACTACTTTTTACAAAGCAGTGAAATTTTTAGTTGGGCCAATAATCAAGTTTACGTGGCACAGTATGAAAAAGCAAATTAATGATGATTTAAAATTATGCGATTCCGAAATTAGGGTGAGCGGAGATAGAAAGTTTGATTCGCCAGGTTTTTGCGCCAAATACTATACATATACTATTATGGATATTCGCAAGGGAAATATTGTAGATTTTATTGTCGTCCAAAAAGGTGTTTTTGATGGGGACCTAGAAAAGAATGCGTACGATTTATTACCCTCAGGCTTCTATGAAGAAATAAAGATATTCGTTTTTTATCAGATGGACATAGAAGCATTCGTGCCCTCTTGAAGAAAAAAATATCACCAAATTGATCATCAGTTTAATGTGTGGCGCATGGCCAAAAGTTCAACTAAAAATCTAAAAACTGCTGAAAAGAAAGCTTCTGTACTAGAAGCATGGCGGTTCAGTATAACCAACCATTTGTGGTGGTCAGCTCAAACGTGTAATGGAGATGCTGAACTGCCGGTGGAAAAATTTCTATCTGTGACTAACCTATCATACAGTAATAACAGTAGAAATAACAGGTAAACTGCCTTTTTATCAAACTATTATTTCTAGAGCTATATATCATATTCAACTATTGCGGTGTTTTCGTAGGGGGGCTCATTAATGGCTTTGCACTTGGGCAACGAGAAATAGTCATAAAGTTGTTTCTTCCATGAAATTAGGGGAAACTAAAAAAAGAAATAAAATATACACTTAGTTCAATGGAAAATACCTTTATATACTCGTATACGGACAGCAGCTGACAAATCTTTAGTGACAGTGGAAGATAATCGAGTTGGGCTGTGTCATTTCTACAGGGCTGACCCTAAGGCGTGGGCGACATGAGCTTGCGCCCACGTCAGCGGTCATATGGAGGACGGCTGGCCGGTAGGTAGACTACCCTTATTTTGCTTTACTTTTTTATATAAATATATATATATTATGTTTATATGATAAAAATCTGAAATATACTGTTTCATAAACTACAAGGAGTGTTCAAATGAAAAGGTACGAAACGACACTGTGGGTATAAATGAAGACTTTATTCAAAGTATACACCATAGGCCGTAGCACAACGATCCCATTGATTAACGAGCCGAAGGATTCCTTGTTCCCAAAATTCCTGTGGCCGTGACGAGACCCAGTCCTGCACAGCTCCTTGAGTTCGCCGTCCGAGTGGAAGCGCTTCCCTTTCAGATGTTTTTTCAGGGGACCAAACACGTGGAAATCGCAGGGCGACATGTCCGGGCTGTAGGGCGGATGGTCAAGCTGCTCCCACTGGAACTTGGCCAGTTCCACGTGTGTGACCCTGGAGACGTGAGGACGCGCGTTATCATGGAGCAGAACCACACCCTCTGCGATGAATAGCGGCCGGTTTAACACCTTCCGCTGTCAGAAATCGGATAACGCCTCGCTGCTCCTCAATCGTCGAATTTTGCAATGTGAACGCCATCCTGTCCTCACACGCACTGCCGCGTCAGTTGGACGGCGCTCTTTATAAGAGCCTCTGCTCTCTCCTGCGCATGCGGGCGCCCGCGCATGCTCCGATCCACGCCGCCGACTCCAATCGCATCCTTAGATGTGTCGCTACGTTCTCCCATAGCGGTATAGGCAAATATGTTAACGGTTACGTTCTTATGACGTTTCGTACCTTTTCATTTGAACACCCCTAGTACATATTATTTACCCCTTTTTCTTAGTGAATCAATCGCGTTTGTTTCATCCGTATTATTACATAAAAAAGAATACTTAATTGCAATATTTTATAGCAGTTCTCATTCTCTGCCGTATTTCTAAGTCAGTATATTTACCCTTTCTATTTTAGAAGTCTCTATCTTTGTGTCTATTCCTGGGCCTGAGACAGCATACTTGATTACAGAACAGTTTGCTGACATTCAGTTCATATTAAAGCTAGCATTTCACAAAATCATAATTGCAGGAAGAAAAACAAAGCATGTTTACCGCAATTTCAGTGCCTATCCTGTACTATGTTCTCCTTTTTGATTATTTACAAGATAATTTGAAAAAACGTTTATATAGTCATCTTTTCTTAGAAAAAAAAAACAATTCACACAGGTCTGTAGCTAAAGAAAAAATAAAGGTAAGAAAATGATTTTTGTATGCATGTATCATTTAGAGGGAGTGATGTATTTTTTGTTCATTTGTTTCATGAGAACATACAGTGTTTACTGAGGCATATAAGTACTTGGTTAGAAAATTAGATGAGATAAAGTGCTGTGTTATTCTTTCAAACTATATGTAGGAGTAACTGTCAAAATTAATTTATTGAGTGTGAATACGGCACTTTAATTAATAATAGGTATAAAAAACTTTGCATGCCTGAGGAAAAGCCGTGATAGTTTTATAAACATATCTGTGGACCCACTTTTCTATTTTATGCGATATTCATTTTTCATGAGCTTATGGGATAAACATATTTTTCAGTAAAACAATTTGAGAAACAGAATCGGGTGACTAAGGGTTTTATGAAGGAACGGTAATTCGGTATATTTAAATTCGTATTGCAACTTCACGTATCGTTGTATGTAGTACCGTATTTTCTATTTCATAGCGGATTTTCATCGAAATCAAGAATTTGCTATTGAAATTTTGATCTAGAAATTTGTTGGTTTGCATTCGCACTCGAACATTCCATTTGCGTTATTTATACGATACATTATGCGTTGAATCAAACACTGTATGTACCTTTCCAATAGCTATGTATATCCCACCAACTCCTCGCGGTTACTGATGGCGTTGCTATCTCAATTGCTGCTCGTTGCCTCAGAAGGACTGGCATTGCGTTTGCCAGTCAATTCTCCTCCAAAGTCTTTGGTGGGTACTGTTCTTTTTTTTTCCTTTTTTTTGATTGGAGGTTTAACTACCAACATGAGCAACTCAATGGGCTATAAGCAGTTCCCCGTACCTAATTTAGGGTCACTGGTTCCAGGGAAGGGAGAGATCCAGTGCCGTAAAACAAACACAACATCCATGCCTCACCAGGATTCTAACCCGGACCGCTTTCGGACAAATGATCAGAAGCCATCGCTCAGACCACTGCGCCACTGAGCGGTGGGTACTGTCCCAAAACGTGCATTTCCGTTAAAATCTTGATGTCGAATGTTTTCACGATTACAATACTTTCTAAAGGTAAACGAGAACTTTTTTTTAAACACAATGTACGGAAAAAATTTAAAGAAAGAAAAAAGAACTGTTAGCCAATGTGACTGAGAATGTTTTAATCATTTGGTTGGCTAGTTAAAACATACCCTTAAATTGAGAAAATATTCTGATAGTTGGAACTCGTAGATCTGAACACGATATTTACCTTGTTTCTGGCATATGAGTGAGATATTTACATCTGTCTGCCTGTAATAACAAGAAACTAATGGGCAAAAATATGAGATTTAAAATAAGGGCTGAACTAACATATTAGAAATGAATATCTGGAAGTATTCGTGCAGCTCTACTGAAAATTTAAATGTCGGCAAAATTCTCTAGATTTTTGTTAGGGGAGTGAAGTACTTATCATTTATTACTGGTTATTCTAGATATTTATTTTAATTTACCCTTAACCTCATTGTCATTGGTGTGAACCAGGTATAATAGCTCTCTTAAGATTCGTATACGAATCGATTGGGTTCTAGTTTTTCGGTGCCAGTTTTCCTAGAACCGAGTAGGAAATCGGCATGTTTGGTTGGTACAACATGTAATTTAGCAATTCTCATTTTACACGTATGAGGTGAAGCAAGTAAATACTGGAAAAATACTCTAATCATTTAGAGGAAAAAAGAAAATTGGGATTTCAGTGGGGATGGAAATGCGTTTTTTTTTTAATTTCATTTTTGAAGGATTTTGAATTATTTGTTTTATCCTAATTGCTAATGAAATCCAGATTGCTAATATAATAAAAAGGGAAACTAAATAAAAATGCGTAGACTTTAAAATTCAGATAACTTCTCAATCCCTGTTTTGTTAGATACCTTCGTACATAGAGTGCTATCTTAATGGGTTGGTCTCGAGCCTCGCATTAATCAAAGGACACCAACTGAATGTTTTAATCGAAAGGAAAAAATACATTTCCTGAGAACTTTAAAGTGTAAAATAAGTATTTGGGAATTTTCCATGTAAGTTAGTTTGAATTCCTTCCCCCTCCGGCTGCATGAAGGAAACATTTTCCGTCGTCATTTCTGATGTACATTCCACTGTAGCTTTTCAATATTTAATTTTTCTGTTGCTGGTTGTGAAAGTTTTTGGAAGTATTCCCATAGGACGTATTTTTCCTGATGTGTATTCTTACAGTATTCTTCATCGAAAGACAAACTGGCAATTTGTATAGGTTTTCATTGAATTTTTGGAAGATAATTCCATAAATAATGCTATCACTATGTATTATACGTGCCTCAAGAAAAGTGTGTGTGTGTGTGTGTGTGTGTGTGTGTGTGTGTGGAAGGGGGGAGGAGGTGTATGTAACAAAACATCTTAATTTCATCTAAAGGCCGCCAGACGTTCACCTTGCCCACGCACGAACAATATCACCCTGAATTTCCAGGGTAACAAACAAAACCCGAACACTGTTCATTTGATTCAGGAAAACATTCCCTAATTTTACTCACAACACAGGAGGTGATTACTTTTCTGCTTTTCCGCCCTACAGGTATCCAGGCATTGACCCAATATACGAATTGTTTGTATGCAACGTGTCTCCATAGTTTGTTACATACAAGTTCATATTTTATTTTCTCGTATTTTTGTGCCCGAAGAATCATTTGATAACGACTTGCCTGTACGGCGTGGATGTTTAAAACAACACTCTCGAATGATTCCTGGTTTATTTTACATTGGGCACTACCTTTTATTTTCATCATTTGATCACTCTCGTGGAAACAGAAACACTCAGCGTCTGTTGATATTCTCTCGCAGTTATCGCATTGGCACCAGACAAGATTACGTTTTCTACCCTCGAATTCGTTTTCACATTCCTTGTTAAACATTCGTACTGTACCGGCAGAATATCATGGTTTAAATGAATACGGATTTACACCAGCCATTTTACAGATTGGTAGGATCTACTGCGCTGCACAAAACGGTAAACAGAACCGACTGGAGCCTTCCGCATGCTGGGCGTCCTATCCTCTTGTCTAGTGGGACGTCACTGCTGGTTTTAAACAAGTTAGTAAAATCATGTAATGCATTGATTATGATACGACATACCAGAAATCATTACTCAAGTTATCACTCAAGTTATGGAATAAATCTCGGTCCTGTGCCCTGACCTTTGGTCCCATTTCGATGATATTCAACAGAACAGGTTCAGTATACCTGCGAAATAACATGATAATGTTTTGTCGCAATCGAAACATTTTTACGTAAGTTATGACGCATAAAGGCTATGGAATAGAACCCGCTCCTGTGTCCTAACCTTTGACCCCATTTCGCCCATTTTCAACAGGATTCGTCCCCAAGCAGGTCCCAACAACATACTAACATTTCATCCAAATCGAAGAATTTTTACGTACGTTATGACGCATAATGGCGATGGAAGTGATTCCACTCCTATGTCCTGGCAGATGGGAGTTATCGTGCGGACGGACATACGCACACAACGCGTTAAGTAATGAGGCAGATAAGAATCACGACCATCTGCTCGCAAGAGTGTGACGTCATAAAACTTTAATAGAATCCACACACAACGCGTGACGTAATGAGACAGATGGCGTTACCGCGTGCCAGCATCTCAATCACGAGAGTGTGACGTTATAGGATTTATAAGCATGGGTAACATTAATGGGACGACGCTATGACACTAAAAACGTGGTAATTTGGGGTGGTTATTTAACCCACTAAACGAATTTTACTAAAGTCGAGATCAAGCTAAATCGATTTTTAGTACCAGAAAACGGTAGGTTAACGACTTTCATCAAAATCCTTAGAGCTGTTTTCAAAATAAAATTTACATACATACAAGAATTGCTCCTTTATTAGTATGAGATAAGGATGATGAAATGGATCCCGATCCTATATCCCGACCTTTGACCCCATTTCGTCCATTTTCAACAGGGTTCGTTCCCAGGTGATCCCCTACCGCATACTAAAATTTCATCGAAATCGAACCATTTTTATGCACGTTATGATGCATAAGGGCAATGGAATGCATCCAGCTCCTATGTCTTGACCTTTGACCCCACTGCACCCATTTTCAATAGGGTTCATTTCCACGTGGTGCCCTACGACATACTAAAATTTAATCGAAATCGAACCATATTTACGCAAGTTATGACGCATAAGGGCAGTGGATAGCATCCCGCTCCTATGTCGTGACTTTTGACCCATTTGTCCCATTTTCAATAGGGTTCGTCTCCAGGTCGTCCTCTACCACATACTAAAATTTCATCGACATCGAACCATTTTTACGCGAGTTACCGTGCGGAGAGACAGACGGACAAAGCTGAAGCATATACGCTTCTTCAACCTGTTGGAAAGCGTAACAAGTTAGTAAAATCATGCAATGCATTGATTATGATACGCTTTCCAACATACTAGAAATCATTACTCAAGTTATTACTCAAGTTATAAGGAAAATGGCTGTGGAATAAATCTCACTCCTGTGCCCTGACCTTTGATCCCATTTCGATGATATTCAACAGAACTGGTTCAGTATACCTCCGAAATAACATGATAAAGTTTTGTCGAAATCGAAGCAATTTTACGTAAGTTATGATGCATAAGGGCTATGGAATAGATCCCGCTTCTGTGTCCTAACCTTCGACCCATTTCGCCAGTTTTCAATAGGATTCGTCCCCAAGAGGTCCTTACAACATACTAACATTTCACCAAATCGAAACATTTTTACGTAAGTTATGACGCATAATGGCGATGGAAGTGATTCCGCAATTATGTCCTGACCTTTGACCCCCATTTCGCCAATTTTCAATAGGGTTTGTCCCCAGCTGATCCCCTACCACATACTAAAATTTAATCGAAATCGAACCGTTTTTACATTAGTTATGATGCATACGAGCAGTGGAATGGATCCCGATCCTATGTCCTGATTTTTGACCCCATTCCGTTCACTTTCAATAGGGTTCCTTCCCAGGTGTTCCCCTACCACATACTAAAATTTCATCGAAATCGAACGATTTTTACACGAGTTATCGTGCGGACGAACATACGCACACAACGCGTAACGTAATGAGGCCGATGGAAATCGCGACCATCTGCTGGCAAGACTGTGACGTCATAAAACTTTAATAGGATCCGCACACAACGCGTGACGTACTGAGGCAGATGGCGTGACCGTGCGCCAACATCTAATCGGACGACGAAATGACATTACTCTAAAAACGTGATAATTCGGAGTGGTTATTAAACCACTAAACGAATTTTCCTAAAGTCGAGATCAAGCTAAATCGATTTCTGTTACCAGAAAATGGCAAGTTAGTGAATGCTCGGAAGAATACAACAGGAGTGTGGTGTATTATTCTGAAGAGTGTGATGGGTGCTGTAATTCTGCGCAAGTGGAAGTAGTTCGAAACTGTTTTCTTAATTTTTGTAAAAGAAATGTGCGGAATATCGTTATTATTAGTTTCACAATGTCACCGAATGGAAAGAAATTAAGGAATGTGAATGTTTTCATGTGCCACAGAAGTGTTGAGTCAGAACTTTTAGTTCCGGTTGAACCTCAAGTTTTGGTTACGGTTTTGAAGATGTACAGGGGTAGTTGATTTCTTGAAGCACTGTAATTGTGCTGTTATTCTGTACATCGTAGTTAACATTTCTTAGTCCTGAAACGGATATTTTTGAAAATAAAGGAGTTCCTTTAATTCAGAAATCATACTACGGCAGGGAGGCCAAGAGCTTCTTGTCGTATTGTGCCGGATAAAAAAATTTTAAGCCCTTACGAAATCCGAAATTAAATATGGAGACTCACGACTTTGGAAAGAGCCGCTAATGCTGTTGAAAAAGCTACTGACTCCGCTTACAGTGCCGCGTAAAACCGCCCTCTTTCCTTTCAGCGTATTCCTACAAGACGCTTGTATGACTACGTACTGCTCAACCGCTTCCTGTTGTATTCTTCCGCCCGTTACTTGCCTTTCTCAACGAAGCTTCACATTCACCGGACTACACTTTGTTACCGTCACCGCACGTACTCTTCCAAACCATCGTACTCCCGGGTAAATACTTCAGCAAAATGCTTTCCTGTTCTCTACAAAAACTATATTTTTGCACATTTCCCCATTATTTTGCATGCTTAAAAAATTGTACGTCGCACTTCTCGCACACAGTGATATCTCTAGTCGTGACCATTGTCTCCAGTCAACCTAGATTCCTCCTGTTTAGGGAACGATTTGTATCTATACTCGGGGAGAAGTTAACCTGACTATGGAGTTAAAGTTAGGGAGCGTGTACTTCCACTGCATAATATAGTTCCTGTTTAAAAGCCGTGTTCGAGCTTGAACTGACACCTAAGAAAGCACATGAATATATAGATGTTCTAAATTTCGTACGTACACACATTAAAAAATTGAAGATCCAGCTCTTTTTGTGTTTCTGAAAAACACAAACATTCGCATTTTGGCGGAGTCATTGTCACTTCTGTTTAGCTTCAGAGAGGCTAAACAGTTAACGCGGATATGTTTACTGTGACTGGGAGGGGAGTATTGTTAGCCGGACTCAGGTAGATAATGGCCTGGCGGTTATTGTAATAAGCTTCGTCCTTCCTTCGTGGTTGCTGTTTTAAAATACTCATTCGGAAATCGTTTGTCTGGTGGTCGGCGAAGTTAAGAAGGTGTGGCGATAAAGGGCGACACGGTGATGGAACACGGGAAGTTTCCTTTTATCTCGCCTTCAGTCACCAGTACGGTGAAGGGTCCTCAACACATGGCACCCCATTAGTGCGCGGAGAAATACTGAGAAACAAGAGATTTCATGTCGGTGAATAGGTTTCACAACCTTAACAGTGTAACAGGCTAATTTTGCCCCGGGTATAGGGAAACGATTCTGAGTCGGGTCCTTTCGTTCGTTGATAGGTTCCAGTTTAGTACCCGATTTCTAAATTTAAATCTGTTTTTAATTCTCAAGGAAAATTTCTTCCTTGGTTTTCTTAGGTTAACGTGAAGATTATGGTGCAAAATTCAGGGACGAAAAATTTCAAAAACTGTGACGTACATCCTTTTGAAATCGGAAATGATGTAAAATAAAAAAAAATCTCATTGATAGAGTCCTTTTTAAAAACGTTTTACGTAAAATTGACCTGTCTATGCGGTACGCGGAAATCCAGTCCGCGGCGACGATGACGTAGTGACTGCCGTTAGAGCATATGCCACGTCTGCCCGTGGTCTCAGCGGAAGCATCCCCGCAAAACAGGTTAGGCCTAGCAGTGCAGTGCGACCGCCAGCTTGACCGTGGCCAACGCTTGACTAACTGTGGTGAGCGCGGAATGATACGTGGCAGTGACACACATACAGCAGTACGGGATGGCTCTGCTTTCACAAGCAATGGAAGGGTCTTTTTTTTTACTTTATAATATTTGCTATTCTTCAGTGGTTTGTTTCAGGAATTTGTAATTCCGTGAGAAACATGTATATTTTCTGTCCTCAGCAGTGGCGTCTGAAAGGGTGAGCCACCAGGCTCCCGACCTAAATACGGGCCTCAAAATGGTGGCAAAGTTTATTTATGTCCGATTTTTTTTTATTTCGTTCATAATATGAACATACCAAGGACGTATTTAGAGAGGGCCCAATATGAAACAATTTTGAAGAATGTCCCCCCCTCTCCCGGAAGTATTTAATACTTTAAAATTTTTGGTTAAAATGTGACTTTCATTGAAAAAAACGCTTTAATTTAATAAAAGTGCGTCAAATTTCATTAGAAAACAAATGCTTTAAAATCTGGGAGTGCTCTGACCCCGAAGCCTCCAGTGATTACGCCTATAAGAATCGGAAGTTCTTCTGCCTTTTTGTTTGCGAACCGGGCTCGTAGTTTCGCTTTCCCGAGCAGGCGGGAGGGAAGCTGACGGAGACGCCGCATACTGGCATTTTTGACCGGTGCGTCGTGCTGTCTGGAAACCTCATAGAAAGACCCAGAAGAAGATCACGTGGCATACGGGTGGATTAACATGAGCACGATGGAATAAAAATGCCAACCTCAGATATTTCCACCCCACCTTGTCTGCCTGCCACTTGTAAGACCGTCTATTGCTAAAAAAGCCGAAATACTTATGAAACATATGAAAGTTGGGGTAAAAAAATGGAAATGCCGACCTCGGAAATTCCCGATTACGGGCCGTCCCCTCCCGCGAATGTGGCGCCATCTAATGGGTGAATGAACAGTTCACCAGTGAGACGTTTTATCGAATGTTCGTTTCGTATCTGATAGATGTCGCAGTGTGCCCGAAAGGATTTTGCTCACGAACTTTTGCATAACGTCTGCCCGTTAATTTTGTAAACGTCACAGTGATTTCGCTTTTTCCTCCCATTCGTTTAGAAATAATTCTCCCAATCCTTTCTAACTATTTGATGATTCATTCTCACACAATTCGCGCACGCGCATACTGAACAGAACAGAACTCCATAAATAGTATACTATTAAATAGTTTCAGTATGTGTATACTGTTAATACTCCTAATAGTATTAATAGTATACACATACTGAACGTGTAACAGAACTCCATAAATAGTATTTATAAAGTAAAACATCTAATTTATTTCTCCCAAAAGGGAAATTCGCACTACAAACTTTGGTACGCTTTTCGTTATTTCTCGCTGGACGGTCCCTAATTGGAAGAAATATCAAAAAGTTTCCATAATACAGCATTTCACAGTTTTTCAACTGTGCACGTATTCTTTTGGTGAATATTATTATTTTACAAAATATTAATATTCACCAAAAGAATATTTCCGTTTTCCTTGTTCATTTGCTAATGAGCAATTACAATTGCTTTTTTAAAATACACGTCGAACTCTCGTAGTTTATCTTTTTGACCGTCCCCTTTTTTTTCATATTCCACCTGGCAATGGAAGAGACGTGTTCCTCCCACGTATGATCACTTTACGCACTCCCCCCCCCCCAATTGTGAAGTCCGTTTCCGTGATACAATGTAAAGACAGGGATCCAATTCAAGAGAAGCAGTGGGGATTGCAGATGACAGTGTGGTGGAATCCGAACTCTATCCCCTACTGCGTGCTTAGGTAACATATCCACTTCGAGTTCGCCCGATTGCCAATTTTTTGTCGCTGTGATGGGAGAAGTTTTCTACCACTTCCGTCCTCTCCAAGCTGACAGCATCGGCTGAAAATGCCAAGCTCTTGACTGAATAACTTCTCATATCAAATTTATTTCTAAAAATGCTATGTCGTTTTGAAAAATTTGTTTTACATAGCAATTTCGCCCAAAAACTGTTGACCAAAGAAAAGTGGATTCTGAACAGTCCTTGTGTTGCTTTTTGCTCTTAACACTAGGCACTATTTTTTGTAGCGGAGATAGATGTTTCCGTCAGCTACAACAGCAAGGAGCAATGGCGTCTGATTCAGGCGAGGCCGTGGCTGTACCAAAAAACATTAATCTCTGACGTTATAAAACTTGTTTTACATAGCAATTTTGTCCAAAAAACTGTTAAGCAAAGAAAAATGGATTCTAAACAGTCCTTGTGGTATCTTTTGCTCTGAACACTAAGAGATACTTTTCGTAGTGGAGGTACCTGTTTCCACCAACAACAGCAAGGAGGTGGCGTCTGACTCAGGCGAGGCTGTGCCTGCACTAAAATACTAATATATCGCGGCGTCCTCTGGCAGCGATCACCGGTACTTCTGCACGTCCCAAACAACACGGCTCACCCCGGACAATCAAGAGTCATCGTTGCCGCTGACTGGATTTTTGATGCCCGGTAAAAAGTAATTCTGACTGATTCATTCAAGGAAACGGCTCTTCTGCGGAATTGAATCTTTTCAAGGTTCATTCGCCAATGACTCACATTGTTAGTTGGTCACATGACCTCAGAGATATAGCCGTTCGTTTCAGGTTCTCCTCTTTCCGGTGGGCTATGATGCTCGCGCACTGCGACCTTTATGATCCAAGGAAGTTTTGTTGCCCAGCAACGCGGTTCGGGTCCAGACATCAACCGAACAGTTTGTGATGCACGGTTTCCGACCGCGGAGGCACCAGTGCAGTGACCGAAGCTTTAGAGTCCTCCACTTCCTCCCTAAACAATAAGCAGATGCTCCTAAACATATTGGGTCAAGAAACCCTGTAGCGACAGCGATTTAATTTTCTATGAACCCCCGAGCACTCGCTGCTCAAAGAGGTTGAATAAAATATAATGGACAAACACAACATCAAAGTAACAAATATTGTTTTAATAATATGTTAAATATAATTTTCCGCATAAAATAGTGTACTCATTGCGCACTGTTTCTTTAAAAAAACAACTATTTTATCATACTAGCTAACAGTATTCTGACTGAAATTTTACATTTGTGTCTTTGACGAAAGTTTTCTGTCGACAATAAATCGACTTGTTTTTATATTATGGGTTGAATCGATTTTTATCCATTTCATTGGTTTGGAGGCACGGTAATCCTCATAATTCTGAAGTTTAATTCTGTCAAACTAGTCCCTACTTCGTACTTTCTGAGGATCAGTTACAGCACCGACCGCGAGGCTATTATCTACATGTTTCAATAATTTGCGTGTCTTTGGGGTACACAAAAAAGCCAATGAAAACCGTACACTAGCGTTCAAGGTCATCTAATTCTGAAGTAAGGGCAATCTTGTACAGCTGTTTTTTAGCGTTTTTTCTCAATGCAATAACAAAATAGGAATACGAAAGGTAGTGTGAGGTTCGCAGGTATTGGTTTTCGGTTTGTAAATTTTAGGGCATGCACGCCAAAAATAAAAGAAAATTCGGTTATTCTCCCAACCGCGGCCTTCTACGCTATTTATGTGTCAGTACTAGCGTGCTGCCATCTATATGCTGCTCGAAAAGATACAGCGCGTGATTTGGGTAATAGTTCCATTTCGTGATTTTTTTTTTTTTTTGTTGATCATTAGATAGACCTTTATAAAACTAATTTTCAGGGACGAACTGATAGCCCCGCCAACCCCGCATGGCGGGGAGGGGGCTCATGGCTAAAAGGGCCTCTAGCTTCAGCAAAAACATTTTACAGAATCTTTTGCGAAAACTTATCATGAATAAAGAAGTAAACAGCAATTCTTTATGGCAGCTTTGAAAGAAGAATTAAAAACAAAAGTAATTTTTTGTTATGTTTAGCGGTTAAAATTTATTAAAACTGGATGACGGAAAAACAGTTATTTAAGAAGACCTGAGGCCCATTTTTTTATAGTCGTAGCAACAATTTCTATACATGTATACAGGGGAGCCGACTTCACCAAATTATTAGAAGGGCAAGCGTGAAAAGATCATATGTGGGAAGGGCACGTCTCTTTCACTGTCAGAAGGAAAATAAAAAAAAACTGGTGGGGATATTAACTACGAGGTTTGACGTATATTTTAAAACGCAATTGTGATTGCTCATCAGCAAATGAACAAGGAAACAGAAATATTCTTTTGCTGAATGTAATTGTATTTAAAAATAAAATTCAACTTGTGATTTTATAGAAATATCTAGAGAGAGATTTTATATCCAACCAAAAAGAAAATGGGAAATTAGCTGGGTTACTTAAACAAAGAAAAGGAAGCGCAAAAAATAAATAGATAAATAATATATATTTCATTTACGATAATTGTTTTGAACATTTATCACGCATCACGAGAACATGCCAAACACAATACGGGACTGGCAATTAAGTCACCTATCAAATGGCCAATGCTGAATAAATATGGGGAAAAGGTTTACTTTTTTTTTTTTTTAGAAATAAATCGTTTTGGCTAATAATGTTGAGCTTGATCTATCTTATGAGGCTAAAGCGATTATTTTATTAAACAGGATGAAAAATATTGGGAGGGTACTGCCGCACAGTAAAATTATTGAAGGGACAAGATTCCCCTTGCCCCCCTATAGTCGGCGCCTACGCATGTATAATAACAAGATAATGTAAAAGGGATATCAGTTCAATCAATGAAAAGGTTTTAGCAATAAGGATAAAGTGTTACGTATTGCAGTTTTTTGCACGTAACTACGCATGCTTCAGAATATGATGAACTCAAAGGTGTTATTCACGGGAAAGAACAGAGACCTGCGTCTCTTTTTCTTTCTTTTTTTTTTTTTTTTTTCATGACAGGGTGAAGAGCAGATTTGTGCTATAATTATTTTTATAACAGATTCAAGAGAAAAATTTTCACTTTGTGTATAATCTTCTAGCATTATGCAATGTGTGCTTTTTTACATTCAAGAGTAAATAATTTAAGTAGTTTAATTTTTTTCGTGCTACAATTCTTAATTGATACTTATTTTTTTGCTTACTTATGCTCTGTATTTTCGTATAAATCGAAAAAGATCATTAGACTTTGTCACATGAAAATTCTGTGTTTGTATGTATGATCACGAGGCATTTCAAAGAGGCTGGCCTTAGTTCTCTAAAAGAACAAACTTTTTATGAAAAAATGTGTTTTGAAGTGCTTTCGGTTGGTATAAAATTAGGACAACTATTTCAATTGGTTGGTTGTTTGGTTGTTTGATTTTTATGGCGCAAGGGCCATTATTGGCCAAAGAGCGCCCTATTTCAATTGCAACGTGCACATTTGTGTTATACGCAGTAGAGTGCACTAATTTTGGTGTTGCGAAAAATACCTGTAGGTTCCAAAGAATTGGAATTATTAAAACGCCTATAAACCTTAGTTAATAATATGGAAATAAAAATTTAAGTAATTGAGTACTAAAATATTTTCTCAAAAGGGCTTCGAAAAACATTTTGCTGAAAGGACTTCGAAAACAAAATGTCAATTTTAATTTCCTTATGCTTTTATTCCAGTAGAGCTGAGTTCGGGTCCGAATTTTATATTGAAAGACAGAGCCCGGGCCCGAACGTGCCTGAAAACTGGCTAACCTGTTCAACCACTAATAAAAAACATCTCCCTTTCCACACTTCCATTCTCTCCTCCTCCTCCTCCTGCAATTAAACAATGCCTGTGGACATTTCTCAAATGTCCACAGGCAAGTAGTCATTGCAGCATTTGTCCCCTAAGGCTTCGATGTACATACTTTCAACAAAATGCAGCGAATGTATATATGCTGGAGTGTCCAGTAGTCTGATGTTTTCCCAGTCTGGTCGTAGAATTCCGTTTACCACATTCCTGTGTTATTGCTGTTGGTTCGGATATCGTATTTGTGTTCCTGGACACGGATACCCAAACTTCTTCGTGTCGAGCCCACGTAGTTGTTAACATGTTCTCCTGTTGAGGGGTCCAGTTTTTGCTCGATCCTTTTAACTCATGATTGGAGGTTCTTCGAGCGGGTGCCGAATTGTACATTGTGTTTTGAACAGATACGAGATAGTGTGTTAGTGATATGGGGATGCTGGTCCAATGCTCCAACGAATCGTTTATTAGGCCTATTAGGCCATATGTTTATTAGGCCTTAATTTGGAAAGAGCGTATTACTAACCTGAACTTTAAATTATAGTAATATATATTTACAAATTCCAAGAATATATAAATTGACCATAACTTTGTATTTGTAACGAATCCTTGCATTGATATGCAAAAATAACAACTTGTGAAATTATACTCTTCACACTGTTATAATGGCAACGGTCACGACCCATACGATTGATGACTTATACCCAAAATGCATCGTTGCACTAATATATCAAGGAGTACTACATTGTCTCTGTTCCTTGGGCCGCGGGTGGCCTAGTGGGCAACGTTCGTGACTGCCGCGGAAAGGACCTCAGGTTCGATCCCAGGCAGGTACGAACGCTCGATCCACTAATATCCGCCGTGTGTCGGATGAGCACGTTAAGCCGTCGGACCTTTGGTACTGGCCCTTGGTAGAAAATAAGAGCGTCTTCCTCCCCCTTTCTACTTCGCTTCCGTGTCACTTTCCTATCGGGTACTCTAGCTCAAATCTTCTAGCTTCCTATTTCTAAGGGTTGTTTAAAACCTGGGGTTAGACACTCCCTTCCTAAAATCCTCTACACATGATCATGATAATGATCCTGTGTTTCACCTGATAATGGGGTAAATGTTACCCCGAAAGTACTAACTGGGTTATTTTAACTGTAACTATCTTTCGTATTTTATTAAATATCTTACATGGAAGGTCAGTTTTCTCATTTCATTAGAGTACAAAACTTTTCTTATGCTCTTATATCGAAATGGAAATTCCAAGAAATCTTCACATATGCACAAATGAGTGAAAATGTTATACCTTTGCTTTAATTCAGTAATGGACTACGGGTTTCACCATGGGGTGGTGTAAAATATTGGGGATGCTAATAAAAGTGAGGATGCTGAAGAAAATCCTCCCAAGTCATTAGGAGTGGAAAAAAAGTTCTCGCCTTACTACAAGCGTGTTTCTGATTGTTAAGGAATCATTACAGTGTTACCTGAAAATGTATCGTGTAAGCCTTTCCCTTGCCATTTGGTTTCAGCCTCTTTATATTATTTAGGTTAGCAAATAGTAGAAGAAAAAAATCAACTAACTAACAGTTTCAATACGAGTTTGAGGTGACTCGCTCCCTTTTTTTTTTTTTTTTTTTTAAACAGAGACTAAACCGTCACCTCCAGAAACAGAAAGTTACACATGACAGACAAGAGAAGTTACACATGACAGACAAGAGAAGTTACACATGACAGAAAACCGAAGTTACACGTGACAGAAAACAGAAGATACACATGCAATTAAGAACATGAAACGGGGAAAAACTCCAGAAGAAGATGGAATTACCATGGACGTTATGCAAGAAGCAAGTGGAAAAATTGAAACTACACTCGCCCAAGTTCTCACCAGATGTCTCAATGAAGGAAAGAGTCCAGAAGACTGGAAGAAAGCTACAGTGATCCTGCTACATAAAAAGTTGGCGATGAGACAAAAATTGCTACGATGACAATGCTACAGTGATTATGCTACATAAAAGAAATCTAGGCAACTACAGGCCAATCAGCCTTATGTTCGTGATATATAAAGTCTTCACTAAAATTCTTTTACATCGCTTGAAGGTAACACTAGACATGGCTCAACCTAGAGAACAAGCTGGATTCAGGATTGGCTACAGCACTATAAATCATATCCATGTACTGAAAAACTAACTGAAAGAACAAGAGCATATGAACTCCCATTATGCATGGCTTTTATTGATTATGAAAAGGCCTTCGATTTTGTGAAACCATCAGCAGTAACAATGGCTTTAAAAGTCTGCGGTATTGAAGATGCATACATTAGCATTATTAACAACATCTAAGAAAATTCGAGTGCAAAGGTTCAGATATTGGAGGATACAGCACTAATAAAATTGAAAAGGGAGTGAAACAAGGTGACACCATGTCTCCCAACCTCTTTAATGCTACATTCCCAAATGTCTTTCAATCATTGAACTGGGAAAACAAAGGGATAAAGATTAATGGAGATTATTTAACTCACCTTCGTTTTGCTAATTACGTAGTGGTTTTTGCAACTACCCCGTCAGAGCTGTAGAGTGTGATCCAACAACTTGCTGACAAGAGTAAAGAAGTGGGATTAAAAATGAACTTTCAGAAGACAAAAGTGATGTCCAATGCTTTTACAAGAAAAGAAGATTTATTGATTGATGGAGAAAACCTAGAAACAACCGATACCTACATTTATCTCGGGCAGTAGATATCAAATGAGGGCCACATTGATGAAGAAATTAATCGGCGTATATAGAGCTTTTGGGAGAAACAGAACAATTATTAAGAGCAGTATGCCATTATGTCTTGAAAGCCAAAATTGTTTAATCAATGCATCCTTCCAGTGCTTACGTATGGAGCCGAGACATGGACCTTAACTAAAAAAGATATACGAAGACTGCAGACAACTCAAAACAGCATGGAGAGATGCATGCTTGGTGTAACCAGGAAAGTTAAGAAGGGGAACTTGTTAATAAGGAAAATGACAAGAGTGGACGACATCATGACCAGAGTGAAATCACTGAAATGGCAATGGGCTGGACATACTGCCAGAAGAACGGACCACCGACGGGCTACTGAAATTTTAGACTGGATTCCAAGGGACAGAAAAAGACCCAGATAAAGACCTCTTGGGCGATGGATGGATGAAATTTTAAAGCATGCCGGAGTGACATGGAGGAGACAGATAATTGGGGAAGAAACTTGAAGAGACCTACTTCCAGCAGTGGATTGATAATGGTTGACAATGATTATGATCATGATCATATATCAGATAGATAAAACAGTTGATGTACGTCGTTTGTAATCTACTTAAGGCGGGGAAGGGGCTTAGGCCGCAAAGCCTTTCCTATGGCTGCGCCAGTGAAAAATTCCTTAAGCGTTCTAGTGGCGAAAGTGAATTGTTTTGAGAATTCCATTAGAAGACTTTTGTAGGTCTACAAAAAATTCACTGCCTTCTAAGTCACAGCAATATACACATTTAGCATGCTATGAAGTGCTATGAAGTTGTTTCGTAAGGTTTTCTCTTACATTCTTCTTTAATTGTTATACGAGTAACTGCAGAGTGTAATGAAAAAATAACGAACTTGTTTGAGTACCTGCAGTCTAGCCTGTGCAGCTCTAAAGAGAACTGAGATTCGACAAAGAAATTTTAGCCCGCAGTTACTTCCAATAACACAAGCACCCATTGCAGGAATGAAACGAATTTTAATTTCTCACAATTCTGTCACAGCTTTCCTTTAACTTCACTTTAAACATACGTGTCACACGATTTTATTTCCTGAATTCGCAAGCCTTTATTCTAGGATTTGAGAGGAGAAATGTGGACTTTTGGCGAGAGTGAATTTTACGACTGGTCAAACGATTTTGACCATCAACTGCTCAACCAAATTACTTCATTTGCATTTTTTAAATATCGGAACCATTCAAAGATTCAAGAATACGTCATTGCAAGGTGTGGCAGCTTGTGTACGGTATTCCTGCCAAAACTAGAATGTCTCAGACTCCCTCATTGTGTGCCTCTAGATGGCGATATCAGAACACAATAAGCATTTCTGTGAAAGAGGGAACATTTCGTGAATAGACATCATTCTTTCGAAAGGATGTACGTTTTTAAGTAGGTGTTTTTCTGAAACAGAGGTAAAAATTTATAACTCTGTGCTTTGAATTGTTTGCATGCCCCAGAATACCTATAGATGGCGACACATCAAACATGCAGCGAGAATGCCATCAGACTGCAAGAAGGTTAGACATCCTGGCTCATCCACCATCTGCGCATCGTCGTGTGGCGTTTTTTACAATGTCAACAATAACTGTACCGCCAAAGTCCTTCTACTCTGCGGTATCGCGCAATATTAATTCTGCTTATGGCAGAAAAATTCCTTGTAAGGAGAACGGGAAGTACTTCTGATATGCTGAATGTATTCATCTGCGGCATTTTCCGACATGTATGAGATCGTGGCTTTTGCGATTTAAACCAGGGATAATTAATTGGTGGAGTTGAGTAATATTATGGTACGTCCCTGCTGCTCTTGCGGGAGATACAGCTGAGCATAAAACTGGGGAACTGGCAATATAAATATATCAGAAATGGAACCTTCCAAACTAATCTAAGGAAAAGTACCTGAATCCATATCCTATTGTCTAATTGTTCTAACCCAATGTATCCAAGAAAGTTTGCAAAGTCATTTCAGCTCAAAGACCTTGGAGCGAATAGACTGACAAACCTAATGCTAGCCCTTCTAAGACAACGAGCAGCAATTGAGGCGGCAGCGCCATCTTTTACCCCTAAGAGTTGGTGAGAAGTTCATAGCTATTAGAAAGGTACATACAGTGTTTGATTCAACGCATGATATATCGTATAAATAGCGCAGGAGGAATATTCGGGTGAAAATGCGAACCAACAAATTTCTAGATCAAAAATTTAATTAGCAAGTTCTCAATTTCGTTGAAAATCAGCTACGAAATAGAAAATACGCCGCTACATACAACGAACACCTGATACGTGAAATTGCAGTAATGCGAATTTAAGTATACCGCACTATCGTTCCTTCATATTAACCTTAATCACCCGATTTTGTTCCTCAAATTGTTTTATTGAAAAAATAGTTTTACCACATGTGCTCATGAAAAATGAATATCGCATAAAACGAAAAAGGGGGTCTACAAATATGATGTTTTCAAAATTATCACTGTTTTTCCTCAGACATGTAGATCTTTTATATATTTTATTAATTGCAGTGATATATTCATGCTCAATAAACTAATTTTAAAAGCTATTCCTACGTATAATTTGAAAGAATAACACAGCACTTTATCTCATCTAGTTTTCTAACCAAGCATTTCTGTGCCTCAGTAAACACTTTTTGTTTTTTGTATTGGAGGTTTAACGACCACCGTGAGCAACTCAATGGGCTATAAGCAGTCTCCCGTCCCTAATTTAGGGTCACTGGTTCCAGGGAAGGGAGAGAGCCAGTTCCGTAAGACAAACACAACATCCATGCCTGACCGGGATTCGAACCCGGACCCCTTACGGACGAATGATCAGAGGCCAGCGCCTTAGACCACTGCGCCACCGGGGCGGCTCAGTAAACACTGTATGTCCTTATGAAGAAAATGAACAATTAATACATCACTCCCTCTAACTGATGCATGCATACAAAAATAATTTTCTTACCTTAATTTTTGCGATTGCATTTATTTTGTCACTTGGTTGGAAGCTTTCTAGCACTTCCTTCCTCTCCAAGCTGGACAGCATCAGCCAAAAGTGACTGAGTAACTTCTCATATCGAATATATTTCTGAAAGTGCTCTGACGTTTTAAAAACTTGTTTTACATAGGAATTTCGTCCAACAAACTGTTGACTAAACAAAAATGGATCCTGAACAGTCTTTGTGCTGCTTTTTGCTCTTAACACTAGGGACTATTTTCTGTGGCGGATATAGCTGTTTCCGTCAACAACGACAGCAAGGAGCAATGGCATCTTGTTCAGACGTTGCCGTGGCTGCTCCCAAAAACATTAATCTCTGACGTTATGAAAACTGGTTTTACATAGCAATTTTGTCCAAAAACTGCTGAGCAAAGAAAAATGAATTCCAAACAGTCCTGGTCTTGCTTATTTGCTCTTAACACTAGGGACTATTTTTCGTAGCAGAGGTAGCTGTTTCTGCCAGCGACTCTGGCTGAGGCGAGGCTGTAGCTGCACCAAAACACTAATCTCTCGCTGCGTCCTCTTGTTCTGATCTTTGGCACTTGTGCCAGTTGCAAAGCTCACGACTCACTCCGGGTGGTGAAGCGTCATCCTCGCCGCTGACTGAAGAAAGCCTGGCGTTTTCATGTAGGACTTCCGTCCAGAGAAGGTTTAGGCCCAAACCACCTGCAGCCTTTTGGGCAGCGCCGCTGACTGGATTTTGGCGTCCCGCATATTTAGGTAAATTTAACGTAAAACGTTTTCAAAAATGACTTTATTAATGATTTGTTTTTCATTTCACATCATTTTTTATTTCAGAAAGAATTCACAGGGTTTTTTTTAATTTTTCATCCCTGATTTTTGCACAGTTTTTTTTTTTTATTTTTCGTCCCTGATTTTTGCACCATAATCTACACATTAACACTGTTTACGCAGAGAGCCTTGGAGGCATTTCATAATGTTTTGGGCAATCTTATTAAAAAAATGTGATTAAAAATTTAAATTCGTAGGAGAAAATAGTTTTCAACTGGTGTTTTTCAGCAAATTAAAAAAATGTGAACCAATAAATATATTTCATCTTTCCACAGGGGAGGAACAGGAAGTCGCTGTTTACAGGGGTGATTGTCGAGGAACTGTACTTGAATGTTAAGTGCTCCCATGCACAATTTTGATATTCTAATGTCCCGAAACACACAGTTTTTGATATTTTCAATATCCCATTTTCGAAAACCTCAATTGCAAACAATCCTTAGACCCCAAATGTGACTATTTGGATATCAAACATATGTTTGGAGGTTTGATTTCTTGAACATGGAATACGAAAAATTTAAATGAACAAGAGAGGGTGTTCAAAAATTGTCAACAGTCCTATATTCAAAGCAAAAAACATTGTTTTATAGATAATTATTATAATTTGAACATGACGTAATGCCCATATATTCCTTAATACTTAAAACATACAAGGTCTGTTCGGAAAGTAAAGAGACTCATTCAATAACAGACGTTTAATTAAGTTATACTTACATAATAATAAAATTCCACGAAATAATATCGTTGAACATCAATATATCGCTGCCAGCGGTTCTGCCACGTTGCGTAGCTTGCCTGGAAGTCGGGAACAGGGATCGCATTCAAAGCACTCGTCGCGGCAGTTTGCACGTTTGTAACAGTCCCAAAAGGGTGTCCTTTCACGCTGGATTTGAGCCAGGGAAACAAAAAGAAGTCAGCCGGGCCCATGTCCGGGCTGCAGGAAGGTTAGGGCCGCGTTACCACGTTGTGTTTCGCCAGAAACTCTCTCACTCTCAGCGGCGCATTATCGTGGTGAAGAACCCAAGTGTTGGTGATCTCAGGGCGGACGCGCGCAACTCTGTTCTTAGGCCGTTGAAGCACTTAGACGTAAAATGCTGCGTTGACCGTTTGTTCGGGTGGAACAAACTCCTTATGGACAGCCCGTTTACAGTCAAAGAGGATAATGAGCATCGTTTTCATCTTCGATTTGCACATTCGAGCCTTCTTTGGTTGAGGAGACTCGGGAGTGTGCCACTCTGAGCTCTGTCTTTTCTTCTCCGGATCGTACTCAAAGACCTACGTTTCATCACCTGTTATCACTTTCTCCAAAAAAAACAGGGTCACTCCTCACACGGTCCACAAGCTCACGAGAAATCGACACACGGTTGTTCCTCTGTTCATGGGGCAAAATCTTAGGAACCAATTTGGAGAAAACTTTCCGCATCTCCAATTCTTACGTGGTGATTTCATGCTCAATGGATTTCGCGGGTCCTACGTGTTCGGCTACCAATAAAACACTCAGACGGCGGTCAGAGTCCCAAACCGCTTTCACCTTTTCCACATTGTCCGAAGTGTGAGACGTTGAAGAGCGCCCTGGGCGTGGTTCATCCTCGACGCTCTCTCTTCCCTCTGTGAAGGTTTTGTGCCACCGAAACACTTGTGCTTTCGATAAAGCATTCTTCAGGTAGGCTTTCTGTATCATAGCAAGCGTCTCGGTTGCGGATTTTTCAAGTTTAACACAAAACTTTAACGCGTATCGCTGTTCGACAGTCTTCTGCATTTTAACCGTTACGCGACGCTAACACAGCTGTCCACTTGGCAAGCGATCCTCACTCTGGAAAACCTCAGAGGCAACTGACCAGACATCGATCGTTTACCTAGCATACCCCGCTACCCGTCACGCCCGCAGACTCCGCCCTTGAGCCCTTCTTATTGGCCCAGGAAAAGTGGTCTCATTACTTTCCGGACAAACCTTGTATATTCCTTCATACTCGTAAAAAGCACCATCTATGAAATTACAGGTAAAGACACTATGAACAACAATGAGCAAAACATTTAACTTACCTGTGAAAATATCCATTTTTTATGTCAGCCGTTATGTTACATCCATGTCTGAGACAGTACCTGGCCCAAACCTGGCAATATTTATTTTTTATGAGAACTATTTGAAGCACGATTTGCAGCACGCAATCACCAGCATATGCTCAGGAACAGCTTTCAGTCCTCACTAATGGCGGAAAACACCTGTAGGAACAAATGTTCTACTCACAAGCATGTACACGTTCTGCTGCACTTCGTTGTGGAACTATTTATATTGCGTAATAGCACACGGAGTTAGTCGCGATGAAATACACAAAGAAGCCTGCCGTTCTGTAGGACGTCGGAAGTTCAGCCGAAGAATGATCACTTTAAGCAGGGTCGGATTTCCAACTAAGCGCACTAGGCGCGCGCCTAGGGGCGTGAGGGGCCCGAAAACGTATAATTGGATTGCCAGTTTGTTTCCACGGACCGAAACAAATTAATCCTTAAAGATACAACTTACTTCGTATTATCAATTAATATTTTGCTTTCTCATATTAGTAACATATCTTGTTTTTTTTCTTGCTGTTGTTGATACTCCAAATTTCGAGTTCTTATCGATGTACTTGTTTTGAAAAACAGTTAAAATCATTTAGCCTTTTAGATTAATAGTTTCTTCACAACAGAACTTCATTTTTTTTTAATTTTTGACTTTGGCAATCCTTAGGGGTAAATTCATGAAGTATATGGGAAACAGGTCCAAAAATAATTTTTGAAATATCTTTAAACACAAAAAAGTTCGATGTTCACGTACAAGGGATTACATTAGCACTGTTTCTTACAAAACGATCTAATTAGTGGAAAGATGGAATGGCATTTTATAAGAGGTAAAAACGTTTTCTTGAATTTATTTTAATCTGGCGGATAAAAATTTCTGAGGCAACAAAAAGGGGTGAAGGGTGGCCGAATCTTTTAGCGGCTAGGTCCCCAAAAGTTCTAAAGTCGCCTCTGACATTAAGCACTAACTTTAAGGTTGTAGTCATACACAGCTGAGGATATTAAGAAACATCGTGTCCCATTGATATCGGAAGAGCAGTCTGCGCATTGCTTGTGAGACACCGGATACCGATAACAACTGTCGCCACAAAAGTGTGGTTTAATCTAACATTTAGCAGAAACAGGTACTCCATCATTCTGTTCACCTTTAAGCATAGTTAAGGCCCGATTAAATGAATTTTAACTGCTTATAACGTAGGAGCCTTCCATTACTAAGGGCCCAGGGGCGCACCGGTACACATATAATATCTCTCTATCTGTATATACACATATATCCCAGCTTGAGACCTCCTCCTCTTCCATGCCACTTTTTAAGTCGTCATAGCAACAACCGAGAAACAAATGTTTGGGACGCCGCGCTTAGCTTTTCGTGTAGGTGACGTCATCACCCACACGTGCACATTCCACGCGTATATCCCTTTGTTCTGTTGCCATAGCAACAAAGAACACGGCTGCTGGTGTGACGTCACTTAATCCAAAACCGATCCAAATCATTCTCACATGACGTCAGAGATGTGTTATTTCACACGGTCAACTATTTAGAGATGCGAAAACTTTACATCAGGAATTTTGGTGCACTATCTGAACCAGTGTTTAGCCATTTGTATGTGGCAACGTCAAGAGTACGACGATCTGACGGTGTCAAGAAAGATAAAAATAGTTCACGGAAAAGAACAGGGGAAATTGATTCAGGGTTTACAGTCAGTGTATAGGGGAAATGTTGTGTACAAAAAAGTGTTAACGAAATAGGGGCTAAAGGTTTCACAAAACACATAACAAACAGACAGCCCGTCGTATCGAATTCCATAACCGACTGCTGGGGAAATTTTCAGAAAGCTGTGAGCCAACGTCGCCATCTATTGACGTGGAACTCAAAAACACAGTATCATAAATTTTAACTCAAAAACTTCTGTATCATGAATTTTAACTCAAAAACTTCTATATCATAAATTTTATTTCATTATTGACGGACTTCATCTAGTATATACACTGAAGTGCCCAAAAAACTGGTACAGACGAGCTTATGCAAAAGGCATAGCAGCGTCACCTATGCGCGTACTCAGTTGCGTCCGCCAGTGCGTATATAAAGCGATAGACATCATTGCCAGCTGTCAGAGCTGTTTTTGACATGAGAATGACAAGTAATAAAGAGTTAAGCGATTTTAAACGCGGTGTCATAGTTGGCGCTCGTGAGATGGCCCATTGTATTTCGGAGGTAGAAACGAAGTTCGGATTTTCACGGACGACCATTACAAGGGTGCACGGTGACTACAAAAATTTCGACAAAACCTCCAACCTACGATACCAGTGTGGCCGTAAAAAGACATTGGGTGAACGTGACCATCGTCGACTGTCAACAATCGTTTCACGCGATAGGCGTGCAACACTCTCGCAGGTATCATCAAATTGAATGCTGGAGCCTCAACAAGCATCAGCGTCCGGACTGTGCCACGTACTCAGCACAACATGGACTTTGGGAGCCGACGCCCCACTCGAGTCCTTTTGATGGGTGCACGACACAGAGCTATGCGCCTCGCTTGGGCACGGCAATACCGCCCCTGGACACTTGATGACTGGAAACAAGTAGCCTGGTCTGACGAGTCACGTTTCCAAATGTATCGGGCAGATGGAAGGATTCGTGTGTGGCGCAAACCCCATGAAGCCATGGATCGCGCCTATCAACAGGGAACTGTACCAGCTGGTGGGTGTCATTAATGGTATAGTGTGTGTTTAGCTGGACTTTACTGGCAGCCCTGGTACGTCTACAACGTCTGTGACCGGCCAACGCTATGCGCGCATCCTTTCTGAAGAGGTACACCCGTTCATGTCCTGCATTCATGCTGATGGGTTTGGCCTGTTTCAACAGACAATGCACCTCCACACAAGTGTCGGGACGCCACATTATGGCTAGAGGAGCATTCATCTGAGTTTGAGGTGTTTCCATTCCCACCCAAGTCCCCAGATCTGAACGTGATAGAACTAATTTGGGATGCCACGCAACGCGCTATCGAACACAGGAATCCGAGACCTCGGAATACACCCGAATTGTATAACACTCTGCAGGAAGTATGGTGTGCATTGCCTACAGCATATTTCCAGAAGCTAATGGAGCTCCCGCGGGGGACCTACCAAGTATTAGACTGGTGTACCAGATTTTCTGGCACTTCAGTGCATATATATTTATATATATATAGTACAAGATACCAGGGGAGGAACAGAATATACACACGCCCTAGCAGAGCCAATTTGAAGAGGCAGGTCACCCGGGGTCGGACAGTAATGGATGACTGAACAGATACACGCAGGAGAAAATATTCCCAAAATATGATGAGGGAGCCAAAAAAATATCCCCACCATATTAAATTCTGTATTCATGGAGGAATCAGTGTTAGCAAGAAAATGTAAAAATGCATGGTTGAAAATGGACAACAATTCAGATCTGCTTTAATGCTTTAACCCCATATCAAAGTAGTGGACAAAATAATATGATCCAAATTTCATGATTCAAACAAATTCTTAAGTAAAAAAAATTTATCCCAGTTACAGATATGTGCAAATGCAATGCATTCGAAAGATTTGAGGGTGGACTGTGGGTGACTATACTTTTTTGCGGACTCCTCGTAAAGAAGGGGAAGGGAAAAAATGAATTTTCACAAGGCAGTTTCTTAATGTTTTTGCTGTGCTGTTTGCAAAAAAAAAAAAAAAAAAAAAAAAGAAGGTAAGAAAAGAGAAACTGTACAATTCAGTTAATTATTCAAGCATCATGCATAATTCTGGGGCCCCTTGAAAATTTTGGGTCCGGGGCTTCTGGCCCCCTAGTCCCCTTCTTAAATGGGCTCTGCGCCCTAGTTTTGACTAGATGCCTAGATGAAGGGAAGATTCTTGGAAACTGGAACAATGCTACAGTCACCTTGCTGCGTAAAACAGGGGAACTTGAGGATCTCAGAAACTACAGACCCATCAGCCCCCACTAACTTGTTTACAAAATCTTCACACAGGTACGCTTGTAATTTGTACATATATGTCATGGCTTTTCAGACTGGAAAAATGGAGAAGAACGATCAGTTTTGATGAAAACTTAAATAGTTTGTCATGACATTTTACGTAAATGAACCCAAAAGTTGGCAGCAAACTTTTTTCTAAAATGTCCAACAAGAGAAATGCGATAAGAGTATACAATGCTAAATCATGAAAAAACTCCAAGACCAAATCTAGAAATCTTAAGCTTTTAACCTTTGTTCTCATAACAACAGTGGAAAATGCAGTGACTTCGTTGATATGAAAACTATGCAAGTTAATTATTAGTTCGATGAGTGCACGGCATGTTCATTATTAGAAATACAATGCATATTGCTGAAGTTTCTTGCTTTATTTGATTTCTTAGTAATCTTCCGTTATCAGTTCTTTGGGGCCTTAATACCAGGTGTTTATCCAGGAATTAGGGTTGCTGATTTTTCTTGTTTTAATTGATTTCTTAGTAATTTTCCGTTATCAGTTCTTTGGGGCCTTAATACCAGGGGTTTATCCAGGAATTAGGATTGCTGAAATAGTTGGGGAATGTTATATCAAAGCAGATTTTTCGATGGTTGAGACTTTTTGTTGCGATATACTTAAGCAATAAAGCTAGAATAAAAAATATGGGAAAAATTTCAAAAATGAAGAATTGCTAAATTTTTTTAATTTAAAAATGGTTAAGACATAGATTTTTTTTTACAAAACTGGGCATGTTGGTTTTTTGCTTTTTTCCCGTTTTTAGATTTTATTTATCAAATGCATTCTTAAACTCTGCCGAAGAATTACTAATAAGGGTTTCTGAAACAGTAGATATTCATATTTTCACAAATCTTCTGTATGTTGAAGTGATTTGGAACTACATCTTTAAAATTGGTAACAAACAAAAACTATGATGTGCAAAAAAAAAAAAAAGATAAAAAAAAAAAGAAAAATAGAAACATTAGACTTCTATATACACAGATTTCAAATATAAACTTGTTATTGCAATATAGTTGTAAACTGAAGGTAAAGCTGAGTAATTCATGTAAACATTGATAACAATACTATATGGTATTTAAAAGTACTAATACTTAGTAAACAGTGATCTTTAAAAAGTAAAATATAAAAGGCCTGCGTTTCCAGCTTGTCTTGGACCAGTGGCGTTTCAAGATTTAATAGTTTGTCATGACATTACACGTAAATGAACCCAAAAAAGTTGGCAGCAAACTTTTTTTCAAACAGAAGAGGTATATATATATATATATATATATATATATATATATATATATATATATATATACATGAGGATCCCTCACTCTGAAAATCTGGGGGTCCTCCCCCCCCCCGTGGATACGCCTATGTGCTGGACAAATGTTAGTTATCGTAGCTGTGGTTATTGCTTCTTGTTAAATTCAGAGACGTTGGAGCACAAAATTCAATATCTGTCAATAGTAGAATACAAAAATCAAGTCAAAAAGTAAAATTTCAAAATAGTTTTTTCTATAAACGACGCGAAAGTTGCCAAATTGGATATATCTATGGATAATAGTCTTTCGACCTATTGAATATAATGAGCCAGAAAAATGAGAAAAATGTATACGCATAATTAATGTCAGGCTCATAAACCTAATTACATTTTTAAACCAAATTTCTTTTGTCTTTCATCGTAAAAATTCTCAAAAATTTAAGCAATATTGTTTGCTGATTTTGAAGATTTTTCAGGAAAAAGCTATGATACTCTGGATAACCAAAATTCTTCATTTCGAAACTTGAACCTTTTTGCACACTCTGATTAAATTCCATAGCGATACGATGTTTTGCTGGTAAAAAATGTATACAAATTAACAGACCTTCAAATTTCTTGATAACAACAGCACTGTACCGTTGGTTGTACGGTGAAAGAAAGTGTGTGTGTGGGGGGGGGGGGCAGTCGAAGTCACTGGGCGGCACTCTTTGCGGTCAGTGGGCAATAAATCACCTCCCATGTAGCTCATCCCAAGGCAGGGCTGTAGAGAGAAAAGGGCTGGGTCATTCCTTTGTTGTAGGACGAGTATTTAAGCTCCAGCGCGGGGACGGTTTGTGGGCATGGGCCGCGGGTAGCCTAGTAGACAACGTTCGTGACTGACACGGATAGGACCACAGGTTCGATCCCAGGCAGGTACGAACGCTCGATCCACTAAATATCCGCCGTGCGTCGAATGGGCACATTAACCCGTCGGACCCTAGGTAATGGCCACCCGATAATAAATAAGGGCGTCTTCCTCCCCCTTTCTACTTCGCTTCCGTGTCACTTTCCTATCGGACACTCTAGCCCAAATCTCCTAGCTTCCTATTTCTAAGGGTTGTTTAAGACCTGGGGTCAGACACTCACTTCCTAAAATCCTCTACATATGATCATGGTTCGTGGGCGCTGTGATGTCACGGCGAGGATAATAACTTTTCATGGCTTCTCTCCACAAGCCTCTGTGCTGTCTCTAACCTTTTGGTAGAAACCTGAGAACCGAATAATAATTTTGCACCCATTTCTTTTGAAACAACGTCTGTCGTTTATTTTATTTTACAAAATGCCTTCATCTTGTGAGCAGTTGTTAAAATGTGATGAAACCATGGATCGCGTGTTTGCGGGTGTGCTGAAATTTTAGTGTGCGAGTCGTGGTGGTGGGGATAGAAACATTTTTTTAAAAGGCTGAAAATTTTTATTGTGATACATTTAAACTTAAAACGTAAGATTTAAAACGGGAAGAATCTCAAAACTTGGTGAACTGCTTAAATTTTTATAATTAAGGATGGTTATAACAAGGAATCTTTTTTCTTTTCAAAAAACTACAACGGTTATTTTGTTTTTGTGTTTTTTTATTTTATTTTTACCTCTCATGTCGAAATGTTTTCCTAAACAAGGATAGAGCAAAGAAGTATTGCATGGGTTGCTGAAACAGTAGATATTGACGTTTTCACAAATTTTGTGCATGCCGCAATGATTCGGAAATACATGAGCAAAGTCCGTAACAGACTAAAATGAAGAGATACATATGTTTGATGGTTGTATTAATTGACTTTGAATATGATTTAAATAAGAAAAACTGAAGAATTCATGTACTGTATACAGGGTAATTCCTAAAGTCCTAAGTCACTTCAACAATTTAGGAACATAGACAGCTAGAGCTATGGAAGTAAGGTATGGTATAGTAAAACAACCATGCGCTATGGGATTAGAGTCACTGCAGCGCCACTAGGGGCAAAATGTGACAGTTAGCACTCCTATCTCGGAAACCATAAGAGATACGGGAAAGAGATCAATTAAAAACTTGTAGAGCATCAACGAATTAGTAGGAAACGACATAAGGTAGAAACGGCTGGGGTAAGTAGAAGGCTGGAATCGCGAACTTGTGCGAAGCCGGTTCGTGTCGTTGTCGCGGTAGCAGTCTAGCAAAGAGAAACGTATGACGTATGCAACCGCACGCCTGTGAGTGTCGTGTGCAAATCCTGGTGTGTCATAACGCCTCACCTGCCGTATCAGGCGCGGCGTGGCAATGTATAAAGGATCGTCGGTCAGGAGCTATGTCTTTCGTAACGTGAGTATCGGGTAAAGAACGAGCAGTACCATCTCGCAATACTGGTCTATTCGAATGACCAGTATTGCGAGATGGTACTGCTATATCGAGAATTCGGACGCAAAGCGAGGGAAGCGTCACTCCAGTATGTTTTACGATTTCCGACTCATCCATCGCCGACAGCGTGGACCATCAATCGCGCGGTTCGACGGCTACGAGAGACAGGCAGTATTGCAGTGCGTCCCCGTTCGCGCCGACCCACCGGAATGGGTAGGGATGTGCAACCAGTTGATGTTCTGGCATACGTTTTGGCCAACTCACACACCAGTACGAGGGAAATCAGTATGGCATGTGGCTGATCACAATCCCGTGTGTGGAGCATTTTGCATTAGCATAGTGCCCAACCGTACCGTACAGTATTACTGCACGTAGTGATACCAGGGGATAACCAACGACGTCTAGATTGGTGCAATTTTGTAATGAACACCGTAGAAGAAAATGCGGCCTTTCTATCAAACATCATTTGGACTGACGAGACGCAGTTCACACGCGCCGGGGTGCTGAGCGAACAAAACACCCAGTACTGAGCAGTTCAGAATCCATTTTTTACACGAAAAATGACTCATCAGGTGCGCTGGTCGATCAATGTCTGGTGTGGCATCTGGAAGGACCGACTTGTTGGACCTGTGTTCTATGAGGGCGCACTAAATGGACGAAGGTACCTGCACCTGTTACAAAGCACATTACCTGAGTGGTTAGATGATCTGTCTCTGCAAGATGTACACTCATTATGGATTCAGCATGACGGCGCTCTAGCACATCAACCAACAGCGGTACAGCACTTCCTGTCCGACACTTTTGGGCAACAGATCATTGGTTATGGTGGTCCCGTAGCGTTGCCTCCATGATCCCCGGATATAACTCCCATGGATTTCGTTCTCTGGGGTTACCTAAAGGATCACGTGTACAGGGAGGAAATGACAAGTCTCCACGATCTCCGACTGCGTATCGTCGCTGCGGGTGAGAGCGTGACACCTGCTATGCTGGCGAGCGTACAACGGGAAGCTCTGTCCCGCATTCAAATGTGTATTGTGGCAGATGGTGGCCATATTGAACCCTATTTACGTTAAACGCAACGTTATGTAAGTACCGCTGTTGCATTAAATACGACCAATGTACTCCATTTGTATTCATGCCTGAGTATAACAAACCTGTGTTTCCCTCAAGTTTCCAGCCTTCTACTTACCCCAACCGTTTCTACCATATGTCATTTCCTACTAATTCGTTGATGCTCTACAAGTTCCTAATAGATCTCTTTCCCGTATCTCTCATGGTTTCCGAGATAGGAGTGCTAACTTCCACATTTTGCCACTAGGTGCGCTGCAGTCACTCTCATCCGATAGCGCATGGTTATTTTACTATACCATACCTTACTTCCATAGCTCTAGCTGTCTTTGTTCCCAAGTTATTGAGGTGACTTAGGACTTTAGGAATCACCCTGTATACATGCTAACTGTTATTGACATCTGTGCTATATGATAACGAAAATGACTAATACAAAATTAAAAAAATATAACAGTTCCAAATGGAAGCGTTGCTGATTACGTATATTACGAGTATTGGGATTTTACTGGGATATTTATATAGTGGTTCAAGTGGGTGGAGGCCCTTGTCGCTGGGTTGTCCTGGCAGTATTAAATTTAACTCTTGTACATTGCATTGATTTATTCTTAGTGTACTTTACATTGTTCTGCAGGTCCATGAAACCTCGGGGGACCTCGGTGTCTTCAAGTCCCTCGGAGATCTGTGCATAAGACCAAGATTTGCATAAGCCTAACGAAAGTAATTTGTCCGTATTTTTCTTTTCACTGTTGTATCGCGTAGTAGACTCTACTTGTGGGTTTGCCCTTCCCTCAGAAATTTGGTGAAGTCCGTAAGAGGGATTCGAGGTGCTTTAGTTGGGGAGCTGCCCCAACTTCCGTAATGTTATATTCTGGACCGCTGATGTCGGTCAGTGTATCCTGGGTGTTCTTCCTGAAGCATCCGCAAGGTTCGCGAGCTGGGAGGGGGCTACCCGCCCCCAATATTAAAATAGGCTTAGAGCTTTAAACATTGACACCATGCTTTATATGATGATTCTGTACACGGCCACGAATTTTCAGGGGGGTGGGTTGAATTCGCCCCCTCCCCTCCAGGTTTCTAAAAGCATAGAAAAGGTGTTCAAGGTAAATAATGTTCGCAATTTGCATGGTTCATGTTGTGTCGAGTGACAGACTACCGGTGGCGGTCAAAATGTTGACAGGCAAAACGTCGACACGGTCATAATGTAGAGAATCAAAATGTCGACAGCCAAAAGGTTGACACGGTCATAACTTCGACATCTAACTTTGACCGTAGACGGGTTTTAGGAGGGGTCGGATCCCATGTTCAAGGAGCTGTTACGTGGTTATGCTAACTTGCAAGGTCTTGCGTTGTTGAAGACAATAAAACAGTTATAAGTAAGAATATTTCGCAATCCTTTTAAAAAACTTATAAAGCACTTTATTCATTTCTTTGCTTAATCATAGAAACGTTCTCCTTAGCTTACTTATTGTTCTTCCCTGCTCCTCTGAAAACTAAGACTTCCTTCCCTAAATCCTCCTGCGGCCATTTCTTCGTGGTACGGATAATACCTGCATTTCCCTGGTAATACCTGCATTTCCCTTAAGACCTGCTTTCCCAACACGTCAGGTTTTTCCTGCCCTCGTGCTCCTGCGACCGCTCGCTTACAAATCCAGGAAACGACTGTTCTAGCCGCCCCTTTCTTTCCACACAAACTAACCCCTTCACCATCACAAAACCCCTCGGTTCCCAAGCCCCTGGGAAACAACACGCCGACTTCAGCATATACAAAGCATGAAGGTGCAAATTAAGAGAGCTTGCGCTTTCAGACGGCTGTTTTAAATTAAATAAGGCAAAGGATCAAAAGAACACGACCCTATTAATCCGTCAACAAAATACAAAGGCGCAGACTCTAAAATGAAACAAACTGGCGTCTCTAAATATACTGTGCTTCCCATGTTTTGTAGCGGGATGACACAACGAAATTTCTTTCACGCTCCGTGGAAACAAAGGAAAAGGAGCACAAAAGCGAAATAAAAGTTCCGAAATGAGATTTAATATCTTTGCCTAAAATGCTAGTATTAAATCTCCGTAACAGAACTCCCATACAACTTTTTTAGTAAGATCCACAGTTTTCAATTTATAACCATAAAATGTGGTATACTATCTTATGGTACTCTAACTTAGACCGTAAATGTAAGGTGTCGAGGCCCGGGGTCAAAGAGCCCATTCAAAATTTTCGTAAACTTTCATTTTTTTCTTTTGAGAACTGCAACACAATTCAGCACCCTAGTACCCGATCTACGGTCTAAGTTAGAGACCGTTGGTATACCATTAAATGGATATTTTTGCACTTCATTGTTATCGTCGGTTTTTAACGTAGACCGCAGATCAAGTATTGGAGTGCTGAATTGTGTTGCAGTTCTTAAAAGTAAAAAATGGAACTTTTTACGAAAATTGTGTATGGAAGCCCCATGACCCAGGGCCACAACCTCTTCCAAACACCGTTTACGATCTAAGTTAGAGTACCATGAGATATACCGAACTTAGTGGTTCTAAATTGAAAATTGTCCATCTTACCAAAATTTTGTGTGGCGGTCCCTTGACCACGGGCCGCGACTCCTTCCAACTACGGTCTAAGTTAGAGTACCATGAGGTAGTATACCAAAGTTGGTGGTTCTAAATTGAAAACTGTAGATTTTACGAAAATTTTGTATGGGAGCTCCTTGAATTCGGGCTCCGACCCCTTCCAAAAACCGTCTACGGTCTAAGTTAGAGTACCATGCGGACATTTTCTGGACACTGTCGACATTTTGACAGTCGGCATTGCGTCCCCCAAAACGATTAAATGGACGTAGAGCTGTAAACATTGGTATCATGCTTTTATGATGATTCTGTACACAGCCAAGAACTTTCAGGAGGGCGAGATAAATTCACTCCTCTCCCCCGGTTTCTAAGAGTGGGGGCAACGTGTTCAAGGTAAGTTATTTGCTCGTAATTTAAATGCTTCCTTCGTGTTGAGTGGCAGAATCTACTTGTGGGTGGGTATGCACTTCCCTCAGAAATTTGAAGTTTGTAACAGGGATCCGAGGTGCTTCAGTTGGGTTGGGGTGGGGGCTGCCCCAACTTCCGTCAGTCAGTGTCGCTGTAGTTAGTCATTGAATTTAGGAGCATCGCCGATACACTGACAAACTCTAGCAGTGCAGAATATAAAATTACGGAAGATAAGGGCAGGGCCCCCGAACCCAAGCACATGCTCGATTAAATATGCGGCTGAGATCATAGTTGATCCACTACTTGTCATCTTTAATTTAGTATTTCAAACAGGAATATTTCCTGATGATTTGAAAATTACCAAAGTAGTACCTAAATACAAATCAAGATCAAAAAATTAAATTAATAATTATCGATCCATTGCGAACCTTTCCATATTCTCTAAAATTTTTGAAAAAACTGCTTTATAAGAGAATGGTTACGTATTTAGAAAAATACAAAATTATTAATCAAAATCAATTTGGTTTTCAACTAAATAAATCTACGGAATTGGCAGTATTACACGTTCAACAAATAATACAAAAAAAATTGAAAATAACTGTATTACACTAGCAATCTTTTTCGGACCTTACTAATGCATTTGATACACTAAACCATAATATTTTATTGTCAAAATTACATAATCTGGATTTAAGAGGGTCGAGTTATATTTTGTTTAAAAACTACCGTAGCAATAGATCACAATATATTCAAATTGATCAATTTATTTCACCTACTGCATGTTTAAAATCAGGAGTTCCACAAGGATCCGTCCTTTGTCCACTACTATTCAATATACATATATATTAGTGATATATTCACTATTGAATCTAACTCAAACCTTATTCTTTACGCCGATGATACAACACTCCTTTTTCCAGGACCAACTATTAGTAAAACAATATCACTATCCAGTACTCAGTTTTTGAAGTACACTTACTGGTTATCTTCTAATAAATTAGTAATTAACTACAGTAAATCTAAAGCTTTAAGTCTTTCCAGACAAAAAACTAACCAAACCCTTAATTTTAACTTTTCTCTTAATAATACTCAGATTGAGGTAGTTAATAATCTTACCTATCTGGGTATTGCTTTCCACAATTACTTAAAATGGAATCTACATATAGAAATTTTATCAAAAAAAATATCCAGAAATGTAGGAATAATTAGACATATTCTAACAAACCTATCTGTTAAAACATTAAAATTATTATATTGTATTATACATTAATTCATCCACATGTCGATTATCCTTGGTCAAACAATACTTACTAACATTAACCCTTTAACGCACAAAACGCCCGTACATATAAAGAACAATATCTTCCGAAATCATCATTCTAGAGGAGTCAGATTTCCTACTCTTACCTGTTCTTCAAATTTGCGCGACATATGAGGTGTCATCAGGAGTCACTGTCAGTCACTACTGCTGTTAATAAACAAAGAAGTGAACCAATACACAGTTTCGAGCTTTATGGTATTTAGAGTGATACAAGATTTTGGTTCATGGTATATAAAGGGTTAATCAATTACAAATTCTCCAAAATAAATGCATTCGATTAGTAGATCTTAAACATATAACAACACCTAGAACATAAACCACTAAACAAAGCCTAGATTACTCTGGTCTAGAGTTCTGGAACTCATTGCCTACAAAATTAAAATATAATAATAATTTCAATTTGTTTAAAAAGAAATTCAAACACTACCTACTTGACAATTAATATTTATTCAAAAATGCAAAGTGGGAAGTTGATTGATACTGTGATTATTCCACTGTGGGGAGAACGCAGGGTGACTTACCAGGTGAGGATTTGGTGACCAGGGGAAAGGGGATTTATTTAATGAGGATTGGGTAGGGGGACAATTCTTAATTTCCATTACTTTAACATTATATTTCCCTCAAGATGCTGTCAATTAAATATCATGCTAGATATTTAATTTAGTTAACATGTTATATCTTAGATATGTTACTCTATCTTCCTTTCTGTTTTTCTTTTCTTTCTTCGTTCTCTTTTCATTTCTATGCTTTCTTTTTTGACTTTTTTGCTGTTATTTGAATGATCTTCGCTTGACTTATACTTTGGGAGATCAAGACCTAGTCACGTCTCTTCAAGGCCCTTTCCTTGTTTTTCACTGCTGTTATTTATATGTTTACGCACAAATGTTCAGAATTATTAACTTTAATATGTAACAGCAAGACCAATAAATGAAATGAAATGAAAAAAAATTGTACTCCGACAACGTATTGCATCTCTGTAGGAAATCTTTTCCGGCCCTATGTTTATATGAATTGTTTTTCATGAGCGTGGGTGGTAGGTCGATTCTTCAAGCGTTTTAGAAACACTGCATAATAAGTTTTAGATATTTAGAACTATAGTACCCTGTATGGTATAATGGTAAAACACACTCGGAGAATTCAGTAGATGTGGGTTCAGTTTTTGTTCTGGGACGATGTAGTTTTAAGCGAGTCTTATGGAGCTGACCACATGGGTAAATAGCAAAAGCACTCTTGCAAACCTAAAGGTCACAACTGTCTGTTACGGGCTGAAAAATTGGAATACTTACGCAAATCTCTCAAAGTTGACGCCATCCGGAGTACAAACGAATTTTCGAATGACATGTACAAACTCACCGAGGAACGAACGCAGTACATACAGGAGTTTATCAAAATAATGGAAACACTGTGGAGAAATGTTTTATTAACAACCTGCAGGCCCAGCTCAGGCTTTCAGAACAGAAGCAATTCGACGTGGAATAGACTTTGAAGTCACGCACATTCGATAACGGAATTTGAGACCATTCTTCCCGTAAAATATTCCTTAAATAGTTGAGGCATATTTGTGATATTGGAGGTGGAAAGTGTGATCTGACCTTTTACTAAAGACATTCCCACAATAATATAATAAAACCTTCAGACTTCAATAATACTGAAGCGTGGAGGTGGCAGTGGCCAGGATAGCAGCTGTACCTCATGTGCTGATGCTCTAAAAACCACAACTTGACACATTCTACACAATTCATGGATGCATTAAATTATTGAAACCAGTGACGATCATTAGGTAACAATAAAATAAAGCAGGTTTTCATCCTGAGTAAGAACTTCAAAAGTAAATTGCCGTCGAAACACGATTTATGTTGTTGATAACAGAAACCATTTGATATTTTAAACTTTAATCACAGTTAAAAACAGCACATGAATGATGAAAGTATATGAGATCTTTCTGAGTCGCCTGCGACTTCCATCTTCAGATATGAGACTAACAGAGTGAGGTAACTTACAGAGTTATATAGTTGATAGAATCAGAGACGTAATGTAGGTATTCAACACATGCGCAAAACCAGCAAGGAAAGGTGGATAACTTATAATAAACATAGGAAACACAATAAACAACATTAAGTTAATAAATCACAATCTATGAGCATTTTCCATGGATAAGGAACAGGGTACGGGAAATCATCATTACAGGCACCATTTTTGTGTTGTAATATATACATGCTTTCAGTAATTAAAGTCAAAAACCTGTTAGGTGGTGAAGCAAGGTTGGTGACATTGTTCCAATTCGGTTTGTAGTTACCAATGTGAACAAGGTGGCTAAGGATGTATTTTGAGAATCCATGTTTATATTGTATTTATGTTCGTCGAGACGAGTAGTCAAGGTACGTACCGTAGATCCAATATAAACGCGTTTTTCATTGTTCACATCCACGGTAGTCAACGTCACACAGTAAATACAACTTTTATTAGAGATGTCAAAGGGGATTCTGTCATTTTTAAGCAAAGCAATAATGTTTGTTGTTTTCACACCAAAATTAAGTTTATACTTACGACAAACGTTACGCAGTTTATACTTACGACAAACGTTGTCCATGGAGCCGATGTACCTGAATTCTGAAGGGTCACATAAAAGGGTTGTAAAAGTTCTTTTAAATAGCTTCTTGAGTTTGGCATTCACAACATTTATAGGGTATCCTAATTGTACCGCAATGTCCTTAACAGTAGCAATTTTTACGCATTTCTCCACATCTGAATTTAGGCGGAAAGAAATTGCTTCTATTAAGGACATTCAGGTACAATTTGAATACCCTGTAAGTGTTGTGGGTGCCGAACTCAAGACGTTACTTAACAGAACTTTCGCAACCCTTTTATGTGACCCTTCAGAAACTAGGTACAACGGCTCCATGGAATATATAAATTGTATTAACTCAATACTGCGTAAAGTTTGTGGTAAGTACACGGTCGAGTCACATTATTGTGACCACCAGCTAATACATAGACTAACCGTCGTGTGCAGCGCGGGAAGCAGCTAGACGGACTGGGAGTGACTCAATGAGGTGCTGGAAGATGTTTGCTGGTATGTGGAGCCATGCTTACTGCAGTGCATCGGACAGCTGCTGGAAGGTGCGTGGTGGAGGATCCATGAAGCGAACAACACTACCGAGGTGGTCCCACAGATGCTCAATTGGGTTTACGTCTGGGGAATTAGGGGGCCAGAGAAGTACTTTGAAGACTATGTCGTGCTCTTCCAACCACTCTCGGACATTTCTTGCTGTGTGACACGTCGCATTGTCATTCTGCAAGATCCCATCCGCTCTTGGGAAGATAATCAGCTGTATTGGTGTACGTGGTCTGCAAGGATGGATTCATAACGAATTCGGTCAATAGTGCCTTCAACAGATACGAATGAACTCAGGGAATAGCACGAAAACATTCCCCAGACCATAACGTTGCCCTCACTAGCTTGTGTTCTTCCAGCAGTGCTTAAAGAGTGTTTGTTCTCCGATGTTTCTTGCCTTATACGCCAGCGTCCATCCGTTCGACGAAGCAGTAAACGCCACTCATCGGAGAACGCAATCCTTTGCCAATCAGCGAAAGTCTAATTCCGATACTGCAGTGCAAATTTAAGCCTTTTCTGCCGATGCACCTTCGTTAGCATAGGTGCGGTGACCATCCGTCTGCATCGGAACCCCATACGCATCAGGGTTCACTGAACTGTTGTTTTAGGCAACTTCCGGTAGCCCCCGGGTTCATTCGGCCAGTGAGTTGCTTAACTGTAGCGTGTCGATCGGTCCTCGCGCGCCTTCGAAGCTGACGTTCACCTCTCACATCAATGGGGATGGTGCTCAGCAGTTTCCACTTCGCTTATTCGCAATGGTGCCATTTCTCCCATCACGATACACTTTAACCCCAGTAGCGCGCGAACGGTTCACAAACCGCGCGGTTTCAGAAATACTGCCACCCTTGGCCTGAAAGCTGAAAATCATCTCTTTTTGAAAATATGATAAATCGCTCCTTTTATCCATGACAGCAAAGAGTGGCATGTTTTTAGATTATCTACAGCACTCCTTATATACCCTCCCAGCCAGCTTACGAAACGTGCCTTCTTTTATTGGCTACGCGCTGTTGATGTCAAAAGTAGGAGGTGGTCACAATAATGTAACTCGACTGTGTATAAACTTAATTTTTGTGAGAAGACAACAAATATTATTGCTTTGCTTACATCTCTAATAAAAGTGGTATTTGCTACGAGGTACATTTCGCCAGCCCCCCACCCCGGCAAATTCAAAATTCAACAATGCCATTCGTTTGTGCTACGTTTGTGCTGGTTTGTGCCGCAAACCGTGTCGTTTGTGCTAGCATAGTTTTTGAGATATTCAAAATATAAATTGGGGGGGGGGGCTGGAAATGGTCAGCCCCCCACCCTGGCAAATTCAAAATTCAACAATGCCATTCGTTTGTGCTACGTTTGTGCTGGTTTGTGCCGCAAACCGTGTCGTTTGTGCTAGCATAGTTTTTGAGATATTCAAAATATAAATTGGGGGGGGAAATGGTCAGCCCCCCACCCTGGCAAATTCAAAATTCAACAATGCCATTCGTTTGTGCTACGTTTGTGCTGGTTTGTGCCGCAAACCGTGTCGTTTGTGCTAGCATAGTTTTTGAGATATTCAAAATATAAATTGGGGGGGCTGGGGAAATGGTCAGCCCCCCACCCCGGCAAATTCAAAATTCAACAGTGCCATTCGTTTGTGCTACGTTTGTGCTGGTTTGTGCCGCAAACCGTGTCGTTTGTGCTAGCATAGTTTTGAGACATTCAAAATATAAGTTAGGGGGTGGGGGTGGCGATATGGTCAGCCCCCACCCCGGCAAATTCAAAATCCAACAATGTCATTCGTTTGTGCTACGTTTGTGCTGGTTTGTGCCGTGTCGTTTGTGCTAGCTTAGTTTTTGAGATATTGAAAATGTAAGTCGGGGGGGGGGGGGATGCTCAGCCCCACACTCCGGCAAATTAAAAATTCAACAGTGCCATTCGTTTTTCTTACGTTTGTGCTGGTTTGTGTCGCAAACCGTGTCGTTTGTACTAGCTTAGTTTTCGAGATATTAAGTACCTAAATTTTGTTGTCAACCATTTCCTCAGCCCCGCCCTCCTCCACCCCACTCGCAAATTCAAAATTTAGCATAGCCATTCGTTTGTGCTGGTTTGTGCTAGCTTAGCTTCCGAGTTATTAAATACCCAAATTTCGGTGTGGACCATTTCCCCAGCCTGTTTTGAATATAACATAAATTTAGCGGGTTGGGGGAATGCCCCTTCCTCATCCCACAAGTTCAAAATTCAACACATCCATTCGTTTGTGCTGGTTTGTGCCATAAAACGTGTCGTTTGTGGTAGATTAGTTTTCGAGATATTTCTGCAAACAAGCCTTTCTTTAATAACAAACAGATCATGATTCTACAGTGAGCACGAGGTCATAAATGATGCACTGTGGATCAATAGCATTAGATCATCTGGAGTGACGAAAGAATTTGATTCATAACAAAAGGAGGACATTTGTACGTATGACGCTGACAACATGATCCGAACGCTACTGTACCTACATTCAAACAGTAAAGCATGCTACTGCCGTTATGATGTGGGGTTGCATCTCAGCTCATGGAGTGGGTAGACTGCGCAACATTGAATGTAACATGAATGCTGCCCATTATATACAAGTACTGGAGAGGGACAATGCTTCTTTCATCTGTTAGCACGTTTCCAAATAGTGATATCATCTTTCAGGACGACAACGTGCCCTGCCATCGGACACGAGTAGTGGACAGGTGGTTGGTTTCTAAAACTGTCGGGAGGTTGCAATGTCCTACACAATAGCCGAATCTTAATCCGATCGAATATTTTGGATGAAACTGAAACAGGTGAGTGCGAGAAATCCTACAAATTAAGTAAAGTTACTTGAAGCTATGATTTCATGTTGGTATCATCTAACATCAAAGATGAACTTGAACACCTTTTGAGTAGTATGCCCAGGAGATGTGTCTTAGCAATTAAAAACAAAGGCAACCCTAATAATTATTAGACAATTTTATGTATGTGTACATACAAACATTTGTCTTATAATAAGTATGCATAAAAATTATGGATACATTACGTATGTGTACATACAGAGAAGTATGTCTTGAAACATATTTGACATTCACTGACGAAATGAACAAGTTTAACGAGTTCAATTTTTTTTTATTTCTCGTAACTTAAACAGTTTGTACTTATCCAGAAAAAAAAAAAAAGAAGTTTATGTTAGTTTTACAATTTCTTTCTGTCTTCTCATCCACTTCATGTGCAACAATGCAGATATGTTAGATCTGTAAAACGTTTTGAATTCCTTACGAAATTATTTTTAAAATGATGTACAGCCGTCGGTGGCGCAGTGGTCTAAGCGATGGCTTCTGATCATTCGTCCGAAAGGGGTCAGGGTTTGAATCCCGTCAGGAATGGATGTTGTGTTTGTCTTACGGCACTGGATCTCTCCCTTCCCTGGAAACAGTGGCCTTAAATTAGGGACGGGCGACTACTTATAGCCCATTGAGTTGCTCACGGTGGTCGTTAAACTTTCAATCAAAAAAAAAAAAATCTTAAATATATGCAAACGATGTTCTATCATACCCGCTGCAGAAAGAATTTTTCAAATCCAAATTTCAGGAGCAAAGATATCGGAAAAAATGCAATTTACCTATACGCCTTCCTTTGTAAATCTATAAACAACTTGAAAAAATGACTATACCTAAAATAGTACTAGACATAAATGGAATCGACAGATAAAAGAAATTTTTCAATCGGATGTTTAGAAGCAAATATATTGAATAAAATGTATTTCGAATTCGGCATCATCTGCGTTTTCGCCCTCTAGCGGCTAAATTGTGTATCATATGAGAAAACGAAATGAAGAATCATCATTCGCACATTTCAGGCTTCCCAATGCAAAAATAATTTTTGAAATCTGATTAGTAGTTGAAGAGATATGGTGTCAACAGACGGACGGACGGACAAACCGATAACGTAAGCACGATCTGTTCGACAAAAGACTCGCTAAAAATTAAAAAAAATATCTCGTACAAGGGGCGGCAAATCTGGGCTTGCACTCGGACGGCAAATGCCCTTCGCGCGGCCCTGACTGCATGATACATTACTTTGCTATCATTGATCAAACAGAAATATTCGCATGAAGACGGTTACGGCAATTTTTTTATTTACTAAACAAACTATCAGTACGGAATCCAGTTGCTAGAAGCCCTACTATTCTGCGCATAGCAACAAAAAACATTAGCATAAGTAGAAACAATTTCACCGCCCCAGTGGTGCAGTGGTCTATGCATTGGCTTGGGATCTTTTGCATAAGACATGCGGGGGTTCGAATCATGGTAAAGCATGAAAGCTGTGTTTGTCTTACAACAGTGGTTCTCTCTCTTACCTGGAAAACGTTGCCCTAATTTTTTTTTTATTGGGGGTTTAACGACCACCGTGAGCAACTCAATGGGCTATAAGCAGTCGCCCGTCCCTAATTTAGGGTCACTGGTTCCAGGGAAGGGAGAGAGCCAGTGCCGTAAGACAAACACAACATCCATGCCTCACCGGGATTCGAACCCGGACCCCTTTTGGACGAATGATCAGAGGCCATCACCTTAGACCACTGCGCCACCGGGGCGGCTGCCCTAAATTAGGAACACACAGCTGCTCCATTGGGTTGCTCACGGTGGTCGACGAAAAAAAAAATACTGTTTGTGACAACTGTAAAACAGCCGCCACGGTAGCGCAGTGGTCTAAGCGCTGGCTTATAATCATTCGTCCCTGATGGGTCCGGGTTAAAATCCCGTGAGGCATGGATGTTGTGTTTGTCTAACGGCACATGACTGTCTCCATTCTCTGGAACCAGTGACCCTAAGTTAGGGACGGGCGACTGCTTATAGCCCATTGAGTTGCTCACGGTGGTCGTTAAACCTTCAATTAAAAAAGAAAAAAAGGTGTTCACTGGTATGTGGAGCCATGCTGACTGCAGTGCATCTGACAGCTGATGGAGGGTGCGTGGGGGAGGATCCATAGAGCGAACAACACGATCGAGGTAGTCTCACAGATACTCAATTGGGTTTAAGTCTGGGAAATTAGGGGCCTAGGGAAGTGCTTTGTCTTTCAACCACTCGCGGACTTTTCTAGCTTCGTGACACGTCGCATTGTCATTCGGGAAGATCCCATCTGCCTCAGGGAAGACAATCAGCATGTATGGGTGCACGTGGTCTGCAAGTACGGATTCATAACGAATTCGGTAGTATGAATAGATGATGCCTTCCAAAAGTATGAATGGATCCAGATAATGCCAGGAAAACATTCCCCAGACCATAACGCTGCACCCACCAGCTTGGGTTCTTCCAGCAGAGGTTGAAGAGTGTTTGTTCTCCAATGTTTCCGGCCTTATATGCCAACATCCATTCGTTCGATGTAGGAGGAAATGTGGCTCATCGGAGAAGGCAATCCTTTGCCAATCAGAAGAGGTCCAATTCCGATACTGCCGTGCAAATGTAAGCCTTTTCTGCCGATGGACCTTCGTTAGCATAACTGCAGTGACTATACGTCTACATCGGAGCCCCAAACGCAGCAGGGTTCGCTGAACTGTAGTTTTAGACCCACTTCCGGTAGCCCCGTGGTTCATTCGGCTAGTGAGTTGCTCCACTGTAGCTTGTCGATCGGCCCTCACTCACCTTCGAAGCCTACGTTCACCTCTCACACCAATGACACGTGGCGCTCTGCAGTTTCCACTTCGTTTATTCGCAATGGTGCTGTCTCCGATCGCGATACACTTTAACCATAGCAGCACGCGAACAGTTCACAAACTGCGCTTTTTCAGAAATATTGCCATGCTTGGCCGAAATGCCGATAATCATCCCATTTTGCAAATGTGATAAATCGCTCCTTTTATCCATGACAGCAATAGGTTATATATTTTCAGAATGCTTACAGCACACCTTATATACCCTCCAAAACCAGCTCACGACACGTGTCTTCTTTCACTGGCTACGCGCTGTTTGCGTCAACAGTAGTAGGTGGTCACAATAATGCGACTCGACTGTGTATATTGTGACGTGCCTGCACCGCAGGACGCACATGAGATAAAGGCTGGTAGCAGTGAGAGCATATGTCCGCGAGCTCAGTTGGGAGAGCGACGTACTCCGGTGTGAGGGGACCCGAATTCGATGTCGGCGTGGACAAAGATGTTGGATAAAATTACTTCGTCATAATATATAACAGTGAACATGACGGCATCTCTAACTATTCGAACCAAAAATCTCATAAAGGTTCGAAAAGTTAAAGACTCTCTCATATATACAAATAAATTGTATAAAACTAAAAGCAATATTCGAAATAAGTGGTTTTCGTATTAAATAAAAATATTTTTTCCTATAAACTAAAGCTGAAGCTTCAAGAATGCACTCAAACATGCGTAGTTTCAGCTAAAATTAACTTTTGTAGCTTTTTTCCCCCTGTTACAAACTTTTTAACTATGTCCACATTGTCTAAGTATGCAGCAATTTTGTTTTCAATACTAACGATACCTATATTTGGAAGCCGTTCCTGTTTCATATGTAATCGAAAGTAATGTTTTATGATTTTAAGCTTGGATAACGATCTTTTCTCGTAATCCAGTGTTACAGACAGTAAAACTTTAAAAACAGGGTTTTGTGCACCTTATTACTGCTGTTAATTCCATGGAATGGAAAAGGAGGCATTGAAATTTTGAAGATCTTTTGTATTTCAAGCTTAACAGTAAGAAAAATAAAGATATTTATTTTTAGGCAGTGTAAGAATCCACAAATCGAAAAAGAATTTCGTTTAATTTAACATGAGACACGTATGCTCCCCTTTCCCTCCTCCCACCATATTTTGCTATAGGCAACAAAATATTATTAAAGCTACTTAATTGTTTGGAAAACATTAATCAGTCATTTGAAAATATGTATTCTAAAGCACTTTATGGGTTCATGCGATGCTTAACGTAAGTCCAAAGAGTTTTACAATTTAGTCACACTATCTGAAATTCTTGAGCAATTATATTCTTTTTTTTGCAAAACCTTACAATTTTATTTGTAAGTCCGTATGATATTTTATTTTCATATCACTGCTTAGTGTCAGTGAAGAATAAAGGTCATTTAAAAAATTGAAAAGTCTCGTTATGCGTGTTCAGGTGTTCGAACCGTTCTTATCGTTGTATCACAAATATGACAGTTTTCTATTTGTTTGTTTCTCTTTGACAGATCAATATCTCATTCGTATTTTGTTACCAAAAAATTGCTTTTTTTTTCTTACGTGGTCTAACCAACACAACAGTTGGAAATTCTGTTTCGCAGTCTATTTCCGCTGCAATTGTTTTATCTTCAGCAAACATGCCTTTAAAACCCCTACATGCTCTACATTCTTTTAAACAGCCATTTACTTGTTTTAATATTTCTGTTATGGTTGGTATAACTGCAACACAATTGAGCATTAATTTGCTAATAACATTAATTTTGATAAAAGAGTGTACCAAATCTTTCTGGAACAAATAAACGTGTACGTTTTCTTGTTTTTAATTATTTTTTCTAAGGCCGATTTGTTAAATTTCATGTATCATGGTCTCTAAAAGATTCGTTAAATCTCAAAAATAATACATCGTGGATTACATCTAAATTGTACCCCAGTCCTTCTTAGTGGCGTCCCCATAAGTTTTTTTCTGGGAGGTTACGAAATTTTTTTCCCATACAACTAAATGCGTTATGAGTGCATTTTTGAAATGTATCCAACATCCCAGCAAAAATATTCAAATAAATATTGCTGGAAATTAATAATATTCTTATCACCACATAATGGTTGGCCACTTATATTGTGCAATTTCTCTATGCAGAAAACAAGTTGGGAAAAGTGACTAGAATCCTGATAAGACCGATTTGTGTGCGAGAAATCTATTTTCAAAAGCACCAATTAACATGTCTAAAAATGGTACATAAATTAAAATCCTGTAATAGTCTTCTGGGGTTTCTGTGTTTATGTTATAGCGTAGGTTTTGCTTTGATGTGATTGTTATTATTTGTATCAAAACTCCTTGCTTTTCAGCGTGCTTTAGAGTAATCTGGAATAAGTCAAAGAACTTAAATGTGGCAATGTCTCGTCGCCACAGAAACTTTGTTTACCCATGCATTGGTTTTTCATTGCAATGGGACATTCTAGTCTTTGGCTCCTTGCAGTTTCCTTGTCTTCGTGGAGAAAACACCTTCAGTTGCTTCCATGAGACATAAAAACAATCTGAAATACTAACAAAACTTTGCCTTTTAAAATCGCGTTTTTGAAATATCGAAAGGTTCCAAAATTTGGTGGGGGGTTAACACCCCCCGGCACGCCACTGATCTCCTTTACTCTTATTGCATCGATAATGTTTTCTCACCTTGTTTCACAGCACGGTTGAACGCTTCGTTAAAATTTGCCAACGTAATTCAGAAAAAGCATATATTTCTTGAACAATTCTGAAAATGTTCACAATTTCTAGGGATATTTTTCGTCGTTATTTACGACCACATTTAAAGTATCAGCCGCTCAAAGTACATAAAATGTACAAGAGTTTTAGATCAAAATATTATGTATTTTGAAGTCCATCGTGTTTTCCCTTCATATTGGCCCGTTGTCATAGTGCTGGCGATGCATATCATGAATGCTGAAATTTTCAAAATTGTAAAAGAAATTAGAAAAAGAAAAATGTTAGTCTTTGCTCGCGGTATCCGTTACTGAACAAAACAAAAATTATTCTGATTTCAAGTTGTTTTCCAATGTAATATATAGTGAATTATTTTTACTAAAAAAATAAACGTGCCACACGTAGCAGTACGATTTTTCACAGCAAGACGTTTTCTTAACTTTGCCCATGTGATTGATATTAATTTTTCAACCATAAAATTGCATTCGGGGGTCCTGCAGGCCCCGGAACTTTGCTCGTCCCTGCTTGCAGTAGCTTAAATCGATATTATGAATTACTTAGTATCCTAAGATTTTGTGTTGCTCTGGATCAGTCCTCCACTTGTGTCAGGCATCGCATTGTTTTCAGTATGGACCAAAATTGATGGAAGCTGCTCTTTGAAAAGAGAAATGCTTTTTTGGTGGAAATAAAAATATCTGTCTCACAAATACAAAACATTAGGACAAAATTCTAATGCTCAATTTTCTTTTAATACATAAGGAATGACACTTTAATATCAAGACATCAAACTTTCGATGTGATAGTGAGATATAGAACACCCAGATTTCTGCACAACACTACAAATTGTGATGACTTATATGACATTTTAAACGCCAACACAAAAGACATGCATTGCGAATTACACGAAAAGATAAAAAAAGAAATTTGTATTGAACTATTAAAGTTTTATTTTCAATGTAGACGACTGTACCAAACAACACTATTACTTAAAAGAAACTTCAATGTTCTCCTCGTCAGTGGAAAATGTAACACTTTAAAAACACAAAACATTTTGGAGAAGTTGAAATGCTCAGTTTGCTTTAATAATAAGGGATGGGTTCCAGTTGCGCTGTACATTATTTTCAGTGACTATATATCGTGTCCTAAGCAACGGTAATATGTCTTTTTACTCGTTCTATAAATCATAGCACTGCAACTGCACATTTTGATACAGTATTAAGGAATGGCACTTTAATACATAAAGAAAATTCAAATGCTCAAAAACGTACTAAAAACGTACGGAACAAAACTTCATTGAGAACATTAAACTTTTGAATGTGAAAATAAGAGATTAAAATCACACATTCCATCGCAACACTGAAATGTGATATTTTTTTTATAAATTTTGTTACGACGCAAACGGCATACTTTGCAAATGTGATGAAAAATATGGAAATTGTATTTAACTATTTAAATTTCATTTACAGTCTGGCTGTCAATATCAAATAACACATATATTTAAAATGAACTTAAATTTCTTATTCTTAGCAGAAAACATAACACAAAAAATACAAAACGTAAGAAAATTTAAATGCTCAATCTGTGTTATTATAATTTGAGTTAAACTTTAATATCAAGAAATCAAAATTTAATAGTGAGATAAAAAAAACAGATTTCATCACAACACTGTAAGTGTGGTAATTTATATGATATTTTTACTTGTAACACAAATGACATACGTTGCAAATTACATGAAAAGTAAGAAAATCATATTCAATTTCAAAAATATTTTTACAGTTTGGGTGATTGTACCAAACAAAAGATATGTATAAATAAACATCTACTTTCAAACTGCAATGTGCAACGATTTGTACAATATTTTCAATTACAACGCAAAAGGCATACATTGGAAATGACATGAAAAAGAAACAAATCGCTTTTAATTAATAGAATTTTATTTACAGTGCATCTAACTGTATTCACATAATATGTTCTCAGCAGAAAATGGGTAGTATAAAAACATAAATTCAATGGTTTGTATAAAATATAATTCCAAATTTTCTGTGAAAATTTGGAATGCTCATTTTTTTTCATTCTTATTAATTTTAATGCTTATGAAACTATGTAGTTTGGTATCTTGACCAAAAAGATATAGCCAAGACACCAAATTACGAACCATGGTAATGTGATGCCAAATATGAGTTTCTAAATTCACGAAATAAAGGGTAACTTCTTCAAGGCCACACATTTTCTCTGTAGTCCTTCTCTATCTAATCAACTGTTCTGAGATTCAACATTGACATGAAACTGACTGCTTTCAAGGGTTAGTGCTGATATAATGCTGTGCTTGGAAGACCATTTGGCACAGCCTGTTAGTGTTGATGCTTCGGTAGTTCTTCTTTCCTAGTAGCTTTTACGAATACCGTGAGCAACTCATTGGGCTATAAAGCAGTCGCCCGTTCCCAATTTTGGGACACTGACTCCAGAAAAAAGAAAGCGACAGTACCGTAAGACAAACACGACATCCATGTCTCACCGGGATTCGAATCTGGACCCGTAACGGGCGAACCGTCAGAAGCCAATCGTTGCGCCACCCGGGCGGCTATGCTTCAGTGAAAGCTCCCAAGGTATACCGAGAATCCTAAGGAGGATGAAATTGGTATGGCATAAACTTTATGGGTGTCCAGGGGTAGGACAAGATCTTTGTCTTTTAGCGGACACTTTATTATAGGAAAGTTAGGTCTGACAGTGAGATTGTAGCCCATAGTTCTGAAGAGTTTAAAAATCTTATAAGAAAAGGAACCATGTTAAGGGACTGAACCAATGAATTGGGTTTCTATGTAAGTGTTGGTGTAAGAGTTGTCAGGTTTTAATATGGAAATCCTGGATAATTTTGTTTATTGTAGATGATGGGAACTGATGGATTTCAGCAGTTTTCTTCATTTCAGCACATTTTGTTCGAAGGATGATTCACTATTGCAAATAATTCTGGCAAAATTATTAAAAGTTTTTTAAGCAGCAAATTTTGAGTAATGGGGCAGTAGGATACACCGCAGGCACATACCAAAACATCAGCACAAAAGTGGGTGAATACAAACTCGATGTGTCAGGAGATCTTTCAAAAACAGCATTAACAGCATTAACTCGTGGACACTTTTGCAGTCTCCTTAAGAAAGAAACAAAAAAACTTTTTCTCCTTTGTACACAAAGCAACTCCACTTTTTCAAGAAAGTAGTGAAATATTTCTAACCTAGAACTGCAATTCAGATATTCCTTACCAAATACCATTTATTCAGATCTCTCTAATGAAATTTGGTAAATACCGTATATATTACATATACGTACATATATTACAAAACTGACCACCGATAGGCAACTGAATTATTAGGCTGGACGTTAAAAGACAGAAATCCATATGGAAGATGGTTGGATGAATGACCGGAGTGACATGGAGGCTGACCCAAGACGGATAAATGTGGAAGAGACTTAGAGAGAAGAAAAAGGGTAAATTATATAGAGGAACAATTCCACACCGATTCATTCAACATCATAAAAATGGTGGCAAACAGTGCCGGCCACCATCTGTGGTTCAGCCAGCTGGAAACTCACCAGCGAGAACATACGTATATATATTGACATGTTAATATTTGATCCAATATAATAATTTTTCTCTCTTAATGTTTCACACATTTCATATAAATCAGTATTAAGAAACAAATCTTTTTTCAGTACCACATGTGAAGATATAAAATTGTACAACATTCTGTACTATGAAATTAAAAGTTGCTGTCTTTAGCACGATATATTAAAACAATTTACCAAACCGTAAACAAATTTTACATTTATTCACGATCCAAAACCGTTCAATGAAAGTGACAAGTACTTTCGAAGCCACAATGGCTTCATCCTCAGGCCGACTATGACACGGTACAAGAAACAAACCAGTCAATTTGTACTGTAATACGAAGCGCATCTCACGAACAGATGTGCCTCGTATTCAATCAAACTCATGAACAGATGCGCCTCGTATTACAGTACAAATTGACTGGTTTGTTTCTTGTACCGTGTCATAGTCGGCCTGAGGATGAAGCCATTGTGGCTTCGAAAGTACTTGTCACTTTCATTGAACGGTTTTGGATCGTGAATAAATGTAAAATTTGTTTACGGTTTGGTAAATTGTTTTAATATATCGTGCTAAAGACAGCAACTTTTAATTTCATACTTCATCAGCACGAAAGAAACTGGTATCATTCTGTACTAGTTCAACAATTGAAACAAATAGACACCAAATTAATTCTGCTAAAAAAGTCTGAAATACCAAAATTATTATTCTCACATACATAACACCCTCTTGAGCCTTTTGAGTAGCTTACAGCCACTAAATTAATTAAATGTAATGAATATACAATACTAAGAGGTAAGTCATTTGACAAAACATCATCTGACTTTCATCAATCTATACATAAACAGTGTTGCCATTTTAAGATTTGCTATCAGGGTTGCATAATTTATACATAGAAGAAATATTATAATATATATATCATCACACACAAGAGCAAACCCAAAAATTCCAAGTGAGCATACATTTGCCTACACAGGACATGATTCTTATATACATTACCTAAATATAGCTGTTATGTCTTCACCAGTTAAAATAAAATATAAATATGAAAATACTATAACCATAATTTCTGCATTAAAGAAAGCTAAAACAAATAATCATCATTACGAAAACTTTCTGTAATTGTGATACACTGTTATTAATATTTAAACCAGTGTGTTCACGTTCCTGTCATCATAAATTTTCCCACATTTGAAGCAAGCCAGTAATTAGTAATTTACCATCTACACATGTGTATATGCCATGGCTTATATGATGCCCATTGCTTAGCATCATTCAAGTCATTATTTAGAACATAAACAATACATATCTAGACAAATGAATTAACTGTAGATATTGTACATACGCGTACCAGAAACAATAACATATATAGGCCAAACCACACTACTGGTACTTTTGTTTCGATACCAATATTGCGTACTTCTTTCTTCTGGTAGCTGGTAGTTATCTTCCGCGTTCGTTGTTCAACGTTACACGCCAACGGAATTGTAGCAAAATTGCACATCCAAAAATAGAAATATAGAATATATCATCATCATCATCATCATTGTCAACCATTATCAATCCCCTGCTGGACGAAGGTCTCCCCAAGTTTCCTCCACAACGGTCTGTCTTGTGCCAGTCTCCTCCATGTCACCCCTGCATACTTTCGAATTTCATCCACCCATCTCCCATGTGGTCTTCTTCTGGGTCTTTTCCTGTCCCTTGGAATCCAATCTAAAATTTCGGCTGTCCATCGAAGAACTGTCCTTCTGGCAGTATGTCCAGCCCATTGCCATTTCAGGGATTTAACTCTGATCATGATGTCTTCCACTCTTGTCATTTTTCGGATCGACGAGTTCCACTTCTTATCTCTCCTGGTTACACCAAGCATGCACCTCTCCATGCTGCTTTAAGTTGTCTGCAGCCTTTGTATGTCTCTTTTAGTTAAGGTCCACGTCTCTGCACCATACGTAAGCACTGGAAGGATGCATTGATCAAACACTTTTCTTTTAAGACATAATGGCATATTGCTCTTGAAAATAATGCTGTTTCTTCCAAAAGCTCTCCAGGCAAGTTTTGTACGCCGATTAATTTCTTCATCAATGTGACCCTCACTTGATATCTGCTGTCCAAGATAAACGCACGTGTCTGTTATCTCCAGCTTTTCTCCATCAATCGATAAATCTTCATTTCTTGTAAAAGCATTGAACATCACTTTTGTCTTCTGAAAGTTCATTTTTAATCCCACTTCTTTACTCTTGTCAGCAAGTTCCTGGATCATACTCTGCAGCTCTGATGGGGTAGTTGCAAAAATGACTACGTCATCAGCAAAACGAAGGTGGGTTAGATAATCTCCATTAATCTTTATCCCCTTGTTTTCCCAGCTCAGCGACTGAAAAACACCCTCCAATGTGGCATTAAAGAGCTTCGGAGATATGGTGTCACCTTGTCTCACTCCCTTTCCAATTTTTACGTGTGTTGTATTTTCAAACAGCCTAATCTTTGCACTTGCATTTTCATAGATGTTATTAATAATATTAATGTATGCATCTTCAATACCGCAGGTTTTCAGAGCCATTGCAACTGCTGATGGTTTCACCGAATCAAAGGCTTTTTCATAATCGATAAAAGCCATGCACAATGGAAGTTCATATTCCCTCGCTCTTTCAATTAGTTCTCTCAGCACGTGGATATGATCTATTGTGCTGTAGCCACTCCTGAATCCAGCTTGTTCTCTCGGTTGAGTCATGTCCAGTGTTACCTTCAAGCGGTGTGAAAGAACTTTAGTGAAGATTTTATAAACTACTGATAGGAGGATGATAGGTCTGTAGTTTCCGAGATCCTCAATGTCACCTTTCTTATGTAGCAGGATCATTGTAGCGGTGTTCCAATCCTCAGGAATCTTTCCTTCATTAAGGCATCGAGTGAAAATTTGGGCGAGTACTGTTTCGATTTCTCCACTTGCTTCTTGTATGATGTCTACAGTAATTCCATCTTCTCCTGGAGCTTTTCCTCGCTTCATGTTCTTGATTGCATGTGCAACTTCTGCTGGAAGGACTGGAGGAACTCTGGTACTGGTATCTTTCATGATGTCTGGAGTGCATGTATCATCCCTTTCATATAATTTGGAGTAGAAATATTTCACTCTTGTCAAAATTTCGCCTCTATTTCTTGTTACAGAACCATCTTCTTTTCTCAGTGCCATAATCTGTTTTCTTCCCTTACTGAGATGTCCCTTTGCTATCTTTAGGCTTTAGTTGTTTTCAATTGCTTTCCTCACTAGTTCACAGTTGAATTTCCTTACGTCTTCAGTGATACTTTTTCTTACTGTCTTGCATAGCTCTATATATTCCACTTTGGAAGTCACATCTTCTTTAGTTGTCCTCATCTCTCTTCTTTTTGCATCAACATTTTGGTTTTTCCTGATAATTTGTTCACATGCAACTTGTTCTTAGACCCAGCTAATTTTGTTGCTGTTTCCATAAGAACTTTGGTTACTTTTCTGTTAACTTCAGAGATGTCCACTTCTTCCGATGTTAGGCCTTCTAAAGCAGAGAACCTGTTCTTCAGTTCTAACTTGAAGGTATTATGGTGTTTTTTAAGGTTGGTTATGTCAATAGATTTTGTTTGTCTTATGAGCTTGCCACGTTCAAGTTTAGTGTTGAGGTGCATCTTACATCTCACCAATCTATGGTCACTACCTGTGTTGAACTTGTTTAGCACACTGCAGTCTTCTATGACGAACTTTTTGTTACACATAATAAAATCAATTTCACTTGTCGTCCCATTTGGATGTCTCCATGTCCATTTCCTGTGTGGCTTTTTCTTGAAGAAGGAGTTCAAGATGAAAAACCCTTCTGCCTCTGCAAACTCAACGAGAGTATTTCCACGCTGGTTTCTGTTGCCGTGACCGAATTTACCTACTGAAGTTTCATTCTGTTGCCGTTGCCCTATTTTTGCATTGAAATCTCCCATAATTATTTTCAAGTGCTGCTTACCTTTATTATTTAGATGACAAATTTCCTCATAAAATTCTTCAATTTCTTCTTCAGGATGACTTGTGGTGGGTGCATAAGTTTGAATAATCTGAGCCTGGTATCTTTTCGAGAGTTGGGTAACGAGTCGTGCAGCTCTGTCAGAGGAACTTTCAACTTCTACAACTTTATCCTTCAGTTTCTTGTTTATTATAAATCCAACACCACTAGTTCTGCCAGTATCGGTCCCACGATAGTAGAAAAGATGTCCCCTTTTCAGTTCAATGAGATCTTCTCCTTTTCTCCTTACCTCACTTAGCCCCACGATGTCCCACTTGATCCTTTGTAGTTCCTCTTCCAATTCAAGAAGCCTTGAATCAGAAGATAGGGAGCGTCCATTGTAAGTAGCCAAGGTCAGCACCAGATGGCAGCCTAGTCCGGTCCTCCGGGGATTCTTAGCACCCTCTGCCTTCATGTCGCACTGGCCGCTGCCTTGGCCAGGTACATTCCAGCTGCCGGAGACTGAGGGCCAAGATTTAAGTTGTGGAATCATTTTGGAGGGGTTTGGCCAAAACTCACCACGCTGGCCAAGCGGGTTGGTGAGTGTGGGATAGAATTTCCTCTAATCCCGATGGTATAGTTATACCGCTATGGGCGGCCGTCAGAGCCCCTTTAGTGGGAACAGGATGCACCACGAGAAGGCGGGGTTGACATTTGTCAAGGAGAGGCTGTGATGTTACGCGTCACCTGACCTTACATCCCATAGAATATATATGTATATATATATATTCATGAACTTCCATTGCGCATGGCTTTTATCGATTATGAAAAAGCCTTTGATTCGGAGAAACCATCAGCAGTTACAATGGCTCTGAAATCCTGCGGTATTGAAGATGCATGCATTAATATTATTAATAACATCTATGAAAATGCAAGTGAAAAGATTCGGCTGTTTGAAAATACAACACACATAAAAATTGGAAAGGGAGTGAGATAAGGTGACACCATATCTCCGAAGCTCTTTAATGCCGCATTCGAAAATGTCTTTCAATCACTGAACTGGGAAAACAAAGGGATAAAGATTATTGGAGATTATCTAAAACACCTTCGTTTTGCTGATGACATAGTCATTTTTGCAACTACCCCATCAGAGCTGCAGAATATGATCCAGGAACTTGCTGACGAGAGTAAAGAAGTGGGATTAAAAATGAAATACAAATTTTGAAGATGACAATCCGATTTTTGGCGCAAATGTGACAAGGATGGTAAATCAGATAATATCCGAAAACTTGAGGAAGACATCATGATCAGAGTAAAATCCCTGAAATGGAAATGGGCTGGACATACTGCCAGAAGGACAGACCATCGATGGACAGCCGAAATTTTAGATTCGATTCCAAGGGACAGGAAAAGACCCAGAAGAAGACCACATGGGAGATGGGTGGATGAAATTCTAAAATATGCGGGAGTGACATGGAGGAGACTGGCACAAGACAGACCGTTGTGGAGGAAACTTGGGGAGACCTTCGTCCAGCAGTGGATTGATAATGGTTGACAATGATGACGATGATGATATATTCATGAAATGATACTTAAAACACAAAAATAAACCTACCAGAAAAATAAATATTTTTTCTGTAAAACTATGTTTCATGATTTTTTTTAATTTTTACAACAGTAATACTTTCGGAAGAATCCGGAGTATGATCATTTGAACAGCTGAGGATAAGAGATTGTTCTCCAGAAAGTATTACTGTTTAATAAATATATTCAACAAACTCATCAAACAGAATTTTACAGAAAAGTTAATTTGTTTTGGTAAATCATGAAAGAAATACGGGATTACAATATATAATACAAATTTTTGAAGATGACAACCCGATTTTTGATGTAAATGTGACAAGGATGGTAAGTCAGATAATATCTGAAAACTTGAAAATTTCATCGTCATGGAGCGGTACTCGAATCTGCGTCTTCCCGATAGCGCCCGGGTATGCTAACCACTATAACACCCAGAACGATCAAGTCTCAAGTTTCCGATTAATTTGAATATAACTATCACAGGATTCGCCAGTCGAAGCAACCGGCATTCATGTTTAGCGAATCTGGAGGTTAAGAATAATATCCCGTGATTGCCAGGAGGAGCAGATAAATCATGAAATAAATACGGGATTACACCACATAATACAAATTTTTGAAGATGACATTCCAATTTTTGGTGTATATGTGACAAGACTCAAATTAATCGGAAACTTGAGACTTGGTCGTTCTATGTGGTGTAGTGGTTAGCACACCCGAGTGCTATCTGGAAGACGCGGTTTCAAGTCCCGCTCTAGGACGATGAAATTTCAAGTTTTCGGATATTATCTGACTTACTATCCTTGTCACATTTACATCAAAAATCGGATTGTCATCTTCAAAAATGTGTTTTGGTAAGTTAATTTTTGTGCTTTTAAGTACATATACAATAGATATAATATAGTGTTAAATCGTATATATTAGCAGCTGGCATTTCATTTTCGCATTTCCAGAGCAACTTACTTTCTTGTCTACCAGATCATTGTATATTTCCCAGTAGCCGTCTGCCCTATAGCACACAGCCACATAATGTCCTACGACATTTTTCGTTTTATGGCCTCCAGAAAATGCTATTGCACTCCTGAGGTAAAATGTTCTCTGATCCAAACAGAGTGTTCGTGGAATTTCTAATAGAGGTATAATTAAGTCACTTTCACATTCCCTTCCAATGGAACTGTTTAGCAGCTCTACGATAATGTGATTGTTTGAAATTTTGTAGTTCCTCCTCTGGATTCCTGGACACAAAGATCCTTCAGGATTTTTCTGATCACATATCCGCTCCGTGTTGCCGAAGTTTTTGACTAAATCGTCTTCCATACAACTCAAACACGAGGCACCTTTTATTGCAAACAATACCACTGTCCTATTAAATTGCTTGTTTGAAGAGCACTTCTCTTCTGAACAATTTGTGTTTTCTATTACAGATGGATGCAGTCGAAATAGGTTTTCGACTATTTTTGTCGCTGTGCATTCAGCAGAAATCTCTTTTACGCCACTAGGTAGATCAACGACCTCACAGAACTCCAAGAGCAATGAAGCTCGTTTCTGATACGTTTTCGAAGTAATTCGAGAAGTGACTATATTTTTTACAATTTCTAATAATTCGCAATCAGTCATTGGTTTGAGAAATGTTTCGTATTGTGCGCTGTCACACATTGCACAAGCCAAAACCTGCACGAAAGAATCAAAAGCGCATGTATTTGATAATATGAAACGTGCGCTCCCAGCTTTGATTGCTTTCAAATCTAGATTTCTATTTCCATTTTTTAAGATCGCTAAAGGTTTTTCATTTAATTTTCTAGAAAAATCCCATTTCAAAACCTCAGACTGTGGCTCTAGATAGGAATGTCTCGCCCTTTTTTTAAGAGGCAAAGCAAGGCCTCTCCAGTTCTCTTGAGCATTAAATTCCAGGCTGTGTCTTCTTTCTTTGTCTTTGGCGGCACACTTAAAACATATGCGCTTTTCTCCATAACCTTCTTCGGAGCTATCAGAAATAGGAAGGGAGCAGTCAAAAATGATGTGGACAGGAATGTGGCATACTACACACGTATGTGCACCACTCGAGAAGTCTCCTCTTGAACAAGCGATGCACTTCGTTGAAATATGAGTCTCGCTGGAAACTGAGGTATTTGGCATCGCATCATCATGCTGCCTTATTGCACTATACTGTTGAGATACTTCATCATTTTCAGCAGAAGCGGTAATGTCTGCTTCAGCGCTAGGTAAAATTTGCTTTCTTTTTTCGGATGCAACCAAATTCATGATGCCCTCTAAGGATTTTATATGCAACTTTAGAAAATCGTCGGCTCTCAATGGGATCTTTTTTCCACAAAGCACTCGGTGTTTCAGATCATTGAAACTACTTTCCACTGGAGCACTGCTTGCTGTAGTTTTCCCGTAGCAGAATATCGGTACCATAACAGCAGACCAAAGCGGCAAGGTTTTTGCTAATCGCGAGCAGTAATCGACTATGTCGGGCAAGTATTGCAAGTTATCATGGTCCCCTTCTTGACCAGCAATTTCTTTTTTCACTTCTTCAACTAAATTTTGAATCCACGTATAAAATTCATTATGTGTTCCTAGTTCAAAAGATTCATTTTCTTCATAACGTCTTGTATTCCTGTTATCACTTGCATATTCGTCAGTTTCAGAGTGACCTGTCGCTATTCGGCGTTTCAGTTTACTCTTTTCAATTTCACAGGAAGTTACATCTCCAGTGTGAACATCTGTTCCTTCCGTTTTGCTTAGAGCGACAGTGAATATTGCACGGAATAAATCTTTGACATCTGTCATATCTGTTGACTGCACTATTTGTGCGAGGCTGCGAATGTATAGCTGACGCGTTCGATTGTTCTGCCCGAATAAAACTTTACAGGATGCAATGAGTTTAATTGTGTGAGCCACATCACAGCGAATGAAGGAGTTTGGAATGGGGACTTTTCCATGTCCTAAAAGAAGGGACGAGCAAGCACGCAAATAATCCCACAAACTTGAGAACTGTGTGAAGGCTCTTACAATTGCCGAAAGAAGTGCCACTGAATGGTCACTTACAACTTCCTTTGGCGAAGGAGCACCGTCTTTCTTCCATTCAGCAAGCCAATGATAAATGCTATTGCTGTCATGCTTCTCCGAGATCATATTGCACACAGAATATTGCATTCCACTTGTTATGTCATTAACTGTAATTTCGTAAAGAAATATTTGAGCCGATTTGTTTCCGTAGGGTCTGGCTAAACGTCTTATAATGCCACCAGTAGCATCTAAGGAAATTTTAGAGCATTTAGCATCACAGCAGAATGAGCGGTATACGTGAAGTTGCGACGGCATCCAATAGTAAACAAAAAATGGATCTTGTCCAATGGCCTTTACAACTGCTTGATATTCAATGTTGTACTTCATTTCGCTTATGCTTAAAATAGGATTTTCCTGTTCTCTTCCTTTTTTTATTTCCTTACACTTCATAATTCGAAGTGCGTTTGCAGACGGTAGACTTTTTGGCTCCAAGTCACCAAACGTCATACATTTTTGTGCTTCCATTCTCCGAAATAAATCAGGAGAAACATTTTTTTCTATTAACGTGCGGGAGATTAAACTTCTGATTGGGCCAGAAATTCTTCGTCGGCGGACCGACCGACAGCTCTTAAAATGTCCTTGATAGGTACAATGAAATACAGCACCCGATACTTCAGATGGGGCTGCATCCATGCTACCAGTTAATTTTGACTTGCATTCCACACATTCACCCGATATTTTAACAAAATTATCCGGGTCCTTAAATACTTTAGCTCGTTTGAAAGACAAAGTACAAGGCGCGAGCGTTTTTTCGGAAAAATGATCGTTTACGATGTGTGACCATACATTTGGGCTAAGTATTTGGTAAGCACGTGATGTTCTTGCAGGATAAGATCTATCCTGGCACTTGTAGACAACTTCCTTCGGACATATAATATGCCACTCTTCTGGGGTAAGGGTTATGGTAAATTGCAAACTTTTATATGATTTGTTGTTTCCGAGAGGGACTTCTTCATCGTTTGAAGAATATTCCGATTCCCCTTCAGCAGACTCATTAGTAGGAGCTATTTCTTCAGCAGAGTCATTCGTAGGAGCTATTTCTTCAGCAACAGACTGTTTCACAGTCAGCCCGAGAATATTCCAACTTCCAAATCTATTTAACTTCACAATAGTATACAAATATTTTTTGGAGCACTTGTGATCTAAAAGTCCGCACAGTTTCCCCCAAATATCACTAGATGGAGGCTGAATAACTCCATTACAATCTACAATGCTGTCTCTAAATTTCAATAACAACTCAAGTAGTAGAGATGTATCTACTACTGACACCTTCGGCATTTTTGTACAATCTTTTACGAAGACTGACTAACAACTCTTCGATTAAATGTACCTCACAGAAGTAGTTTCATGGGTTTGGTTTGAATCCAGAGATATTCACATTTTCGGGATTGACATGCAACTTTTTAATCAAATTGACAGCCCTGGGAGTATCTCCGGTAAGACCTCATCGTTCGAAATTTCGAATGCGATTGGAACTCTTGCTTTGTGTGGGCTTGGTTTACGTTTCTGAGAACCTTCTTCGCGTCTGGTTTATGTCAACTGGCTGAGTGGAATCTCATTCAGGACAGATTCTATGCTAAAACTGTTCTTCTCGGATGACCTCTTCACCCACCATTATTGTAAGTTGCCGTTCTAACAGTCAGATTCTGAAGCCTATGTCTCATGGTATGCGACAAATTATGGGTTTGTTTATCTCTCGCCCGCAATTCCTTGCTGTTCGTCTGGCCTTCCATCATTGTCAACCCTCGCTCGGGACCTGCGTGGTACACAAAGAGCGTTTGAGAACAAGGGAGGGGGTGAACGACTTCTAATCCCTTCTAACCTTATCTCTTTTTTTCCCCTCTTTGTGCTTCCACTCACTAACTCTTAACTCTTTCCCATTTAAATCTTAATTATGCCCATAACTATTCTCTGAATTATCCACGACAATTTTCATAATTTATCCAAATTTTTTTCTGAATTATTTTTGTTTCGCTCTCTAAGCTAAGTAATTAATCAGGGGCCCAATTTTCACACCATTACTACATGATGTGGGGATGCATTGAATTTGTCAATCGTTATCTCAGCAGGCTGCTTTGAAGGAACGTCCCCGACCCTTTGGTTAGTCTAGGAACCAGACACCATCGGTTGAATTACGACTGTTTTCGTCGCCTTCGGAGCCAACAAGCAATGACAAAGCATCTTGGGTGGTCTCTGCTTCATTTTGGGGGACTTCTCTTTCCTTTGTTCAAAAAACCCAATCAGCTCCCGGGATCTAATTAATCAACTAATTAATCGGCCTAATTAGCTACGCCCATTATATTCAAAATAATGAGGGCCAAGTCATAACAATATAAACGAAAGTCACGATCATACAACTTAGAGCAAAAGTCCTGCAACACCTCTTTTTTTTTTTTTTTTTTTTGGATTGAAGGTTTAACGACCACCGTGAGCAACTGAATAAGCTATAAGCAGTTCTCCATCCCTAATTTAGGGTAACTGGTTCCAGAGGGAAGGAGAGAGCCAGTGCCGTAAGACAAACACAACACCCATGCCTGACGGGATTCAAACCCGGACCCCTTTCGGACGAATGATCAGAGGCCATCGCTTAGACCACTGCTCCACCGAGGGCTGTACATCCTTTTAAAAACAATTTCGTAACGAATTCAAAACGTTTTACAAATCTAACATATCTGCATTGTTGTACATGAAGTGGATGAGAAGACAGAAAAGCAGCCCCGGTGGCGCAGTGGTCTAGGCGATGGCCTCTGATCATTCGTCCGTAAGGGGTCCGGGTTCGAATCCCGGTGAGGCATGGATGTTGTGTTTGTCTTACGGCACTGGCTCTCTCCCTTCCCTGGAACCAGTGACCCTAAATTAGGGACGGGCGACTGCTTATAGCCCATTGAGTTGCTCACGGTGGTAGTTAAACCTCCAATCCAAAAAAAAAAAAAAAAAAGAGACAGAAAGAAATTGTAAAGCTAACATAAACTTCTTTTTTTTTCTGGTTAAGTACAAACTGTTTAAGTTACGAGAAATAAAAAAAAAATAGAACTCGTTAAACTTGTTCATTTAGTCAATGAATGTCAAATATGTTTCAAGACATCATCATCATCATTGACAACCATTATCAATTCACTGCTGGACGAAGGTCTCCCCAAGTTTCCTCCACAACGGTCTGTCTTGTGCCAGTCTCCTCCATGTCACTCCCGTATACTTTCGAATTTCATCCACCCATCTCCCATGTGGTCATCTTCTGGGTCTTTTCCTGTCCCTTGGAATCCAATCTAAAATTTCGGCTGTCCATCGATGGTCTGTCCTTCTGGCAATATGTGCAGCCCATTGCCATTTCAGGGATTTTACTCTGATCATGATGTCTTCCACTCTTGTCATTTTTCGGATCCACGAGTTCCTCTTCTTATCTCTCCTGGTTATACCAAGCATGCACCTCTCCACGCTTCTTTGAGTATTCTGCAGCCTTTGCATGTCTCTTTCAGTTAAGGTCCACGTCTTTGCACCATACGTAAGCTCTGGAAGGATGTATTGATCAAACGCTTTTCTTTTAAAACATAATGGCATACTGCTCTTAAAAATTATGCCGTTTCTTCCAAAAGCTCTCCAGGCAAGTTTTGTTCGCCGATTAATATCTTCATCAATGTGACCTTCACTTGATATCTGCTGTCCAAGATAAACGTACGTATCTGTTATCTCCAGCTTTTCTCCATCAATCGATAAATTTTCATTTTTTGTAAAAGAATTGAACGTCACTTTTGTCTTCTGAAAGTTCATTTTTAATCCCACTTCTTTACTCTTGTCAGCAAGTTCCTGGATCATACTCTGCAGCTCTGATGGGGTAGTTGCAAAAATGACTACGTCATCAGCAAAACAAAGGTAAGTTAGATAATCTCCATTAATCTTTATCCCTTTGTTTTCCCAGTTCAGTGATTGAAAGACATTTTCCAGTGCGGCATTAAAGAGCTTCGGAGATATGGTGTCACCTTTTCTCACTCCCTTTCCAATTTTTATGTGTGTTGTATTTTCAATCAGCCGAATCTTTTCACTTGCATTTTCATAGATGTTATTAATAATATTAATGTATGCATTTCAGAGCCATTGTAACTGCTGATGGTTTCACCGAATTAAAGGCTTTTTCATAATCGACAAAAGCCATGCACAATGGAAGTTCATATTCCCTCGCTCTTTCAATTAGTTCTCTCAGTACGTGGATATGATCTATTGTGCTGTAGCCACTCCTGAATCCAGCTTGTTCTCTCGGTTGAGCCATGTCCAGGGTTACCTTCAAACGGTGTGAAAGAACTTTAGTGAAGATTTTATAAACCACTGATAGGAGGCTGATAGGTCTGTAGTTCCTGAGATCTTCAATGTCGCCTTTTTTATGTAGCAGGATCATTGTAGCGTTGTTCCAATCTTCAGAAATCTTCCCTTCATTAAGGCATCGAGTGAAAATTTGGGCGAGTACTGTTTCGATTTCTCCACTTTCTTCTCGTATGGTGTCTACAGTAATTCCATCTTCTCCTGGAGCTTTTCCCAGCTTCATGTTTTTGATTGCATGTGCAACTTCTGCTGGGAAGACTGGAAGAACTCTGGTACTGGTACCTTTCATGATGTCTGGAGTACATGTATCATCCCTTTCATATAATTTGGAGTAGCAATCTTTCACTCTTGTCAAAATTTCGCTTCCATTTCTTGTTACAGAACCATCTTCTTTTTTTTCAGTGCCATAATCTGTTTTCTTCCCTTACTGAGATGTCCCTTTGCTATCTTTAAGCTTTGGTTGTTTTCAATTGCTTTCCTCACGACTTCACAGTAGAATTTCCTTACGTCTTCAGTGATACTTTTTCGTACTGTCTTGCATAGCTCTATATATTCCACTTTGGAAGTCACATCTTCTTTAGTTGTCCTCATCTCTCTTCTTTTTTGCATCAACATTTTGTTTTTTCCTGATAATTTATTCACATGCAACTTGTTCTTAGACCCAGCTAATTTTGTTGCTGTTTCCATAAGAGCTTTGGTTACTTTTCTGTTAACTTCAGAGATGTCCACTTCTTCCGATGTTAGGCCTTCTAAAGCTGAGAATCTGTTCTTCAGTTCCAATTTGAAGGTATTATGGTGTTTTTTAAGGTTGGTTATGTCAATACATTTTGTTTGTCTTATGAGCTTGCCACGTTCAAGTTTAGTGTTAAGGTGCATCTTTCATCTCACCAATCTATGGTCACTACCTGTGTTGAACTTGTTTAGCACACTGCAGTCTTCTATGACGAATTTTTGGTTACACATAATAAAATCAATTTCACTTGTCGTCCCATTTGGATGTCTCCATGTCCATTTCCTGTGTGGCTTTTTCTTGAAAAAGGAGTTCAAGAAGAAAAACCCTTTTGCCTCTGCAAACTCAACGAGAGTATTCACACGCTGGTTTCTGTTGCCGTGACCGAATTTACCTACTGAAGTTTCATTCTGTTGCAGTTGCCCAATTTTTGCATTGAAATCTCCCATAGTTATCTTCAAGTGCTGTTTACCTTTATTATTTAGATCACGAATTTCCTCATAAAATTCTTCAATTTCTTCTTCAGGATGACTTGTGGTGGGTGCATACGTTTGAATAATCTGAGCCTTGTATCTTCTCGAGAGTAGGATAACGAGTCGTGCAGCTCTGTCAGAGGAACTTTCAACTTCTACAACTTTATCCTTCTGTTTCTTGTTTATTATAAATCCAACACCACTAGTTCTGCCAGTATCTGTCCCACGATAGTAGAAGAGATGTTCACTTTTCAGTTCAATAAGATCTTCTCCTTTTCTCCTTACCTCACTTAGCCCGACGATGTCCCACTTGATCCTTTGTAGTTCCTCTTCCAATTCAAGAAGCCTTGAATCAGAAGATAGGGAGCGTCCATTATACGTAGCCAAGGTCAGCATCAGATGACAGCCTAGTCCGGTCGTCCGGGGATTATTAGCACCCTCTGCCTTCATGTCGCACTGGCCACTGCCTTGGCATGGTACATTCCAGCTGCAGGAGACTGAGGGCCAAGATTTAAGTTGTGGAGTCATTTTTGGAGGTGTTTGGCCATAACTCACCACGCTGGCCAAGCGGGTTGGTGAATGTGTGATAGCATTTTCTCGAATCCCGATGGTATAGTTATACCGTTATTGGCGGTCGTCAGAGCCCCTTTAGTGGGAACAGGATGCACCACCAGAAGGCGGGGTTGACATTTGTCAAGGAGAGGCTGTGATGTTACGCATCACCTGACCTTAAATCTCTTTCAAGACATACTTCTCTGTATGTGCACATACATAATGTATCCATAATTATTATAAGACAATTGTTTGTATGTACACATACATAAAATTGTCTAATAATTATTTGGGTTGCCTTTGATTTTAATTGCTAAGACACATCTCCTGGGCATACTACTCAATAGGTGTTCAAGTTCATCCTTTGATGTTAGATGATACCAACATGAAATCATAGCTTCAAGTAACTTTACTTAATTTGTAGGATTTCTCATACTCACCTGTTTCAGTTTTATCTAAAGTTTTCGATCGGATTAAGATTCGGCTATTGTGTAGGACATTGCAACCTCCCGGCAGATTTAGAAACCAACCACCTGTCCACTACGTGTGTCCGATGGCAGGGCACGTTGTCGTCCTGAAAGATGATATCACTATTTGGAAACTTTCTCCAGTACTTGTATATAATGGGCAGCATTCATGTTACCTTCAATGTTACGCAGTCTACCCACTCTATGAGCTGAGATGCAACCCCACATCATAACGGCAGTAGGATGCTTTACTCTTTGAATGTAGGTACAGTAGGGTTCGGATCATGTTGTCAGCGTCATGCGTACAAATGTCCTCCTTTTGTTATGAATCAAATTCTTTAGTCACTCCAGATGATCTAATGCCACTGATCCACAGTGCATCATTTATGACTTCGTGCTCAATGTAGAATCATGATCTGTTTGTTATTAAAGAAAGGCTTGTTCGCAGAAATATCTCGAAAACTAAGCTACCACAAACGGCACGTTTTGTGGCACAAACCAGCACAAACGAATGGCTGTGTTGAAATTTGAACTTGTGGGATGGTAGGGGGGGCATTCCCATACCCGCCAAATTTATGTTATATTCAAAACAGGCTGGGGAAAATGGTCGACACCGAAATTTGGTTATTTTATAACTCGGAAGCTAAGCTAGCACAAACGACAGGGTTTCCGGCACTAACCAGCACAAACGAATGACTATACTAAATTTTGAATTTGCGAGAGTGGTGGGAGGAGGGCGGCGCTGAGGAAATGGTTGACAACGAAATTTAGGTACTTTATATCTCCAAAACTAAGCTAGCACAAACGAAACGGTTTCCGGCACAAACCAGCACAAACGTAGCACAAACGAATGGCATTGTTGAATTTTGAATTTGCCGAGGTGGGGGGCTGACCATTTCCCCAGCCCCCCAATTTATATTTTGAATATCTCAAAAACTATGCTAGCACAAACGACACGGTTTGCGGCACAAACCAGCACAAACGTAGCACAAACGAATGGCATTGTTGAATTTTGAATTTGCCGGGGTGGGGGCTGAATATTCTCCCCCCCCCCCCAATTTATATTTTTGAATATCTCAAGAACTAAGCTAGCACAAACGAAACGGTTTGCGGCACAAACCAGCACAAACGTAGCACAAACGAATGGCATTGTTGAATTTTGAATTTGCCAGGGTGGGGGGCTGACCATTTCCCCAGCCCCCCCCCCAATTTATATTTTGAATATCTCAAAAACTATGCTAGCACAAACGACACGGTTTGCGGCACAAACCAGCACAAACGTAGCACAAACGAATGGCATTGTTGAATTTTGAATTTGCCGAGATGGGGGGCTGACCATTTCCCCAGCCCCCCCAATTTATATTTTGAATATCTCAAAAACTATGCTAGCACAAACGACACGGTTTGCGGCACAAACCAGCACAAACGTAGCACAAACGAATGGCACTGTTGAATTTTGAATTTGCCGAGATGGGGGTCTGACCATTTCCCCAGCCCCCCCCCAATTTATATTTTGAATATCTCAAAAACTATGCTAGCACAAACGAGACGGTTTGCGGCACAAACCAGCACAAACGTAGCACAAACGAATGGCATTGTTGAATTTTCAATTTGCCGGGGTGGGGGGCTGACCATTTCCCCAGCCCCCCCCCCCCCCAATTTATATTTTGAATATCTCAAAAAATATGCTAGCACAAACGACACGGTTTGCGGCACAAACCAGCACAAACGTAGCACAAACGAATGACACTGTTGAATTTTGAATTTGCCGGGGTGGGGGGCTGGCGAAATGTACCTTTTGCTACGTACGGTTGACTCCTGAGGATGTGAACACTAAACAACTGATTTATATTGGATCTACGGTAGAGTATAAATACAATATAAAGATGTATTCTCAAAATACATCCTTAGCCGGCCTTGTTCACAGTGGTGACTACAGATCAAATTCTGGACAATGTCACTATCTTGCGTCACCACCTAACAAGTTTTTGACTTTAATTATCGAAAGCTGGTATATACTGTAGCTATAAATTTCATAAAGATAGCTGAAAATCAAACACAAAAATTGTTTAAATTCATAGACCTGTAACTCTTAATCATTAATTCAGAAAAAGTGGTAAAGGTATTTAGTTGGTTTATAGTGAAACGCACTATCTATTCTTTAAGCACTGTCGGCTTTAATAATTAATTTTATTACGAGTTTATTTTCGACCTTAAAAAGCTTCCAAGCGAAAATTCTGATATTTCGACATTTTTTTTTCAATATACGCACATGTGTTTACATTTCTTTTGGAAATCCAAACACACTTCATTGTCATGAATTCGGAGATATTGCCAATTAATGTCGTGGAAAATATTTCGAAATAATTTATTTAGGCGTTTCCATAAAAATTCTTGAATGCTTCATTCCTAAAGTGTTCTATCAAAAGCCTGTAAAACGCTGGACGGAAAATTTCGGTCTTTATCTGCTTTGCACCTTTGACGTGAATGGGTAGCGGAACCGAATAGCCAATACCGCTCGACTGGCTTATGGACCTATTTTACTATCTACTTACCTTGCTAGGGAGCGGTGGTGGTGAATTTAACAATCTTGCTAGCAATGGCGCTAATCACGTATTGTATCGTTCAAGCATATTTTCTTGTGTGATGCTTCATTCCTCTGTTCTGAAGTTTGTATCCATGCCACTTTTAGAAGATTCCGTCAAGAAATAAAGGAGCAAAGTAAGGGAGAAGTTTGTTCAGTTAGAGACCACTGATACCGATATGGTAAATGAATTGTTGCAACATCTTTACAACAGACTTATTAGGAAAATTATTTGTTCTGTTCAGCAATCAAAATGGCTCTCTTTGATAGCAGATGAAACGACTGACTGTTCTCATCACGAACAGTTTTGCATTGCAATCGGATGGGTAAGTCCGGAATATGAAATACACGAAGATATAATCGGAATTGTTGATGTTCCCAACACTGCTGCTGAAACATTAACATCCATGATTTTTGACCTACTTATCCGGTGTGGGCTGGACATAAAAAATTGCAGAAGGCAAGCATACGACGGCGCTTCAAACATGACTGGTCGTCAAATGGTGTTGCCTCTCGCGTAAAAAGTATAGTCCCTGCTGCAGTTTCCATACACTGTGTTGCTCATAGTTTACAATTGTGTCTTCAGGATGTTACTGCTGCAAGTATCCCCATAAGAAATGCTTTAAACATTGCTTCCGATCTCCATAATTTAATAAAATTTCCTCGAAATGGTTAGCTTTTTTGAGGAAATTGCTAGAGATTTTAATTCCGGTAATACAACAAGTTTAAAACCTGTGTCCCAAGGTGAACTGTCAGAAATAAAGCTCTGCAGTCGATAATTCACACTTATGAAATTCTAAATGAAGTACGAGCACACATTTCTGAAGAAAGAAGTGAACCAGGACGTAGAGCAAATGGTCTACAAGCTCTTATGCAGCAATTTTCCTCTTATTTCGGACTACAACTTTCACTGGATATATTTTCAGTTACGGAACAATGCTCTAAAGAATTGCAAAAAACCACAATAACGGCCAGCGAGACAAATCAAATCATTACACTACTCAAAGAAACACTGCAGAAGAAAAGAGACAATTTCGATGTAATTTATGCAAAAACATGTGAAACTGCAAAAAAATTGCATAGTCTGGAACCCACGCTTCCACGACAAAGAAAAATTCCAAAACGCCTCGATCATGCAGGAAAGGAAACTAACCATGTATTTATAACAGCCGAGGATTATTACAAGCAACTCTTTTACGAAGCTTACGACATCGTGGTAAATGAACTAAATCGAAGATTTTGTAAAGAGACGCTGATTATGTTGGGAGATATTGAAAAACTTTTAATTTCAGCGTTCAGTGGCACACAGCGAGATCTACAAATTTCAAATACAATATTGCAACTGTATTCTACCTATCTTTGATTCATCTGCAAGAGTTCCGTCGTGTGTTGTCGAGCTCCCGGATTTTTCGAGCTTTTAAGTAGAAATATCGTGCGTGGTATGGTTTACAGTGGCGTGACGTGTGTGTGAATGTTCCGTGCTTCTTTTGATGAAGTTTGAGAGCGCTGGGTGTTATAACTCGTTCATACGGAGCGTTTTATTTTGTGGTTGTGCTCGCCGTTGACGAGTTCTGCAAATGGCGATTTCCGTCAGCCATGTTGCACGTGCCCATCGAGAGGAAGCTGTTCGACGTGGAGCGAGATCTACTGAAAAGACATCGCCGAGTGTTTCTCCTGTGACCTCTGAGTGGGTTGCCATGGTGATTGACCCGAGCTCCTCAAAAGAAAATAATCCAACTCGTCAAACCGGTCTTGAAAATCAACAGAGTTGGTCTTCGCGTGTCCTTGCTGAAGGAGTTTCTTCGGCGATAAGGATGCAGGAGGGTGTTGCTATGGAGACGGGAAATAGCACTTGGGCATCGGTGGTTGCCATGGAGAATTCTGATAACACGAGTGATCAGCGCTGCGCTTCAGAGATTGAGTGTCAGGGAAATCGGTTTCGTCTAACCTTCAAAAAGGATTCCAAGGTATGTCAAGATTTTCATGATCTTTCTGAGAAAACTATTATTTTCCATGCGTTACCACAGACTTCGTTACCTGTATATTTGAAAGCTTTGGAAGAACGAGTGCCGAGAGAGGCAATTAAATGAATCGGTCGTAGTAAACGGGGTATATCAGTGTTGTTTATAAATAGTGCAGATTGTAAACTTGTGTTAAAGCAAGGGATTTCTATAAATAATCAAATTTTGTATCCTGCTTATGCAAGTGAATGACCGATCACTGTAACTTTGTCTCCGGTGCCACTTGAGGTACCGGATTCTGCGTTGATAGTTCTTCTTTCTCAGTTTAGCCGGGTGGTGGGACCAGTTCATAGAGTTATAGAAGCCCCGGAATCTTCAAATTATTGTCATGTTGGTGGGTTGAAGCGGACTCTTCGGGTTACCTTCCCGAATGAATCAGCTCTTCAGACTTGTCCAAAAGAAGTTGAAATTGTATTGGATTCTCATAGTTTCATGTTTAATATTTATACAGGAATTTTTTGTTACGCTTGCAATGAAAGAGGGCACTATCGTGCTAAAATGCACATATGTACATAGGCCACCCCTGCGGAAGAGTTTCTCTGATTCCCATGAGAAAAGAATTGCTGTACCTGAAGAAAGATCGGATTTAGAACATGGTATTTCACATGTCGTTGATTTGGTTTCTACCGTAGCTGAGACTTGTGAAACCCGAGTGTTGAATCCGGTCGAGCCGATAGAGACGACATTGATTGAAATGCCTACTTCTTTGGATCCTGGGACTCAAACAACAGCAAATATTGGTACTTTGGGCATTGCTGACTTACATAAATGTTCAGTAGCAGTGCAGAATCTCGCAGAGAACTCAAGTACAGCTTCGACATCTAAACGGCCCCGCATTGATTCAAGTGGTGATCCGTTAAAACGGAGCAAAGCTAAAGACTATCTTCAACCGGAATTTATCCCTCGTGTAGATCTTTCTTTTCTCCTTGATCCTGATTTTGACGAAGATAGAGATAAGCCATCACGGTATCGTCTTGTCATGGAACTTATTGCATCTTGCCCTGATTATGACGAAACTTTGGATTTTTTCGAATTGAAAATTTTTTTGTGCCTAATAAAAAGCTATATGTCCACTCACTCCGGAGTTTTACGAGTTAAATATGTATAAGTTAAATGCTATTGTACATCGTTTGGATGCCGTGTTGAATTGGATAATTACGCAAAATCCTGTTCCTGAACTTTTAGACACTTATTACGAAACATACTATAAACGTATAGAGGATGTAAAGCTTACATAAAGAGACATAATGTGGTCGACGATGGTGTCTTTGATGTGTCGAGATGGTTCAGATGTATTCCTTGATGTTGATGTCCTTTTTTCCTTGCAGTGTTTTTGAAATGTTCTTGGACTTTAATAGGTATGGATTTCTGTTTACTTATGTTTTAAATTACCGTTGTTAATTAATGATTCAGTTTTTCGGGTAGCTTTGTTAGTAAAATAATGTAATGTTGTTGTGTTTTACGGCACTGGCTCTCTCACTTCTCTGGAGCCAGTGGCCCTAAATTAGGGACGGGCGACTGCTTATAGCCCATTGAGTTGCTCACGGTGGTCGTTAAACCTCCAATCAATCAATCAATCAATCAACTGTATTCTGAAGACATTGATGCAGAAAAACTCAAGATTCAGTTGCAAATGCTTCAAGGACTTCTGAAGATCAATAATGATGATCATTCAGAAATTCAATTTAGGTCGGTGAAAGATGTTGTATGCATATTCAAACTCACTAAATTCGCCCAGTCTATGTTTCCCGACATTCACAACCTTAGAAGACTTTATTTGGTTGTTTCAATGACTTCTGCCACAGCAGATAGATCCTTTTCGGAGCTTAAGAGACTAAAATCTTATATTCGCTCCACAATGACACAATCCAGACTGAACAATCTGCTGCTCTTGCACTGCCATAGAAATAGCCTGGACAAAATTTAAAAAAATACGTCAGAGATAGCGGAAGACTTTATTTCTTCAAGCAGCAGAAGAAGGGATTACTTCGGAAAATAGTGAAATCGAAATGGATATGTACATTAGCAACTTACTTTTATATCTGATTTAGTGTAAGACGTTTTGTTTGTTTTGTTCTAGTGTCTTCACCACTAATTGCTCTCATTTGACATTTGCCAACTATCGTCGTCTTTAGAGGGGTTATACGACGCCAAAAATGTGAAAAATAAAAAATCGTCCAAAAATTTTTGAAAAGGTTCGAAATCTTAAAATAATATATCATCCATACAACCGTGAAAACTAGAACTATTTTTATTTATTCCTTAAACACTTCCTTCAGTTTGTATATATGGCGTTGCTATTTAAATATTCTAACCGAATATTTACATAGCAACTCATCATTTTATATTTCGAATCGAAATTTCGGGCCCGGTCAAAGAATTTCACTTTCCGCCGCCCCTGCGGGAGGCTAAAGCGATGCTAAAAGCCTCGACGTTAAGGGTCCGTGCGTCGGAAGCGAGTTACAGTTGGTAATGAATGCGCGGAAGATCGAATGATCATCTGTAGAGGATTTTAGGAAGGGAGTGTCTGACCCCAGGTCTTAAACAACCCTTTGAAATAGGAAGCTAGGAGATTTGGGCTAGAGTGCCCGATAAGAAAGTGACACGGAAGCGAAGTAGAAAGGGAGAGGAAGACGCCCTTATATATTACCGGGGGGCAGTACCCGGGGTCCGACGGCTTAATGCACCCATCCGACGCAAGGCGGATATTTAGTGGATCGATCGTTCGTACCTGCCTGGGATCGAACCTGAGGTCCTTTCCGTGGCAGCCACGATCGTTGCCCACTAGGCCACCCGCTGCCCAAATGCGCGGAATAATACAACAAGAGTGGGGTGTATGTCTGGGCAGAGTGTGATGCGTCGTGTAATCGTGTGCAAGAAGAGGTAGTTCAGAAATGCTTCATTAATTATTAATAAAGAAATGTGCTAAATGTTTCTGTTTTTATTGTAAAAATGTCTGGGAATGTAAATAAATGAAGGAATGTAAATTATACATAATGTGCGGCAGAAGTTTTGAGTAAGACGTTTTGGTTCCGATTGAACCCCAAGTTTTGGTTATGGTTTCGGAGATGTTTAGGGGTCGGTGATAATTTCTTTCAGTTGGATTTCTGCTGTACAATTCTTATTATTTTTTGTTGTTATTGTAGTTGTTTGAACTTTGCTTTTACACACGAGTAATCATTATCTTGGATTGCTTTCAACTTACTTTTGTTCAATGAACGACCGTGATGACACTCTAATGTACAGTGATCAATGGAAATAAATGGCATGCCATCAAATGGTATCCTGTTTCAACAATGGAAATACTTTCGCTTCGAACATAACATCCTTCTTTACACCTTTAATATCACTTAACTAGGCTTGCCCAAGATTGTGAATTACACCACGTTTTTTAATATAATATATATTAGTAGAAATTTCCAAGTTCTTGATAACGTTTAAAGCATCTTCGAACGAAAAAACTTATCCAAAATAATCATTAATAGAATGACGAAAACCAAAATTCATTTTAAGTTATTTTTAACAGCTAAATTGAACTAATTATCAACTCAAACCACGCACGAAATAATTGACAAAAGAACACTTCAGGAGTAAAGCCTACAAGTAATCACAGTGGAAGGAAATACCTTTTCTAACAAAGTTTCTCATTTGTCAAATGGGAGACGACACATAAGGGACCGTATATGGGATTACCAAGTAGTGTCCCACAATCGCAAAACATTATACATGACCCATGTTTACAGCAGTGTGTGGCGAAGTGACCGAGCAGCAGATACGTAAATTCTCTCTGTATGTGCATACTCAGGCGTCTGCGGAGGACAATAAACAATTAAGAGTAGTGAATAACCGAAAAAGGGGAAGGGAGAATTTGAGCGTCGTTTTGGGTAATGTAGCTATTGAATAACGACGAAAGACAAAACACGTCGCCACCTCCTTGGCGAATTTCCTGCAGAATGAACCTGAAGGAATATTTCTTAACTTCCAATGCTCACTTTCGCTTGGGAGAGGGAATTTTCCTTCCTGTAGTTTAAACTTGAAGCTTAATAGCTGTGTTAATATTGAAAGAAACATATCATCATTGAATCACAGTATATTTCTATTTCTTGTCTACCGCAATTTAACTTTGCTTGTGGCCCAACGTCGTCAGGAGGAACGTCTGCGATTTTTACTATTGTATAATAAATGTTTTTTTTTTTCTTGAAATATTTCAAAGTAATGGAGCACTAAGAGGCGCAAGAAAGTTTTCTTGGCAATTTCGAATAGGAGGACTAGTTTCGTGATAGGCAGATTTAGAACCATGGAACAATGAAAACCGCTGAACTGGTGATTAATTTCTGCTAATAAATTTGTTCTGGTGCTGTGGACACAATAGTCCAAAGTTGTATATGCCGTTGCGTGTAAGCTCCAATACACCTATTTTTTTTATTGGCAACATTGCATGTGACGTACAGCAAAAATGAACATTTTTCTTAGAAGTCCAGACTTTTGTAATTAAATTTATTTTTCCTTCTCCCCCCCGCTTGTCAAGTTAACAGCAGCAGCGTTACATAACTAACAATTTCTTTTCATGAGGCCAAAACTTAAGGTGTAACACGAAGTATCCGGAAGCAAACTCTTGCAACTAATGCACACTGTGATGTATGGGCGGCGAAACCGAATAATTTCAGTAAGGGGGCTAATTCCAAAGAGGTCTGGAACCCGGTGTCCCCTACCTTTCGCCGTCCGTGCTGGCATGGCAGTTTATTTGGTACGTCTGTCCTCGCCAGATAAATGCCTCACTACAACATGCAATGGCTCGGTGGCGCATTATGTAAGCCAAGGGTCCTCAACCTTTTAATACCTACCGACCACTTTTGTATCTTTGTTGATGGTAAAATTTCCTTATGCCCACTGGTGCTGCAGTAACTCAATTTAGTGCAAGTGCGAAGTATTTTTTAGAGTAGAGGACTAGTAAAAAATATGTACTTAAATTAATGTTTTTATTTATACTGTATGTGTGTTATTATTTTTTATTTATACATTATGTGCGTGATCTACATAATTAATAAAACGTGTTTCCTGTTATCCTCAGCACTCTGTATTTAGAATTACCTTGTTTTAACTATTATCTATATTCAAAGTTTAGAGATGGAATTCAAAAGTAAATTGCAAAAGCATATGTTTAAAAGTCAAACTCGCGAAGTTGTTAGCAATATGTTCGATATATATATAGGTCAGAGAATGTGTTAAGCATTTATTGTGGAGTATAACTCACGTCATTAATCATCACTGACTGCATGGGCATTTTCATTTTCTTTTTTGCCAAACAATTTCAGCGGAGCAAAATAATTCCCAACGTTTTTACTAAAATTTAAAATTGCCGTTTTTTTTTTTTTTTTTTGTGAACCGGGCTCGTAGTTTCAATTTCCCGAGCAGGCGCCACATACTGACATTTTTCACCGGTGCATCGGTGAAAAATGTCATAAAAGACACAGAAGAAAATCTGGAAACGTCATAAAAAGAGCTAGAAGAAAATCACTTAGCAGACGGGTGGATTAACATGAGCACGAGGGAATAAAAAATGCCGACCTCAGATATTTTCCCCACCTTGTCAGCAAAGTCGGAATACTTATGAAACATCTGAAAGTTGGGGTAAAAAAATGGAAAGAAATTTTCGACTACGGCCAGTTTCCTCGCGCGAATGTGACGCCATCTAATGGGTGAATGAACCCATGGCAAGTTTTATGGAATGTTCTTTTCGTATCTGAGAGATGTCGCAGTGTGCCCAAAAGGATTTTGCTCTCTAACATATTAAGCCCAACTTTTACATAACGTTTGGCCGTTAATTTTATAAACATCGCAGTGATTTTACTTTCTAACTATTTGATGATTATTTCTCACACAATTCGCGCACACACATACTGAACAGAACAGAACTCCATAAATAGTATACTATTAAATAGTTCCTGTATGTGTATACTATTTATACTCCAAATAGTATACACATACTGAACATGTAACAAAACTCCACAAATAGTATTTAACATCTAATTTATTTCTCCCAAAAGGAAAATTCGTACCACGAACTTCAGTATGCATTTCGTTACTTCTCGCTGGACAGCCCCTAATTGGAAGAAATATCAAAAAGTTTCCATAATATAGCATTTCACAGTTTTCCAACTGTGCACGTATTCTTTTGGTGAATCTTATTAAAAAAATAATATTCTTTTGGTGAATATTATTTAGCAAAAAAGTAACACAAGGACTGTTTAGAATCCATTTTTCTTTGGTCAGCAGTTATTTGGATGAAATTGCTATGTATAACAGGTTTTTTAAAACGACACAGCATTTTCAGAAATAAATTTGATATGAGAAGTAACTCAGTCAAGTGCCTGTCACTTTCAGCTGATGTTGTCCAGCTTGCAGAAGAAGGAAGTAGTAGAAAACTTCTCCCAACACTGCGACAAAAATTGGCAATCGGGCGAACTCGAAGGGGATGTGTTACTTAACACATCCCCTTCGAGTTCGCCCGATTGCCAGTAGGGGATAGAGTACGGATTCTACCACAGTCCCATCCACAATCCCCACTTCTTCTCATGAAATGGATGCCTATCTTTAGTTTTTTGCAGGGAAACCGACTTCAGAAAACGTCTCTTCCATTGCCAGGTAGAAAATTTAAAGGAGGGGGGAGGCAAAAAGATCAACTACGAGATTTCGACGTCTGTTTTAAAACGCAATTGTAATTGCTCATCAGCAAATGAACAAGGGTAACGAAAATTTTTTTCGATGAATATTAACATTTTTTAAAACAATAATATTCACCAAAAGAATACGTGCACAGTTGAAAAACTAAAATGCTATATTATGGAAACTTTTTGATATTTCTTTCAATTAGAGGACGTCCAGCGAGAAATAACGAAAGGCATGCGGAAGTTCGTGGATCGAATTTTCCTTTTGGGAGAAACAAATTAGATGTTTTACTTTATAAATACTGTTTATGGAGTTCTGTTACACGTTCAGTATGTCGTTTGCGGTAGGTTCTGACCATCCTCTCCGACCACCTCAGTACCTATATGCAACCTATTCGTTGATGTAGAAGTTAACATGTGTTAGCTTTAACAGCCGGGGCCTCGCGGCGTTAGCAGCGAATGCCTCGGTGTATGAGGATATTCGTTATTTGCAAATTTACATCCTCTTTCTGGAGAAACTAACGTCTCACCCAGAACGGATTTCTCTTTCTGGCGCTGCTGGCTCTTCCACTTTTATCATAATTACTGTGCTCATGTGGGTTCGGACACAGCAATTGGTTTTCGTCGTCGCTTTTTGTCTTCCATAACAGATGTCATCGAGTCACAGAGTCAGCCCGGAGGATTTTTCAGTATATTTCTTTTTGTTTTCATCCTGCCAAGTTTCGCCTCCTAAACATTCATGTCCCTCGGAGTGCTTCTGATGCTGAATCCCTTATGCTTCATTCTGCCAACGTCCTCGTTTTTGTTCCGCCGTCTGATTTCGTCATCTTTGCTGGTGATTTTAATTGTACCATACAACTGCTCTATAACCGTGACAATTCGCACGAATCCCACCCTTCTCTTGTCTCACAACTTTCCCAGCTCATTTTCAACTTTGATTTGCAAGATGCGTTTAAACAATTGCATCCTGTGGACTGTGTTTTTTCCTGGTTTCCGCCGTCTGGTTCCCCTCACGCTGCTACTCGATTAGACCGCTTTTATGTTTATCAGTTTCTTCGCCCTGCCACCAATTGTTTCCTACGCTCCCAGTTTTTCATCCGACCATCGACCAGTTGTCTTGTGTTTCCAACCTTCGTCGTCCTCCATTCCACAACCGAAAGCCTGGTCCCTCGACGATAGGGGCCTTCAGGATCCTGTTTTCGTTGTGGAAGTTCAAGCCATTACCTCCAGCTCGGTTGCCCCTCTTTCTTCCTCCGTCGATCCGGCTGCTTTGCGTCTCGAGACCAAACAGAAAATCATTGCTTTTGCTCGAAAATTTTCTTTCTCCTACCGGATTCATCTCTTCATGGAAGTGGACTCTCTCCACTGAGCTCTCCTTCAGACCTTGCCGTCTTCCCCTTATCATGAAATCCTTCGGAGTAAACTTCATCAGCGTCTTCAGTCCTCTGTTTCCTTACCCCCTCACTCGCCTGAAGTTCTTCGTTTTAATGATGCTCCTCCTTGCTGTCTTCGCCATTCATTTGGAACAGCGTCAAGTGAAATGTAATACCATCGCTCATCTTACTCTTCCAGACGGTCCACGAACTGTTGATCATCATGTTATCTGTTCGTTGACGCACTCTTATTAAAGCTAGCAGTTACAACCCTCTGCTACATCTTCTGCTGACTCTGCCCACTTCTTCAGAATTCCCCCTCAAGTGCTGTCCTGTTTTGTTACATTGTTGACCGCGCCCATCTACCCCGTCAGAAATTAGAGCTTCCGTGTACACTTTAAATAAACGCTCCGCTCCTGGTGAAGACTGTCCACCACTCTCCTTTTATTTTTTTCCCTCCGCTAATCTTCTGCTTCTCTTGACTTGTTTCAATTTTGTTTTGTTCCCCTCGAATTTCTCCTCGTCGGCTTTTTCTTTCGCCCTGATTTGCCTGCTTCCTAAGTCAGGTGATCTTGGCCAACTTTCTAACTGGCGGCCTATTTCTGTTCTCAACACTGATTATAAGATCTTCGCTAAACTTCTTGCCCTCCGCCTCAATCCCGTTATTTTGCACATAATCCATCCTGCCGCCTTACTCGGTTCCGTCTCGATCTTTACTTCTAACCATTCGAAACCTCTACTTTCCCGCTTTCAGACGCTATGAACTCCTGGCTATTTTCAGTCTTGATCAGAAACAAGCTTTTGACTCAGTTAACCACTCTTATCTCTTCTCTGTCCTTCGCCACTTCGGCTTTCCGCCTACTTTCTGCTCCGCACTTTCTAACCTCTATTCCAACGCTTTTTGCGAGTTCGTACCTTCTCACTTCCGCTGTTCCGTTCACTAACGGGATCCAGCAGGGTTGTTCCCTGTCTGGTGAACTTTTATCTCTCTCTCTCTCTCTTTTGAATCTTTCCTGTTTCGTCTTCGGGCTCGTCTTCACTTTTCCGTTCCTCGCTGCCTCGCCAGTCATTGCCATCATATATCGTCCTCTCTGCCTATGAAGATGACGGTCTTTGTTCGTACCGAGGAGGCCTTTGGCACGCTTTGCTCAAAGTACCAAGAGTACGCCGCTGTTTCCGGCTTGGCGCTAAATATGGACAAGTACCCTGGATTATGGGCTGACAAGTGAGCGTCCCACGGTGCTCGACCCTGGTCGGCACGCTAGTCATCTACGGTGGTCAAAGTCCTTGGTGAACATATTGGCACTCCTGCGGCTGTTGCGACCTGGACTCCTGCTATCCACACAGTCAATCGTCATATCGCTCCGTTTCTTCACTTGAAACCATTTCTATCGTTCTTTGGGTGTGCTTATCTGCTGAAAACCTTTATTTTACCCACTTTGTTTCATTCACGGATTGCTCACCAGCAACCAGCAATTTTTCTTCTTTACATTTAGCGCTTCTTCACCGACTTCGTCTGGAATGTGATCCACTGGGTCCATCGCACGACTCTCACTCTTCCGTTTTCTTATGGTGGTCTGTTTCTAGCGGAAGTTTCCCTGAAGTTCCGGTCTTACCAACTCCGCAACTTTTTACGTTACTTCACTCTCCCGCATTCTTCCTCTTACACCGTTATTGACATGCTCTTCTTTTCCCGTAGTCTTCATCTTACTGTCCCTACTTTTCTGCGTATGGACCTCTTTCAACTTATTCCCAACCATCTCACGGATATTTTACAAAAACCCCTCTTCCTCTGGAGCTCCTTACAACCTGATAGTCTCCTTCCTTCCACGACTAATGATCTTCTCGCAGAGCCTCTATTCTTTTCTTCCGCTATTCGCTCTCTGTAATCTTCCTACCTGCACTTCTCCACCTCGTTGGCCAGTGGGGTAAGGAAGGTCTCGCAACTTGTTGATTCATCTCTCCGTTGAAAATCGTTTTCTTCCATTTTTCCTTCTCTGCCTGATACACCTCTTTACTGTGCTCAGCTTTGCCTCATCCAAGCATCCATTCAACGTCTCTACCCTCATTTGGCAGACCAGTACGGTCTTGTGCTTCATCCCTCAGCATCGCATTGTTTACCATTTCTTCTGCATTTGAATGATGCCCCGTATCTCCGTATTCTGTCAAGTCATTTTACAGGCACTGCTTAATGCACATCGTTTCTCCGGCGCTTATTTTTTCTGTCTCTGCAGAAGAACTGTGTACCACGTGGTGTGATCCTCATGTTACATTGGCTTCTCCTAAGACCAGAGATAACACTGGCTTCATCTTCTGCTCCCCCCCCTCACCGCACTATACACCGGTTCCATCGCTGTCTCCCGACTGTTTCGCAACAACCGGCGACGTGCATGATTCCCTACACAATGTGCCTTGTCCTACAGCCTTTGTTCTCCATTGTTTTTTTCTCTCAGGAATGTGTGTACTTCGTCTCACACTATGCTCCGTTATCACCGTTTGCGTCGTCAACATCCTGCTGCCTCTTCGCATAACAATGTGTGCTCCTTTATCATTCTTCATGCTAAATTGACCACCTACTTGTATTACCACAGTAGCGTGGACAATCCTTCTCTTCGTCATTATCACGTCGCGCGTAGCTTTTTGTGCCGTCAGTAACGTCACTCCATTTCTACTTTGCTCCAGATAGAATACGATACTGCTAAAGCCGCGAATCTCCTTTCTGCTTTCTTCTCTACTTGGCAGCCTAGGTCACCGTGGTTCACCGTTACTTCTGATGTCTGTATAAATTTTTAGCGTCTGTGTGTGTGTCGTTTCATTCCTCATGTGTGGTCTGTTTTGATTTCCGTGCATTGTTTGTCTTCGTTCTCAAGTTGTCTTTGTTTTCCGGCGAAATCCGCCTGCATCATCTTGTTAACACGCTGCTTCTTGTGTTGTGTTTCTGTGTTCTATCAAGGTGCTGAACACTTTTTCTTCAGTTTTTCCTTTTCCTTGTGTTCTTGCTGACGTGACGCCACTGTTAGTCTTCACTGATTGCTGTGTTCCCTTCTCTCATCGTGCTCCTTGCTTCACTGTCATTTTCCTGTCTATCTTCTGCCTACCGTTTTGTTTGGTACTGTCTCCTGTGCCGTCAGCCTGCATCTCTTGTTCGACCACCTACTTTGTGCTCATGCCTTGTGTTTTCGGCTTTCCTTCTTTACCTGCACAGTCTACGGTTTTGCCCGGTCTGCCCTCCCGACGTCCCCTGAAACAAGGCCCAAACACCTCCTGCTCTCCGATGTCACTACAGGAAGACCTGTTGAATTTCACGAACGACCGTACATTGTTATTTGGCAGTGGCCAAATAACAATTTTTCGATTACTGTGTGTTGCTAACACGTGGAAAGAGCGATGTCTTTGTATATTTATAGAAATTGAATTCATACTTTTTTGTTTAAAAGTAAAAAACTTAGTTTGAACACCCACCAACAGTGTGTTAAAACTAAGTTTTATTACTTTTAAACTTTAATTCCCTAAGCTAATGCTACTAATTATGGCACACTGTTGTGCCAAAAATGAGAACACTTCGAACTATTAAACTGACGGTGCAAAAATATGTCTCAACTGAAGATAAACCACTTTTTGCATCTAACATAAAAAAAATGTTTAACTTGAATGCCCTTGATAGTGTGTGTTGCAACTTTGCAGCAAGGGTAAATATTAGAGATAGTAAGAAAAAAGTATTTGTGAATAAGAAACAAAAAAATGAAAATTATAAATGTGTCAAATAAAAATTAAAACATATATCGATATCATGTTCGACTTCTTATTGGTATTGTATTGGAAAAATAAAAATATAATAATAAATTCGATTTCGTCTGTATTTAAAAGATTCTGACAATGTGCCGACTAATATTATAAGGTGTCGGTGAATTATTTAAACATTACGGAACATCAAAAGCATTTGGCACTAATAAAATATAAAAAGATTGAATCCATTTATGTTTTTTCATCTTTTCGTATTTCCTGTACTATCGTGTTACACTACTTTCCTATTTTTTCATAATTTAAAAAGTTATTTTGTTTAGTCTAATTTTTTTATTTTAAATACCTTTATCATGAACCTCTTACTAAGTATATGTAGAGTGCTCTAAACAGTGATTTCTAAGTAAATTATATACTTCTTGTTACAAGCGGTAACTCTTGTGCAGGCTCCAACCCTCTCAGTTAGTTGTCTGATCTGTGTGGAAAGAAGTGAAACGGCATTTTTAAAGAATCTATACTTGAAGTTAAATAAAATTTAAAAAGTTAAAAGAAATTATCTATTATACATCTTAGTTTACTAAAAGAATGAACGAATGAGTTTCTGATTGGAAAAATAAGGTAAAAGATTAATAGATTCCTCAACAGTCCCTCATGCGTCGGCCTTTTGTTAGATTCGGACATGAGGTATAAATTAAAAAAACAGAAAAAAAAGTATTTGTGCTGAATAAATAGAACAAGATCTGTAAACTCATTGCACCCAGGTTGTCTTATTTATAAACTTTGGGGGAGTTGTGTTTTTCCAGGGCAAGTGGCAAAATTAAAACTTTAAAACGGAATTTTCCTTTTTATTTAGCCATCAAAATAGCTTAAAATCGAGTTGCTAAACAACTCGATTTTAAGCTATTTTGTTGCCTAAATAAAAAGGGGAATTCCGTTTTAATCCCCCAAGTTTCATTCCATTTGTCTTTCACTAATAGAATCAACGTATTATATTACTTGCCCTCGAAAAACACCCCAACTCAACAAACTATCTGAGGACATGTGCTGCCTCAGCAAACCTGCGGGGGGGGGGGGGATAATACCGAAAGTGTAAAATATGAATAATTTCTGGTCTGTTCGGGAGATTTTCAGCATTTACCAGTTACAACTCAACACATTACCTAAGCGCATGTGCCATATTATACACTTTTTATATTCTCCTCCCCCCGACAGGTTTCCTGAGTAGGCACACCCCAGATATTTTGTTGAGTTGTAGCTGGTAAATGCGGAAAATCTGCCAATCGGAATAGAAATCCCTCATAGTTTACACTTTTGGTATTAACATCCCCCTCCCCCCGACAGGTTGGCTGAGTCAGCACATGCGCTCATGTAATTTGCAGACTTGCAGTTTGAAAACACTGAAATCTTTTGTTCAGATGTAGAACAGAAAGATTTGTTATAAAGAATTACATTAATTATCACAATCAAGAAGAGATGAAATTACGGAAACTTTATATGACTCAGATTACAAACCTCTGTGGGGATCTTGGCACGAAGCGGTCAAAAACGTAATTTTTACACGGCCCCTTAAATTTTTGTGGCCAGTTCTCCTAACTTGAGTTGATACGTAATTATTAGGAATGGGACATCGATTGAACAAAAAGTGGTAAAAAGGCCTAGGCCCTAGGAAATAATATATTTTGTGCTTAAGTAAAAGCACAATATTCTTACCTTGAATTGATACGTAAACGTTATGAACATGACATTGGTAGAAAAAAGGCTGTCAAAAGGTCCTACGAATGAGGCATAGTAATTTAGTGCCTAATCAAGTAAGAAAGAAATATTAATAACTTGAAATGCTATGTAAATCATTAGTACCTAACAGTGGCGGCTCGTGGTGTAAAATGCTGGTGAGGCGAACGGTCTTGATGTAAATGTAAAACAGTAAAACGTATGTTATTGAAAAATATATAAATTCGTATAACGTTATACGAATATATATATATATATCTATCAGTGGCGTAGCAGGGGGGGTCGTGGTTTGCACACCCCTTATTAGGCGAGACAGTTAGCTTTTTCTAAGTACGTTTTATAGATAATTTCCCTATTTAAATTCTTTGATTTTTATATAACTCGGAAAGCAATGTAATTTCTTGATAATAGAAGAGAAAGTAAAGCAAAGCGGCCAAAGAAGTTGCTTTATTGAATTTTTATTAAAACAACTATAATTTATTGCATTTTCTTCATTTTATTAAATTAGCTTCATTTTGTATTAATATTCAAGATGTGCGTACGTACCAATAGGAAAATATTTGTCGAAGCGCCCCCCCCCCAAATTGTTATATGTACTTATACACAGTTATACAGCAGAAGTGCAGAACCCCCCCCCCCTTCAAAAAGTTCCATGTCAAAGGCAGTATCCCCCATTGGATATCTTTGAAGTCCTGGGTTCGAGTCGGCTGAATCATTAAAATCCGCTGAGATTCGGAAGTCTCGTTAAGCCATTGGTCCAGGGGTAAGCGGCGCCTTGTTATTAACAGCTGTAAACCCCATCCCTTAGGGCTCCATCCCATGTCATTTAGCCCTTATATACAAATATTATTAAACAGTAATGGAATAAAATTATAGAAATATATGAAACACGGCGTGGGAGTCTTTCTTCACGAAAAAATCCAAAAATTTTAGAGGAAAAATGTACATATACCTCTCTATATATGTGTGTGTGTAATATACGCTACTTTTGCAACAATATTTTTATGAAAACAATTATTCGATAATTTTACAACAAAGAAAGAAATATTTCACCAGTATTCTTTTATGTAATACACTTGAGCGAAAATACGCAATTTGCGCGGTTTCTTTAGCTAGTCAATGCGTCACTCACATCCCAACGCCAATCGGAGATCCACTTCTTAAAAAATTCAAAGTAAATCATTTGAATATAATTTTTTTTCTCACGAAGTGTTTCTTGAGCTTGAATAAAAGTCACAGTTCGATTGGCATATTAGTGAAGGTGCATTTAGCACGGGTCACAAACTGAAGTCCAGGCTCGTGATAACTATGTACAGGAGAAGTCAAGCTAAGGAAGCACATTTCTATATAAAAAAAGTATAAAATAATTTAAACCTGGAATTAAAAACAGGGGAATACGATATTAATTTGCTTTGGTCTCGAACAGAATGCTTTCAGTTTATTTTTTATAAATAAGTTCAATTCTGCGATCCTTTTTGGCTGCAAATTTGTCTATGATCAGATCATAAAATGGTTGAATGGACATTAGATGGTTCAGCAATTCTTTCTCGATTGAAATTTTAGCGAGTGAAGACAAACGATCTTGTGCCGTTGTATTACGGAGGTAAGTCTTAATTCTCTTCAAACAAGAAAAAATTCCTTTCAGCAGAAGAACTTGTTGACGCCAGTGTCAATACAAGAGAAAATAATTTGTAGGCTTCTGGTAACACCTCTTTCAGCTCGTTTTCTTTCATTGTTTTCAAGGTTTTCTGAAAACTGAGTTCCCTGAAGTTGTGATCATTATATAAAAAATCTAATTCGTTTTTTAGTCGTTGTGTGTCTGTAAAAATGTTTGGATAAATTTTTTGAGAGTGTTAAGGGCACTGGATGGAAATGACTCTGAATAACTATGGTATTTTGAGCTGTCAACTAGCTGCAGAAACTCGAGCTTTCCCATATCTTCAAATCTGGTATTTATTTGGACTTTTATATATTCATGAATGCACTCAATTAAATCATTCTGTATCGTTTTAGATTGTCCAGAAAATAAGCTTCGTATTTCTTCAAAATGTGCTTTTAATTCTGGGGTGCTCCTACGAAGTAACATTTGGAACATTTCCTTGAAATTACCTTTATTTAATGAGGAAATAGTTTCATCATGTCCTCGAAAAGGCAGTTCTTGCTTGCTTAGAACGACAACTAAATCAATTATATGTTCCATAAAAAGCCTATTTAGTCTGACCTTTTCATTAAACTTGACTTTATGAAGAGCAGCATTTTCTTTGAGCATATCAGAAATAGTGTTTGTTTTTTTCCATTCGTTTTAGACCTACGTGGTTAGTTCTATGCTCTTTAGAGCTTTCGTGCAATTTTGCACTACGAGAAAAGTTTTTTAGATCAAAATAACCCGTTGTATTCCACACATTTTTCTTATTGCTCAAAAGTAAACATGGCCAGCAAAAGAGAGTTTGCTTGTAATAGCATCAGAAAGCCAGGGAAAAATCTCGTACTATGATTTATTGAAAGACCTAAAAAACGATTTGCCGCACTTCTTATCTTTAGATATTGAACTTATTATAGGTGTCGGTCTTCCAGATATGAGAACATCCTTGTTATCATAATCTTTCCAGTGTTTAAAGGAATTTCTTCCAGAACACAAATCACGTCGCTTGTTGGGCCATTCATATTTTCCAACCAAAATCAAAATATGCTGTTTAGTAACAATAACAAAATGAAAAAAGAAAAACTCAACATTACTATGAACTAGCAAACACCCGCAGAAGAGAGGATTGAAAACACACTACAAAAAGTTAGATTCAAATACACTCTGACGAATAGTTAAAGCTACGTAGATCTCTTCGTACTCCAAAGCGTATAGAGGCGAACGGCGTCATCGCCTGTGAAACCACTTTTCACAAGGGTCATCTGCTCATTTTCCCGCGCCCATTGGATACACAATCCTTGGGTTCTCCAATAACAGCGGAGATGCTATTCCAGTTTAAGCGAAATGGAGGGTCGCCTCAGAAATTTCCTTTCTCTTACTGGAAGTCCGGCACCTCTTTAGGTAGACCTCGGACCGTGGGGGTGGGGGGTGGGGTTCAGTCTGTAGGGCTCTTCTCTGATCCCCAGTTCCCAAAACCGGCTTCTCATCGAGACGATTCAGCCGATCGCCTCTAAGCGCTTAAAACATGCAGCTGCTTTGCAAAAATAATGATTCATTCCTCTTCTCGAAAGCCTTTCTTTAACCATTCATGAATCACAATGTGAATTTCAGTGTTTCATTTATCCTGCAAAGTTCTTATATCTTTGTTACTGACAGAAGGTTTTTTTTTTTTTTTTTCACTTCTCATTCTGCGGAATTTCAGGTGAGGCGGCGCCTCACTTGCCTCATCTGACGGGCCGCCACTGGTACCTAAGTAAAAGTGCAGCGTTATAAAAAAATCCCTCCTTGTCGTTCTTTTCCGAACATAGTATGAGTTCTGGTGTAATTGTTTGTTTCGTTGAAACTTAAGAAATATGTTACGTAATCATGAATATGATGTAATCCATATTCATGATTATGTGCTATGCAATCCCAATCCAGGACGACGAAATTTTCATGTTTTCGGATATTATCCTTGTCATACTTACACCAAAAAAACGGATTATCATCTTTAAAATTTGTGCTTCGTAATTTTTTTTAAATTCAAATGCAATTGTCGTTTGTCTTACTGGGACTGTTTTCTCCATTCCATTCCCCTCACAAAGCTAAGAAACTGCAATTTTTGTACGGTCCCTAAAGATTTGTGCCAAAATTCTGGGTGCCCAAATGTCCTAAACTTGTTTTAAACTTTTATACGTAATTCTGCGCTAATTCTGATATTTTGTTGCAGTTTCTACGGCTTTTTCAGTTGAATTATGCGTAATTCTTTTATACGTTTTTTGCGTTTAGGTAAACTTTGAATTCAGATTATCAAAAATACACTGTTCTTTTATACCTAACATAGTATGTTACAACTTTGAAAGAAACGGGGCAGCATTTTTTACAGCCTTGAAATGGATGATGCTACTAAAGATCTACTAAGCGACGTTCACAATTCACTATTTTCTCCGAATTCAAAAATTGAACCTCACTCACTTCGAGAACGATGAGCTCACAAACAAAGGTGTGAAAATATCACGAATAGCAGGCAGCTGCCAAATCGCAACAGCAGATAACGAGAAACAGCTACAGGAGCAGAATTCACTCGGTAACAGTTAAGACGGAGCTGTGAAAAATCACGAAGAGCATGATGGGTAGCAATGACAGAGTGAGGAACATTTATTGGACGATCACTGTTACTCACGGTTTTCAGTAGCAGGCACTACCTGTGACTTTTCGACAACCGTGATCAAATCACAGTTAATGAAATAACGCTCATCTCTACCCCATCGTAAGTAAGCTGATTTGCCTCTGAAACAACCGTTGGAATTTCGTGTGTACGTTTCTGGCCGCCCGCCCGGGTGCGTGTGCCGGCGTGGAGCACGGTGTTGGCGGCCTTTGTGAGGTGCTCGTGCCAGTGAATTGTGAACATCGCTTAGTAGTACAGAGAGGTAAAACTCTCTGTATGAATTGGAAAGCTATTTTCGCTGCCGTTGCGAGTGAGTTTACTTTGGAGCGCTAAAAAGAAGTAAATAAGCTTTCTATCTCAATTTTTTTGGCATGATGCTTCATTCCTCAGATCTGAAGTTTGTACCCATGCCATTTTTGGAAGATTCTGTAACGAAATAAAGGAGCAACGTAAGGGAGAAGTTTATCAAGTTAGAGTCCACTGATACCGAACTTTGTTGCAACGCCCCAGGTAAACACCTGGGGCGTGGTGAACAGTGGTGGGGCAGCAATACGGTCCGTTCAGCTTCCTTAGCTACACATTTTTAAAGCAAAAAACCTTAATTTTTTTATGGTCAGTTCAAATGATAATTATTGAAAAAATTCTCTCTTATATGTTAAGAAAGAGTCAAACAGTATGCTGAACAGCAAACCAAAGGCGCATTTTTATTTATTTTTGTTTGAATTGGAGGTTTGACGACCACCGTGAGCAACTCAATGGGCTATAAGCGGTCGCCCGCCCCTAATTTAGGGCCATTGGTTCCAGGGAAGGAAAGAGAAAGCTAGCGCCGTAAGACAAACCAAAATATCCATGCCTCACCGGGATTCGAATTCAAACTCATGTCGGACGAATAGTCTGGAGCCATCACTTTGACCACTACACCACCGGGGGAGGGCGCAGGGGCGTATATTAATTATGCGTTGAACATTGCACACCCAACCCGTTCAACTGCAATCCAACTGCTATCATATCTTTTGATTTATTCCACTTAAAAGCTCCAAGTTTTTTTTATAAGGCATCGAGTGGTATTTGAAAGTAATTCTGCATACATTTTCATGAAAATAAGAAAATTCGGTGTTTAAACGTTCTAAGAATCACAAGTATTTGTTCTAAGAATCCATATTGTTATTTGAAAACCAACCAACATTTATTTTCAGTCTATTCTTCAAAATAAAAAATTTATTACTGGAATTCACGTAACCTTTTCGGATATGTCTATCTGCAAGTTCAAAGTTTGTTTTAACAGGTGTAAAAACCTTTCGTTTGAAAAACTAAGTGGTAACACTTATTCGATATCACTCCTCTTTCAAAATGATAAGTGGAACGTGCTTAGCATACTGACGTTAAGGTGGACGTCAAGTAATTTTGCTTCCTATACTTACAATAGAAAAACTTCTGTACACATTTTCTTCACAATTAATGCGTTCCCAAGGATGAAAATTTGAACATCGATTAAAATAGCTTCATTGTATAACTTGGAATACTTAATATTTTCTAAAACATAACCATAATTATGCAATCCAACATTTGTTTGTCTACTGACGTCATCAAAGTACAGGTAGCGCCATCTTTTTTCTGGTTTCAACACCACCAAAGGAAAAGTTATTGATTTTTAATATAATTATGGTTATGTTTTAGAAAATATTAAGTATTCCAAGTTATAATGTGAAGTTTTTTAATCGATGTTCAAATTTTTATCCTTGGGAACACACTAATTGTGAAGGAAATGTGTACATAATTTTTCTATTGGAAGTATAGGAAGCAAAATTACATGACGTCCACCTTAAAGCTTCAGCTTTAGTTTTAGCCCATTCATTAGACATTTTCCGAGCTAAGTATTCTTTTAGTTTTAAAGAATTTAATCTTTTTTTTTTGTAAGTCTTTTACAGATATTAAGAAGCATAGTTAAGGACAATTCTCTGGATGGTGAAATGACCAATCATGTAAAAGATAATTTTTCATTGATTAAGCTTGCTAGCCAATGATACGTTTCTGATTGGTTCACTCTTAAACTTTCCATTTATAAAACTACTTTGGAAAACTTGACTACTCTATAAGACAAACTCTGGTTGTTCCGTTTAATAGAAAGTCATGGTATACGTAAAGGGTAAATGTGTACTTTAGCGTCCTAAATTATTTTGTCGGAAAAATCTAAGTGCGTGGGAAAAGTGCCACGTACAATTTTTAAGCATACAAAATAATGATGAAAGGTGCAAAAAATATAGTATTTGTAGAGAACAGGAAATAATCTTACCGAAGTATTTACCTGTGAGTACGATGGTTTGGAAGAGTACGTGCGGTACGCATAGGACGACGCGCGGCGACGGCATCAAGGTGTAGTTCGGTGAATGGAAGCTTCGTTGAGAAAGGCAAGTAACGGGCGGAAGAATACAACAGGAAGTGGTTGAGCAGTACGTAGTCAGCGAAGCGTCTTGTAGGGATACGTTGAAGGACAGAGTTCGGCTATACGCAGCGTTGTAAATGGTGTGAGTTGCTTTCTCAATAGTGTTAGTGGATCTTTCCAAAGTCGCGAGTCTGCATACTTCGTTCCGAATTTTGTCAGGGCTTAAAATTTCTTTATCCGGCACAATACGACAAGAAGCTCTTGGCCTCCCTGCCATGGTATGATTTCTGAATTGAAGAAACTTCTTTATTTAAAAAAATCCGTTTCAGGACTAACAAATGTGAGCTACGATGTACAGAATAACAGCAAAAGTACAAACAAGGTGCTTGAAGAAATCAACTACCCCTGTGCCCTGTACATCTTCGAAACCATATCCAAAACTTGAGGTTAAACCGGAACCAAAAGTATTTACTCAACACTTCTGTCATACATGAAAACATTTACATTCCTTCATATCTTTCTATTCGGAGACATTGTTAAACTAATAACGACGACATTCCGCACATTTCTTTCTCAAAAATTAAGAAAACAGTTTGTAACTACTTCCACTTGCGCACGATTACAGCAAGCATCACACTTTTCAGAAGAATACAACCAACTCCAATTGTATTATTTCCCGCATTCACTACGAATTCCTGGTCCCTTCCGAAGCACAGAAGCTTCACGTCTTTGCTGTTAGCATCGCCTAAACCTCCAGCACCAACTGCTGCACACCATCGTACTCGCAAGTAAATACTTCGGTAAAATTCTGTCACGCTCTATTAAAATACTATGTATATTTCTGCAGCTTTCCCCATTATTTTGAATGCTTAAAAAATTGTACGTCACACTTTCCCCATTATTTGGAATGCTTAAAAAATTGTACGTCACACTTTCCCCACACAGTTAAATTTTTCCGATTAAATAATTCAAGACGCTAAAGTACACATTTACTTGAATTTCGAACAATGCTGTGTGAAGGAGGAGCAAAACTTTGATTTTTATGATGTCACGTAAGTTTCGTTGAACAAAAGGCGACCTGTACTTTAACGGTTTTGCAGGAGAAAGAAAGGCATCTTCATACTTTTTATTTCGCAGCAGGGAATGATATGCACAAGACCGAAACAATTGTTACAGTGGACAACCGCCCCCCCCAACCTAAAACCTGGAGAAAACTAAAATTTATCCGCCAGGTCGCTAATTGTATGAGGCGCTGGGAATCACAGGTCGGCAGGCTCCACGTTATTTTGCAGTTTACAGTTTTTTTTTTTTTTTTTTTTTTCTCATTTACGTTGTTTTTCTTTCGGCTGTACATCATCATCATCATCATTGTCAACCATTATCAATCCACTGCTGGACGAAGGTCTCCCCAAGTTTCCTCCACAACGGTCTGTCTTGTGCCAGTCTCCTCCATGTCACCCCTGCATACTTGCGAATTTCATCCACCCATCTCCCATGTGGTCTTCTTCTGGGTCTTTTCCTGTCCCTTGGAATCCAATCTAAAATTTCGGCTGTCCATCGATGATCTGTCCTTCTGGCAGTATGTCCAGCCCATTGCCATTTCAGGGATTTAACTCTGATCCTGACGTCTTCCACTCTTGTCATTTTTCGGATCCACGAGTTCCTCTTCTTATCTCTCCTGGTTACACCAAGTATGCACCTCTCCATGCTTCTTTGAGTTGTCTGCAGCCTTTGTATGTCTCTTTTAGTTAAGGTCCACGTCTCTGCACCATACGTAAGCACTGGAAGGATGCATTGATCAAACACTTTTCTTTTAAGACATAATGGCATATTGCTCTTGAAAATTATGCTGTTTCTTCCAAAAGCTCTCCAGGCAAGTTTTGTACGCCGATTAATTTCTTCATCAATGTGACCCTCACTTGATATCTGCTGTCCAAGATAAACGTACGTGTCTGTTATCTCCAGCTTTTCTCCATCAATCGATAAATCTTCATTTCTTGTAAAAGCATTGAACATCACTTTTGTCTTCTGAAAGTTCATTTTTAATCCCACTTCTTTACTCTTGTCAGCAAGTTCCTGGATCATACTCTGCAGCTCTGATGGGCTAGTTGCAAAAATGACTACGTCATCAGCAGAACGAAGGTGGGTTAGATAATCTCCATTAATCTTTATCCCCTTGTTTTCCCAGCTCAGTGACTGAAAAACACCCTCCAATGGGCATTAAAGAGCTTCGGAGATATGGTGTCACCTTGTCTCACTCCCTTTCCAATTTTTATGTGTGTTGTATTTTCAAACAGCCTAATCTTTGCACTTGCATTTTCATAGATGTTATTAATAATATTAATGTATGCATCTTCAATACCGCAGGTTTTCAGAGCCATTGTAACTGCTGATGGTTTCACCGAATCAAAGGCTTTTTCATAATCGATAAAAGCCATGCACAATGGAAGTTCATATTCCCTCGCTCTTTCAATTAGTTCTCTCAGCACATGGATATGATCTATTGTGCTGTTGCCACTCCTGAATCCAGCTTGTTCTCTCGGTTGAGCCATGTCCAGTGTTACCTTCAAGCGGTGTGAAAGAACTTTAGTGAAGATTTTATAAACTACTGATAGGAGGCTGATAGGTCTGTAGTTTCCGAGATCCTCAATGTCACCTTTCTTATGTAGCAGGATCATTGTAGCGGTGTTCCAATCCTCAGGAATCTTTCCTTCATTAAGGCATCGAGTGAAAATTTGGGCGAGTACTGTTTCGATTTCTCCACTTGCTTCTTGTATGATATCTACAGTAATTCCATCTTCTCCTGGAGCTTTTCCTCGCTTCATGTTCTTGATTGCATGTGCAACTTCTGCTGGAAGGACTGGAGGAACTCTGGTACTGGTATCTTTCATGATGTCTGGAGTGCACGTATCATCCCTTTCATATAATTTGGAGTAGAAATCTTTCACTCTTGTCAAAATTTCGCCTCTATTTCTTGTTACAGAACCATCTTCTTTTCTCAGTGCCATAATCTGCTTTTCTTCCCTTACTGAGATGTCCCTTTGCTATCTTTAGGCTCTGGTTGTTTTCAATTGCTTTCCTCACTAGTTCACAGTTGAATTTTCTTACGTCTTCAGTGATACTTTTTCGTACTGTCTTGCATAGCTCTATATATTCCACTTTGGAAGTCACATCTTCTTCAGTTGTCCTCATCTCTCTTCTTTTTTGCATCAACATTTTCGTTTTTCCTGATAATTTATTTACATGCAACTTGTTCTTAGACCCAGCTAATTTTGTTGCTGTTTCCATAAGAGCTTTGGTTACTTTTCTGTTAACTTCAGAGATGTCCACTTCTTCCGATGTTAGGCCTTCTAAAGCAGAGAACCTGTTCTTCAGTTCCAACTTGAAGGTATTATGGTGTTTTTTAAGGTTGGTTATGTCAATAGATTTTGTTTGTCTTATGAGCTTGCCACGTTCAAGTTTAGTGTTGAGGTGAATCTTACATCTCACCAATCTATGGTCACTACCTGTGTTGAACTTGTTTAGCACACTGCAGTCTTCTATGACGAATTTTTTGTTACACATAATAAAATCAATTTCACTTGTCGTCCCATTTGGATGTCTCCATGTCCATTTCCTGTGTGGCTTTTTCTTGAAGAAGGAGTTCAAGATGAAAAACCCTTCTGCCTCTGCAAACTCAACGAGAGTATTTCCACGCTGGTTTCTGTTGCCGTGACCGAATTTACCTACTGAAGTCTCATTCTGTTGCCGTTGCCCTATTTTTGCATTGAAATCTCCCATAATTATTTTTAAGTGCTGCTTACCTTTATTATTTAGAAAATATTTCGGCTGTACATAGGCCCTACTAAATTGATTAACAAAATTGCGGGCTAATCAGGAAATCGCTCTAATTCTCTTGAATGTAGGAAATATGTCATCCTTCCCCCATATTGGCCTATAAGAACACGAGTGCAACATGAAAATTCTTACCTCAAGGTTTTTTTCAAGAGGGTGAAACACGAACGAGGGATTATGTGCTTTCAAATGCGGATGGGACCCGCAATGTTCGAAGTGGATTTTCACGTTTTTCTTTATTTTTTCTTTTCGCTTACAGCTTGAATGCCGTGGTCGGGGTAACTGCATGTTTACACGGTCATGTATAATGTTTTGCGATTGTGGGACACAACTTGGTAATCACATATACGGTCCCTTTTGTGACGTTTCCCAGTCAACCAATGAGAAGCGTTGTTCGAAATGTATCTCCTTCCACTGTGATTTCTTGTACGCTGACGAGAAAGTGGTCGTTTGTTGAAAATTTTACAGCTTTATTCAGTGTTTTATCTCCGAATATCTTCTTATTTTCAATTACCGTATATACTCGTGTATAGGTCGACTTTTTTAATGAAATATTTAGGTCGAAATTAGGGGTCGAACTATACACGGAAAATATTTCTGGTAGGTTAAAAACCAAAATTTTGATGCCTTATGGAAACGCGCACACTTAGCCCTTTGCACCATCAGTTCATTTGCAGTTGTATATTCAGTCATTTTCCGGGTGTTACTGGTACAGAAGAAAATTATTGCTATGAATTTTCTTGATTCTATATGTACGAGTTTTTTTATTCACTAATAGAAAACTCATTTCGCAAGGATGTCTCAAAGCCCGTTTTAGATCTGTCGATATGACTTTGACAGCCAGGCTGGTAAATCACCCAGAGGAAAGAGATGAACGCGTCAGCCAGCAGTTTAAGTTGCACCGTGCCGTGACCTACGACCGTGATCAATTAAAACCCCCTGGACATAATCTTCAGGAGTTTTTCGCTCAATTCTCGACAGGGGGTGGGGTCAAGGAGGTAAAGAACAGACTATTGCAAAAGGAGACCGCTGCCCCTGCTTAGTGACGCCGAAGAGAGGTGTGACGATCTACAGGACAGCGGTAACTTGATCAATGCACACCGAAAACGAAAGTGTTTAAACTTCTCCGATCGTTCAGAATAACATTGCCACTGATAGTAAAAAAGTGCATTAGTTTAACAACCTACTTAGGTTTTTTATTAAATTGAGTGTGCCCCGGCTCTAAAAATCAAACAAACAGTAACCTTTTATGAAGAGTAAGAGCGAGCAAAAAGGATTGTATCTTTACTGAATGGGGCGATGTTTGGTTTTGTCACTAAAGCCGATTGTTTGTCACAAACATGGTGGAGAGAGAGTAGTGAAACTCGGGAGTAGATAAATAACCTCTCTGTGAATCACACACTCGTCCAGCTCAGCAGTTGGCCGACAGCTGCTACGCTGCACAGGGTAGTGGGAGACAATTTTACAGATTAAACTTTCTTCAATTTTTTAAATAGTTGCGTGCAAATTTTACAGTGTCCACAATATATCAAAATAAAGATTCATTTTAAATTTTGAAGAAATCCATTGTAAACTTCAAAAGTTACACATTTATTTTTTACGGCATGCATATTCTTTATGGCATAAAAAAACCTATCCGGTTGACACGAAGACCTATTTACGCTTTCCAAATATGTTTTACGAAGTTTTTTTTTCTTTTTAAATAACGATGTGCCTGCCTTACGACGTTTGATAAATGCATCATCATTCGTTTCCTGCGGGAACAAATGCTTTTCTCTCGATGAATGAAGTAACAGCAGAAAACTCGCTCGCAAAAAGTGGGAAAAAGGAGGGTGGGACTATGTGCAAAAGTAGGTTCATATATTGTTAAAATGTGTAACCTTCCTCTGAAAACTCTCTAACCAGGATGGTGAGCCCTATCATTTTCCCAGAATTGTGCCTCAATTCCACCCACATTTTGCGGGAGACTGTCGCAAGCAACATTGCGAGAGCCAGCTACAACAATAAATAGTAGGTTCACATTTTCTCATGCAAGCGCATCCTCGGAAAATATTTTTTTTAATTTATACACAAGATAGGCAGGTGTACAAAACCTGTAGATATTGACATAAAAATCGGGGGTCAACTTATACACGGGATGTACAAAAACTGCAGATATTCAAATCAAAATCGGCGGGGGGGGGGTCGACCTATACACGAGTATATACGGTATTACTGTTAGGAATTCTGATTCAACAATTTCTCAGTGTTGTTTATACCAGAAAGATGCTTGTTATCACATGGCTTACAGCATCATTCATCAATATTTCTTCAATTGTGCTGTATTAACCGGGTTTGTCATCAGCTTTTCGCACGTAGGCAGATATCCGAACACCTCCATTGGTGGATGAAAACAGCTTCATAAAAATGTATCATGAATGCCTAAAATGTGTGTGATTTTGAACATCGTATTAATGGAATTCTCACGACAGACAAGCCTGAAATCGGGTGTGAAAAATCCGTTTAAAATTTCTTTCAGTTGGATTTGTGCTGCAAAATTCTTTTTTTTTTTTTTTTTGTTGTTGTTGTTTGAACTTTGCTTTTACTATACGCGTGGTCATTATCTTGGATTGCTTTCAACTTACTTTTGTTCAATGAACTACCTTGATGACACTCTAATAGTAATGTACAGTGATCAATTGAAATAAATGGCATGCCATCAAATGGTATCCTGTTTTCGACATTGGAATTTTTTTCCCTTCGAAGAACATAACATTGTTCTTCACACCTTTGATATCACTCAGCTGGGCTGGCCCAAGACTGGGAACTGCACCACGTTTTTGAATATAATGTGTATTAGTAGAAATCTCGAAGTTTTGGATAACGTTTAAAGCATCTTCTAACGAAAAAACGTATCCAAAATATTCATTAATAGAATGACGAAAACCAAAGTTCATTTCAACTGTTATTTTTAATAGCTAAATAGAGTTAATTATCAACTCAAACAACGCACGCGCTAACTGATAACAAAAAGAGAACTTCAGAAGTAAAGCGCATAATAGAAATTACAGTGGAAGGAGATACCTTATCTAACAACGCTTCTCATTGGTCGAATGGGAGACGTCACATAAGGGACCGTATATGCGATTACCAAGTAGTGTCCCACAATTGAAAAACATTATACATGACCCATGTTTACAGCAGTGGGTGGCGAAGTGACCGAGCAGCAGATACATAAATTCTCTCTGTATGAGCATATTCAGGCGTCTGCGGAGGACAATGAACAATTAAGAGTAGGGAATCACCGAAGAAGGGGAAGGGAGAATTTGAGCGTCGTTTTGGGGAATATAGTTGCTGATAAACGACGAAAGACAAAACACGTCGGGGTTCGCTCGGCCGAGAAAAACGCACATGGCTCGCGAAGTTCACAACTAGGATGGTCAAGGGAAATAGGAGGCCAAACATAAGTTGCACATGTTTGGATTTGCACACCCAAGCAAGGAGATGTCATTTTAACAGAAATATTCCTACTGCACTGCGACGGAATGTTAAACAAAGTGCGAGGAGAGAGACAAAAAGAATCCTTCTTCAGCGGGAGTCGCCCAGGTAAAATTGGTGACCCTCACCCCGTAGAGAAGGGAAATTGATGTTCGAAGATCGCCGGAGAAGGTCAAACCCTTATGTAAAGTTCAAAGCGCATATTGAATGGAAGGGAATCGAGCGTCTGCCGAACGCGGGGGCACATCACTTTAAGGGGTTCGTTATCAGCTTCATTGCAGTCTAAGTAAAAGAGCTCGCACCACGGCCGAAACGTAATTGTCTCAGCGCCGCTGTTGAAATATTTACGAGTTTGCCTTTAGTCAGCCGCGTGTCATCATAATAATCGCAAGAGGGCTTTTCAGTGTGCACCTTTAATTGTGTTACAAGAGGCGGTGTTAGATCCCCTGAGCACCTTCTGCTCAATGTGTAAAAGTGTGTTCTAAATCACCACTGCTGCCACGTGATTCAAGTGTCTCTGTGTGTGTGTTTATTTTTTGTTTGATGTTTGATGCACCTGGTTTTATGTTATGCAAAGCAGTAAGTACTTCAACCTTTTTATTTTACTCACCACTCCAGTGGAGTAGTACATTACCTCAACTCAAAGCTGCATTAACTATTTTGCAAAAACAGAACCGCCACCCCGGTGGCGCAGTGGTCTAAGCGATGGCCTCTGATCATTCGTTCGAACGGGGTACGGGTTCGAATCCCGGTGAGGCATGGATGTTGTGTTTGTCTTACGGCACTGGTTCTCTCCCTTCCCTGGAACCAGTGACCCTAAATTAGGGACGGGCGACTGCTTATAGCCCATTGAGTTGCTCACGGTGGTCGTTAAACCTCCAATCAAAAAAAAAAAACAGAACCACCCCTGTGACTGAATCTTAGTGGAAAGTGCCCACGAAATCATCCTTCGATTCTTATAGGGAACATTCTTTAATCTTTTACACATATATGGGAGAGGATGTGGCCACAATTTTGCTTTGAGGGACAAACTCATACAAATTTGGCTCAGTGCCACTGTGAGCGGGGCAGACTTGTGCATGTTTAGATATATTTAACTTTGGCACTACAGTTCGCACCGATAATCGTGTATAAAAAATAACTTGCTTGTGTATTTTTGTGTCGCGAGTATTTTTAATGTGATCTTGTGCAGAGCGACTTTCTTTTCTTCCTCTTACTATTCATGATTGATATCAGTTACTGTTTTCGTTAGTGTGTTATTGTGTAAGATCTCCTCGCTTTGAAGGTCCGGTGGGAATGCAGCCGGCCTTGGTCGCCTAACATTAAAGTGTCAGTACAGTGTGCTACCCTAGAAGAAGGGGTAATTGTCAACGCGCCCAGAAAGCGCAGGATTTATTAATCTTCCGAGAGTGTTCAACTAATGATTAAATGTTGTGTTGTCCTTCAGAGAATCGTGTTTTATTTACGAAAGTGACTGTTGTTCTGGCTGGATGGGGTTGGATGTACCGGAGTAAGATCCGGACAAATACACTTAGTCACGAATTGGTAATTGAGGGAGAACCCCATCATAACTCTTTGATCACGGTATTTACACCCAAGCCTATTGCTTCGGGTTTTTCTTCTCATTAACAGTTAATTTCCTGGCGTGATCCTTATGGGCAGCGGTGCATCTGAGATTCACACGTGGTGCCGCGGCCAACAATATTGAAGGTTTCAAAATCGCTTTATTCTAATTTATCATAAGAAAACATAAGAGGGAGACGTACAGTATTGGGCATCTCACTGGGAAATAATACAAAACTGTTAAAAACATGATGGTATATACACTGCAATGACAATGGGGATGAATAACAAATGCTGCAAGCAAAGCTTATTGAATAAAAAATTGCAGAAGTGACAAAGAGAAACACATCGTGTCACATGATATTGGCTGGGCATGATTTACAGGATAACACAGGCGAAACAATAGTACACAATTAAAAAAAGAAGGACAGTAACGAAGCACACTCACCGCCCGACTCGGCAGGACCTCTGCTAGCGCTGGGTAACACAATTGTCACCACGTGTTTTGAAATATTACGACCGAAATGAAGAACTACTTTCTTTAACGTAGCACTACAAATTGGAACACTTTGCTCGCAAGAACGTTTCCGTTTCTTTTGTACTCTTCCGCCAGCAAAATGGCCGATAGAACAAGACTTTCGTTTCAGCGGAGGCAAGCATGGCGTGATCGCCGCACCGTTGTGTTAGGACTGCAGTGGACGTGATCACGTCGTCGTACTTGGAGGCCAGTTTTACGGTAAAATTCTTTATTAATGCATTTTACAGTGAAAAAATGTCCACCATTTGCCATGAAATTGCATACTTTAAAATCTGTACGTCTCACTTTTTCGAAATCCTTCAACATTTCCGACGAAATAATTTAGGACGCTAGACTACACATTTACCAACAAAATTTAATCCCCCCCCCCCTACTGTACAGACTTTTAATCAATCCACATACAATCGTAATAATTTCATCCCCCATCTATGTATAAATCTGTAAATCTCTTTTTCTAATGCTTTGTTTTGAGCTGTTAACAATTCTGGTTAAAATGTTGAACCTGCACCTGTTATGCGGCACTGACGATCAAACTCTCCCATTTACTCGAAATCTTTGTTACATGTTTACTTCTAATTTATATTCATTCCGGCTGCTGATGAGCTTCATGAATTTGAAGTGTGAATTTCTCCCATACCACTCATTGTGGGCTACAATAATAGTTATTGGCACTGGTGGCTATGTCTTAAAAACAGTGTGAGAGTCCCATTTCTAATTTTGGCTATCCACTTTGAAATTATGGAGAAGAAATTTAAGTACCTGCAGGGTCGCTGAAATGGGTATCCATCAGTCCTAGCTGTACTGGATTGTAGTAAATAGCTGTATTATTTTCTCCTCCTCCTATCTTCAGCAAACTGCACACGACACTTTTTCTCTATTTTGGTGATTTTTCTGCCAATTTTTAAGACATTCTGCCGAGTTTCAGAGGAATTAGGAGCTTTTTCTGCCGATATGCAGTAAGAGAAAAGATCCTCAACTGCGAAACAACATCCTTACAAAGGAAGAGTGTTTTTTACGCTTTCCAACCGTAGATTGAAGAAGCGTATATGTTCCTGTTTGTCCGGCTGTCTGTACGCCCGTCTCTCCGCACTCGCGTAAAAATGGTTCGATTTCGATGAAATTTTAGTATGTGGTAAAGGACCACCTGGGGATGAACCCTATTGAAAATGGGCGAAATGGGGTTAAATATCATAACATAATAGCGGAATTCATTCCATCGTCCTTAAGTGTCATAACTTACGTAAAAATGCTTCGATTGCGACAAAACTTTATCATTTTGTTCCAGGGGTATACTGAACCGGTTCTATTGAATATAATCGAAATGGAGTCAAAGGTCAGGACACCGGAGCGATATTTATTCCATAGCCATTATCCTCATAACTTGAGTAATGATTTCTGGTATGTTGGAAAGCGTATCATAATCAATGCATTTGCATGATTTTACTAATTTGTTCCTTATAACTCGTCCTGTGTTACCGATAACTCCGCCAAATTTCTCAAGCGTTTGTACTCAGTGATGTATAAGGGGCTTAACGACTCTAAGGCACTTTTGGTGGTTAGCTGGAAAGGAAAAGCACTAAATGTTTTGATGATTATGTATGTAAAAATAGAGAAAACTGTGTTATGTATGGAAGCATACCAGTATCTTAACCGAATGTTAGTACAGCAGAGATGGTAGGCCCGGTGGTCGAGTGGTCTGATCTTTCGTCATAGCTTGGCCGAGCTTAAGGTGTGAGTTCTATGTTTGTCTGATGGTGCAGGATCTGTCCCTTCCCTGGAACCAGTGCCCCGAAACTAGGGATGGGTGGTTGCTTTGTAATCTTGCAAGTTATTTATGGTGTGGTCGTTAACCCTATCGGCGCCAAGAACATTTTCCTGTTTTACTTTGACTTCGGCTGTGTGTTCTGCGAACGACCGTTTCATCAGCGGCCACGTCTTCCTATTAATTTTACCTGATCGGCTACTGCTTGTTTTTACCTCCCCCTTCGAAAGGGTGGAGCAAACTGCCACTGATTTACAACCACGATAAGAGTGACAATAGAATTAGGCTAATGGTTTCCTCCCCTGAAAATGGAAGGCAGGGGTTCCGCAGACAACACTGGTAAAGGGAATCGTACAAAAAGTATGTTTTTCTGTTTTCAACGTTTTACGTAGAATGCTAGTTTCGTAGCGATTATAATTGCTTCCTTCATATTAAAAACAATGGTAACACAAACTCCAGCTACCAATCAAAAACTAAGCTTTTATTTACTATGAATTACTGTAACCTTGATTTCTCCGGAAATATTTTTTCGTGGTTTATCGACTTTAGTTTTCTAAGCCCTTTTGTAACAAATAGATTGAAAACAACAAACAAACAAAAAAACATACAAAAAAAACAGCTTCCCTACAAAACGGCGGAACAAATCGGGTGGTAATCGGAAAAGTCCCCCCCCTCAGGAAAACTCCCTCACATTAGGAATAGTCCCCCACATTGGAAAACTTCCCCACAGGAAAAGTACCCCACCTTTTTCAGTCAGGGACCATGCACAATTTGCATTTGACCCAAAATATCGAACGTATGGTAGATTTCCAGTGTCATCATTTCCATTTCCACGCTGTTTAAAACAAGATGAAGCCGAACAACGTGCACAAATATGTGGGGGGAAATTCCTGGGTCTGCATTTCAAACATTTTTCGCTGTTTATGAGGTGTTTGTTCACCGAATTTTCCCCACCTCATCCAGCTACTTGGAAGACAGTTTTTTACGGTGAACACCCTTTTCCCCTAATCCGTTTGCCCTAATCACGTTTACCCCAATCGCGTTTCCCCGAATTCCCATTTCCCCTAATTTCGTTTGCCCTAATCTCGTTTCCCCTAATTCACGTTTGCCCTAAACACATTTACCCCAATTGAATTTCCCCGAAATCGCTTTTACCCGAATTCCCTTTTCCCCTAATTCTGTTTGCCCTAATCTCGTTTCGCCTAAATCTCGTTTCGCCTAAATCTCGTTTCCCCTAATTCACGTTTGCCCTAAACACGTTTCCCCCGAGCGCACTTCCCCGAATTCGTTTTTACTCGAATTCCCATTTCCCCTAATTTCGTTTGCCCTAATTTCGTTTCCCGTAAATCTTGTTTCCCCTAATTCAAGTTTACCCTAAACACATTTGTCTGTATCAAAGTTCCCCTTAAAAACGTTTCCTGCATCAAAGTTCCCCTTAAAAACGAGATTTAGGGGAAACGAAATTAGGGCAAACGAAATTAGGGGAAATGGGAGTTTAGGTAAAAGCGATTTCGGGGAAACGCAATTGGGGTAAACGTGTTTAGGGCAAACGAGAATTAGGGGAATCACGATTTAGGGGAAACGAGATTAGGAGAAATGGGAATTCGGGTAAAAGCGATTTCGGGAAACTGTGATTGGGGCAAATGTGATTAGGGCAAACCGGAATTAGGAGAAACGGATTAGGGAAAGTGAGGCTACGCGGAAAAATTCGGGGTTCGTATTTCGACTGTTACCGCTTTTAAATGAAAAACTGTTTTGCAATCAACAGTCTGACAGGGTGGGGGAAATTTCGGGGACGGCATTTGAAACTGTCTTCCAAGTAGATGGATGAGGTGGGAAAATTTTCGGGATTCGTATTTCGACTGTTACCGCACTTTTAAATGAAAAAACTGTCTTGCAATCAACAGGCTGACAGGGTGGGGCAAAATTCCGGGGACGGCATTTTAAACTTCTACTGTTGTTTAGGGTAAAAATCGGTTTACAAATAGCAGGGTTGGATGAGGGAAATTTCCGGGTTAGTATTTCCACTCTTACCGGGGTTTTTAATGGACAACGTGGCTGACAGGGTGGGGGGAAATTCTGGGGTCGGCATTTCAAACTTTTACCGATGTTTATAGTAAAAAACCGTCTTGCAAGTAGCTGGATGAGGTGGGGGAAATTGCCTGGTTAGTATTTCCACTTTTACCGCGCTTTTTTTTTATGAAAAACGGTCTTACAATCAGCAGGCTGACAGGGTGGGGAGAAATTTCGGGATCGGCGTTTCGACTTTTAAGATGGGGTGGGGAAATTTCCGGTATCATCTTTTCTATTTTCGTCCACTTTAAAATAGCATTCAGCCGTACAAGTAGCACAAATATGTGGGGGATATTTCCGGGCTCGGCATTTCAAACCTTTATTGGAGTTTAGAGTACCGCAAGTAGCTGGATGAGGTAGGGGAAATTTCCGGGTTAGTATTTTGACTGTTACCGCGCTCTTTAGGGAAAAACGGTCTTACAATAAGCAGGCTGACAGGATGGGGGAAATTCCGAAGTCGGCATTTCAAACTTTTACCGTTGTTTAGGGTAAAAGTCGGTTTACAATTAGCAGGGTTGCGTGAGTAAAATTTCCGGGTTAGTATTACTTACCGCGGTTTTGAATGGAAACATGTCTTACAGCCAGCAGGGTGACAGCGTGGGAGAAAATTCCGGTGTCGGCATTTCAAACTTTTTTCTATGTTTATAGTTAAAAAACCATCTTGCAATTAGCTGAATGAGGTGGGGGAAATTTCCGGGTTAGTAATTACACTCTTACCCCGGTTTTGAATGGAAAAGTGTCTTACAATAAGCAGGCTGACAGGGTGGGTAGAATTTCCGGGTTAGTATTTCGAACGTTACCGCGGCTTTTAGTGGAAGATTTTCCGGCGCACTTAGGTACGTTCAATAGAACTCTGTGGACAGAAATTTTCTAACAGTATTTCATAAATATGAAAAATTCACATACGTTTATCTGAGTTTCCTAAAATCTTAGAGGGCTGCCCTCGACATGTGTTATAATTGCGTAGAGATTATCTTTTGGCAAGGGGTGGTGGTGAGGGGGGGGCCTCAAAGAAAGGTAGGGTGTCCTTAGGAAACCCTATTGTGCTGAATGGGATTAGCTGGTAAAATTTTAAAAGGACGCCGGTCGCCGGCGATTGCCGACTGTGGTCTATAGAATACAAGGGATCAGGCACCTAACCCTTTCAGAACATTTCGCTGCCAAGGCGTTCACACTATACCTAACAAACGGGCAAAACCGCTCTTGATATCACCGATTTCACACGGTTGAAGGGTTTCTGCCAGTAATTAGGGGTGGCTCTTGACACCAACAAAGCAAACAGGTGCGTAAGGTGGCATTTCGGTCATCCCTTTTTTTCCCTCTTCAAAACTCCTCTAAAATTCGAAACATGAAGATCACAGGAATAATGCTAGTAGTTGTAACACATACGGCAACGTGGTTTGAAAAACAATGTTGTTTTGCGTCCATTGGTTCCCTTTGGAGTTCTGACAAATTAAAAGAAATATGGGCAATTATTTTTATTTATTTTTATTTTATTTATTCATTTTTTTTTTTCGTTTTAACCACCGCCATGATCAACTCGATGAGCTATAAGTAGTCGCACGTTTCTAATTTAGGGCCACTGACTCCAGGTAAGCTAGAGAGCCAGAGACGTAAGGCAAACACAAGTATGCCTAACAGGGATTCGAACCCAGATCCATCTCGGTAAAAGCCAGTGATTACTTCGACCACTGAGCCACCGGAGCGACTATCATTTTATATAATATGTTTGCGGAGGAGATTAAAATTAAGAAAAATCTCCTACTTATAACCAACATTTTTTCTACTTGAAAATCTCGTATTTCTCTAGAAAAGTTTTTCTGTTTTTAGAATTATTTTTAAAAATAAGGGAAGCATTTCCGAAGTGACACGTGCATCTTTCAGCGGCGTTCGCCGATGCGTTTGTTTTGTTTGAGATCATGGCTAATACTATCCCGTGGTAGTTGTTGGTGGGTTTGTTCGCGATAAAGATCGCAGATTATCATTTTGAAATTAGTTATATCCTCAGCTGCGCCCCCATCCCCCTTACTCCCGGAAAGGTGCCAACGCTCAGAATATAACAGAAGAGCGTGGTCTATAACACTTATTTTCAGAAGTGAAAAAAATTGTATTTCAAACATAAATCAAATACAACTGACCGAACGTTACAGGTATCTGAAATAACAATTGTTTTCTTATTTCTTCCATACAGTCGTTAGCACGTATTTTGTAAAAACGGATAATACTTATGTTATCACTTTGTCTGCCCATCCGTCTGTCTGTGGACACCACTTCTCTTTAACTGTTCGTCCGATTTGAAAAAGTATTTTTGCATTGGGATGCTTGAAATATGAGAAAGATAATTCTTGTACTCCGGTTGTTGTTTTTTTCGATGCACAACTTCGTCGCAAAGGGGGCGTAAATGCAGATGGCATTGAATTCAAAATATATTTTGTACCACACATTTGCTTCTAATTCGGTTATTTCTTTTTTTTTTTTTTTCGATGCCATTAATATCGAAGATAATTTTAGGTACAGTCTCTTTTTCAGGTAATGCATAGATTTTCTGCTAGGGTACGTTAAGTTAAATTGTATTTCCCCCGAGATCTCTGTTTCTAAAACTCCGAAACAGCTTCTGATGGGAAATGTTTTGCATATAATTTTTTTTTTTTTTTTAGTAAAGAACGGTTTGGCCACCAGGAAGCTATAAGTATTTATTTCTGCTTTTGATGTATTTGCAGCAAAATCTTAAATTCTGAAAACTCGATTGAAAAAACGCCTCGAAAAACCTTTTCAGAGTACTTTCTTTTTAAACGATGCATAATTTTTCCGCCAGGGGCATACATGTATGTCCTATTCTCGTCGATATAACTCAGTTTCTAAGAGTCCGCGGCGAGAAATTCTCACAAAAAAAAAAAAAAAAAAAACCGCCGACTCGTAGCCCTTCAGCAGTACAGCCAGAATGTTGTGGGGGTGGGAGGATACTAAATTAAAATGAAGTTGGCATATGCAAATTTAAATTTAAAATTCCACCCTTTCCCTCAGAGTATGGATATTAAAGTAGACAAGCAAAACTTACGGGTATTTCTATATGAAGACCCAATTTATTCCCACAACTGATGACAATAATAGGAAATTAGTTGTTGCAGTACATGACAGCTATTCCACTTTTATGGCCGAAAAAACAAACAACAACAACAAAAAAAAAACAATTTGTGTTATTCAAGGACTTTTGCTGTCTGTGACGTGCAAAATAAATGGGCAGAGCCCCAAATCCGATCCACCCACTAGTCTAAGCTAATGTGGATACATGCTATTGACTAACATATATTAATCACACAACACATGACAAACTCAAGAAATCAATTTTGTAAAAGGCCAGTCGGTCTGCATTTATTTGTAAACAATTTAATCAGTGATTTTAAATTCCCTTTCTTTTTGTAATTTGAATTTCTGCTTTGCTTTCCACAAACACACAGGAAGGTTACATAAATTTTACATTTTTGTTTATATTTCTACACAGCAATTTTTTTTTTCCGATTCCTTAAGGACAACTTTGAGAAAAAAAAATGTTGTATACTTTCTAGCGTTATTCAATATATATATATATTTTCAGGCAATTTTACTCTTACATGGGAGGTGTTGGCCAAGATTCTAAAATCTAGTTTTTTTTTTTTGTTTTTTTTATTTTACGTCACCACATTTTCTAAACTGACAGAAATATTACCTTGGGGAGTAACTCCCAGAACAGAGTAGATTTTTTCTTTTGTATTTAGTTTAGTTGTTTGTTCGTTGTTTTCAAATAGGAAGGTGGAAAAAAAAAAGAAAGTCTCGTAGTGAGAAAAGAGTCAACTTCGAAGGACCAACATGGCGGCTAGTAGGTTAGACGTTCGGTGTGACGAGGATGATTTAAAAATTTCTGCTTACCGCATCCGGAATACAGCATACCTCTCCACGTTTTGTTTCACCTCTAGTCTCTGAAGAAATGGGTACCTCCAGTGTACAGGAGTGGCACTAGCAGAAGTCCAGGAATTTAGTCCTTAGGACTGCCATGTGAAAATTATTTTTTTTTCTGTTGATGTTCTAATTACATCTACCATGGGACTGGTAGTACAGCAGCAGTTCTCCTTCCGAGCAGCCCTTAGCACACATCCCAGGATGATAACCCTTTGTGTTTTTTTTTTTTTTTAATGATGAGTCGATGTGACGGGTTGATTAGCGAACTTGCCCGGTCGCTGAGGTAAGCAGGCTCTTCCAAGAGCCGACGCTCCGGTTACAAACCCGCACATGGAGACAGGGAGCAAATCCCTTTTTTTGTTAATCCTATGCTGCTCTTAGTTTTCGGTTTCCTTTTTGCCGTCGTTCATCTTTCATTTACCGGGCAGGCTATAAAGGACTTCCCGAGAATTTGGGATATCTCGGGGACCACGAAATTTTCTTCATCTTCCGGAGAGGACTCGGTCTTAGCAGCCAAAAAAAGTAATCGAAGAGTGTCAAAAAAAAAATTTCAACTCACACGTCTTCTCCGAAGGATGAGAGAGTACGCCAGCGCCCTCTGCACCGACGCTACTTTCCTCCAATAAGATTGCCCCCATCCAGCTGTTGCATGAAAAACGCGGTCGCCCCCCACACCGCTTGACTAACGCTTGCGTCTTATGGCATAACATGGAAAGGGCGATTCCAGATGCGAAATTTATCACCATTTGCAAAAGAGTGAACGCATTCCAAAATGTGTAATCTGATACCACTCTGCCTTCAACGACTTTCTCTTCTCCTGGGAACGCAGGTGCACTGCTGGCCGGAAATGCTTGACCAACTTCTGGTCATCCCATAAATAAAGAGAGAGATGCTGCAAACCACCCCCCTCTGCGTACCAGCAACACTTGGTAAACCTGAGTACGCGTAAAGCTTTTCCCTGTTACTGGGGCCGGAAGCAAGCTGAGCTTTTCTTTCACACCATCCCGTAAGAAAGAGGGGGGGAAGCAAGGAACCTTTCTGGTTAACCATCTCTACGTGGTAGCTTCACTTCAAGACAGACGACGGGGGAGGAATAAAAGAAGAAAAAAATAAATCTCAAAGTTATCATGTACATTTATATATGGCAACTTTATACATATATATCCATAATTCTACGCGGGACAGACTGTTCCATACAACAAATACTTATTTCCTAATTATATTTGTAATCGACACAGAATTTTCTTTATAATGGTGGTTACATAAATACAAGTAGATGGTCGATCAACACCATAATTACTATACACACACATATACCTATATATATATATATTTCTCTTTTTTCTCTTCTTCTCCCAGAAAAATAAAAGAGGAAAACAAATTTATGAAATGACGTTACAACGATTCACCTAAAATACAATATCCTCACTCCGACCTACTGACAGCATAAAAAAAAGAACTACAGTTACCTAAAGTACACACACACACAGAGCACACTCACCAGAAAGATAGATTAATTTTGAAAGAGAAATTTCCTGAGACAAGATTTCTGACTTTTTCTCAACCTTTTTTTTTTTCTTAAGAGGACATATATATGGATATATATATCCACCACCTGCACAATACCAAGAAAAGTGAGAGACCACCTAAAAAAATTATGATCACACATTTTCTCATTTTCTTTTATAGAAAATGCGTTGGACTGTTGTCAGTCCTGAATAAAAATTCACATAAATTGGCCAGATTTATGTGTTTCCAGGACTGAGCAACAGGACAATACATTCTTTCCCGGGAATAAAAGGCAAAGATTCCTAGAGGTGAGTGCAGGAAGCACAAAAAAAAACTCGAAATCTGAACTTACTGTCAGGCATTCTGTGTACCTAACGACGTACAGCTAACACACACACAAAAAAAAACCCATTGGTAAGCAAACCCTACAACAGTCAAAAGGCATGAATGCACTGCTGTTGGACTAAGCTGACCTTACGAATGCAATCTAATGAAATGGCGAAATACGAAATCTCAAGCACATCATACACCTACGTTGCACCCAAAGGCAAACACCGTCACATCATCAGACACTCAGACCACTAGACTGTGAATCCGAATTTGGATTACCTCTTTTCTCACAACCCACACCCAAAATACACTGATAACAAAAACACTACACGGAACAAAGCTTAACTTATATTGCTAGACCACTGAAAAAAAAAATTTTTTTCTCTTTACCCTGAACTTTGCTATTTATTTTCTTTTCAGAATTGACCATGGGCTTTATATGGCCACCCCTACTAGTGCATCACATACCAGCTCGTTTATTGTCACAATCTCACCTTACATTTGTAACTCTAAGTCGTGACTCTTTGCCCAGGATCAATTTCCCGAGAATCACAATTGAAAAACCACAAGCCCCAAAACATTAAATTACATATCAAGAACCTTTACACAATCTTTATACTACCAAAATTCCATAATCACTTAAAATTGTCACACTATAACTTGCAGATCTCAGTTTTCCTCAACGTTCTTGGGTACTTTACCAAGGAAAAATTCACTTTCCTGCCCCAAAATTTCTTCAAGGCACCACACATTACCTCATTAGAATAGTTTGCCCTTAGCATACTCATCTCTACTTGCCTTCTTAGATAAGTAGACCCCAACATGAGGACAGAAAACCAGAATTGGAAAGAAAATCAAAATTTCCCTCATATTTACATTATTCAGGAAACAACTATGGTATCACACTCAATCACCAACCCACTATATCTTTTCCTGAAACTATCATTTATCAATTTCTGCAACTCGCCTTCATATAAATGTATCAAATCACTGTCCTGCCGAACTTGAAGAAACTCTTCATAACGAAACAAAAAAAACACAAAATATTATCAATTTCACCTCAACCCACCATACAACAAATACCTTCCCTACTTCCCAGAATCTCCTAGTACTTGAAAGGAGAGAAAAAAAATTATATCAATAAATGGAGAAATAAGGCAAATTTATCCTTCATATTTCTGTCAACACTAAAGTTCCCCACTACTACTGAAGGAGAAAATAAAATCACTAGCACAACAACACATGGCATAATACAATATTTTACTGGTGCACCAGAGGTATGTACAAATACTATTTACAAGCAACGTTGCCTTGATACCATAAGCTAGGCGTTTAGCCGAGCCACAAAACCCCTGCTGTCCCTTGGACGCAGGCCATATCTGGAGGAATTTGGGACCTCCCCTCGCCGGGGTGTCTCTCTAACCTGGTGTGCAACTACCTCCCTCCTGGGAGTACTCGTAGGAGTTTGCCTTCTCACAGGTTCTTGACTCATAAAGGGAGTACTATCTCTCACTGGTACTGACATATTCGGCTCTGTGGGCCGCCTTACCAACCAGGGCATGAAATAGGTGTTTGCTCCTTCTGATGATGTCGTTGGCTGTGTTCGGGAAGAACCAGCCTCCTGAGGTTCACTGTGCCTCTCAGGACTGTGTGAATTATCACTTTCCCTATTTACTCTGGGAAACATAGGTCGATCTCTCACCTTGGTGAGCCTGTCTACATGAACCAACTCTCTACGCCGGGGATCAGGTATGAAGGTAATCTCATAGTTTACTGGTGGAAGGACCTTGGTCACCCTATAAGGCCCTGTACACAACTTACTTAATTTCTTGCTTTTTCCTGGCTTAACAGCAGGTGTGTACAGATAGACCTTGTCATTCAGGGTGATGTGTTTGTCCACTGCAACCTTGGCACGATGCTTCTCTTGATTCTCCGCAGCCTTTTCCAGGTTACTTCTGACCACCTGAAAAGCTCTATTTAGGCGATCAGTTACTTCATCACAGTATTCCCTCTGAGAAGAATAAGTACTGGTGGTAGGGCTCCCAATCAAGTGATAGGGTAGCACCAAGTACCTACCATAGGTGAGATAAGCTGGAGTCTCACCGGTGCTGGAATGCACTGATGTCCGAAAAGACAGGAGCGCCATAGGCAGACATTGATCCCAATCATCCTGACTCTCCGAGACCAGGTGACTGATTGACTGAATGAGGCTGGCGTTCAACTTCTCGCACTGACCATTGGCAGAAGGGTGATACGGGCTGCAATTCAGTTTCTTTATGCCAAGTCTATTGTACACTTGCATCATAGCCTTAGACAAGAAGTTGGTCCCCCTGTCTGTTAAAATCTTAGACGGCAAGCCATGAGTGGCTATAAATTCCTCCACCAGTACTCGTGCAATCGTTTCACTTTTAGTGTCAGGCAGAGCATAAGCTTCTGGCCAGCGGGTGAAAAAAATCGGTAATGACAAGGATAAATTTGTTTCCCGACCTTGTGGTTACCAAAGGCCCTACCACATCCATTGCGATCTTCTCAAATGGACGGCTAGGTAGCTCAGCCCTAACTAAGGGTGCCTTTCTTCCCGGCTGGTATGCTCTCTTACTCAGACAACTGTGGCAACTCTCTACATAGGCTTTTACAACTGAATACATGTTGTGGAAGTAAAACTTCGAACGAATCATTTCCAAGGTTTTTTTAAAACCTGGGTGTGCCACAGTTTCTGAATCGTGACACTGCATCAAAATTTCCTCCACCATAGTTTCGGGAATCACCAACTGTTCGTAAGGCTGACTTCGGGTGTCTCCGGACTTAGGTATAGAGTAATGCCATAGAAGTCCATCTTGAAGAAAAACTCATCTGATACCTTACATTTTCCTAGTTCCCCTTTCCCCTCTAAAATCTCAATCTGTTTAGCCCAGCGATCATCCTGCCTCTGTAACCCTCTAACTCTGGCCTGTTCTTGAGCTCTATCCTCTGCTGTCTGTTCAAATACTTCCGTAGCCTGTACATTTCTTGACAGGTAATCGGCAACTACATTTGATTTGCCAGGCCTATGTTGGATAGTGTAGTCAAATTGCTGTAGTGACATACACCACCTAGCTATCCTTGACGTGAAGTCCCTCAACTTAAAACGTATGACAGACTAGCTTGATCCGTAATGACCAGGAAATGCCTGGCGTAGAGGTATTGGCGGAAGTAGTTCACAGAGAAAACTACACTCAGCATCTCCTTCTCAACCACTGAATAATTGAGCTCGGCTCCCTTTAACTTCCTGCTGACATATACCACAGGTTGTAGTTTCCCATCGACCTCTTGCTGTAGGGCGGCTCCAATTGCAAATTTCGAGGCGTCACAGGCCAAAACAAATTCCTTCCTCAGGTCGGGTAATTTTAAACATGGCTCCTTTAATAGAGCTTGTTGTAGGTCTTCGAAGGCCTTCTGAGCTTCGGGAGTCCAGTGGAATGCCTCATCCTTTCGGATTAAGTTTGTCAGAGGCAGAGCTAAATGAGCATAGTTTACTATAAACCTCCTATAGAACCCAGTGAGTCCCAAGAATGCTCTCACTTGTTTCACAGATTTAGGGATCTTAAAATTTTTGACTGCTTCCACATTCCTGGGATCAGGAGTTACACCTTCCTTGCTGACCACAAAACCTAAGTAGCGAATGCTGGATTTCAAAAAATGGCATTTATCGGGTTTGAGCTTGAGGCTGTGCTTGCGCAACCTCTGGAATACTATTTCTAGCTTGTCGAGATGCTCCTCAAAAGTTCTGCTAGCTATGACAATGTCATCTATGTAGATGCCAATCTGGAGGGGTTTAAGACCTGAAAGTACTATTTCCATTAGTCGCTGAAAGCTATTTGGGCTGTTCCTCATCCCGAAGGGTACTCGCAACCACTCATACAAACCCTGGTCGGTGACAAAAGCAGTTTTGTAGACATCCTCAGGGTGTACTTTCATCTGGTAGAAGCCAGAGGTCAAGTCGAGCGAGCTGAAATAAGTGGCTCCTGCAAGGGCATCCACCATTTCGACCAAATTTGGGATAGGAAAAGAATCCGGTACAGTCTTGGCGTTAAGCCGCCTGAAATCTGTACATAAACGGAAACTGCCGTCAGCCTTTCTGAACAGGAGGACAGGTGCCGAGTAAGGACTACCACTCGGACGAATAATACCTGCCTCAAGGAGCTCGTTAATTTGCCTATCAAGTTCATCTCTCAGAGCATAAGGAACCCGGTAAGCTCTTTGCCTGACAGGAATGTCATCGGTAAGATGCACCTGGTGTAGCAGGGTATCACACTCACCCAACTCCGCTACGTTCTTGGCAAAGGTATTCCCATTCTTGTGTAGGAAATCCGACAATATCTCCTGTTGCTCAGAGGGCAAGTGGGATAAATCAAATTCATCCACCCAAGTCGAGCAATCATCAATCTGGCTATCTACAGTAGCCACGGTGGTAACCTTAATGGGTTCAGCAACAACAAGTTTGGAGCTTTTATTGATGTAAACCATGCTATCCGATGTGTTCACAACCTTAACTAAGGCAACCTCCTCCTTAGTGTCATTGACCGAACGGCCAATCCACAGTGATTTTATCCTCACTGTCTCAATGGGCTGCAACAGCATGATCTCTCCTAATTGAGAGCAACCCGGTATACTAACCGAAATTATCTTTTCTGACCTGGGGGTATTTTCTCTTTCCTGATGGTTCTGCCAAACACAGGGGAGGTTTCCCTGACCTGAGATGGAAGACTCGGGTCCACGGTCGGGTCAGAGAGAGAGAAAGTTCCACGACTTTTTCCCGACTCCTTACCTGGGAGGGGTTTGTTTATCTTTGGAAGTGAGGAGCTCTTTACACACCGTAATTTCATTTCCAGTTGTAAGACCCTGAATTTCACTTGCACTGGAAATAGAAATAACTGATTCCCTATCACTCACCACTTCCTCAACACTGCATGTTCTACCACCTTTTCAGAGTCAGAGATAGGAATTTTAAAAATTCCTCTAACCAGGGCAATGGCCTGTTCTCGTTCCTTACTGTACCTCCTGGTTAACCGGCAATCCCTGTTTTGCCATGAAACCTTAGCTGGCCTACACTTCCCCCTCCACAGTGTGCTATCAGCAGCACTGAAAACAAAATGCTGGGCTTTCAAGAGGTCAAACCCAACAATGGCATCATATGCCGGCGACAATTCAGTTTTGGTAACAAATACATGGTGTTTGAATTTCTCCCCAGCTAATGAGAACTTCAATTCCACACATGAAACTACATTAAGTGGCTTACCTGAAACTCCTTTGACTACAATTGGTGGATAGTTAATTTCTCTTTTGTGCCCAGGTAAAGTGCTGAGACACCTCTGAGGAATCAGACACACAGAAGCACCTGTGTCTACAAGCAACCTCAAAGGTCTCCCGCTTACAATACCTGACAAAACGGGCATGGCGAATGAATGGGATTGACATGAGTCAATTGGAGCCTCTACAACTAAGGGGTGTCAACAGAAGCCGACTCTACTAAACTTCTCCCCACCTTCAGTTTAAAGGCCTGGCAGGGCCTCTATTGCTTCTGCCTAGCTGTGTCAGCCTGCCTGTGGCTCCTTGTACTCCTCTCACTAGGCCTAGGTTGCCTTTCCCGCCTGGCGGTGCTAGGGTTGTAGCTTTGAGGATCATTACCCTTTGAGTTAGGATTTCTGTTTCGAAATCCCTATTTCTATCCTCTACTCCCCTCCTGTAAGAGTCTAGGTCACTATCGGGACATTCATTGGCATAATGCCCGAGCTGCCTGCACCGGTAACAGGTCACCGCAAGTCTATCCTCTCTCCGGTAATTGTCTCTCGGATTATGGCTGGGAGATCTGTTCCTATCATAGGTTCTAGTTTCCCTTGCATAGGCATACCCCTGTCCTGCCTCTCTGGAAGGGGAAACAAATTCTCTTCTGGCAGGGGAATATCTAGAAGCCCCCTTGAGGGTGAAAAATTGGGTATATATTCCCTGGCGGGTGAAACTGCGTTACTCTGAGAACTTCCTATATTTACTTGTTTTAACTGTCCCTCCAACTCGTTCACTCTAGCCACTAATGCACTGACTACTGTGGCGAAGGACCCAGGCTCATCTACCGGAGCCATTGCACCATCAACCTCCCCACTGTCTACATCCACAAACGACACAAGCCTATCACTCTTTGCCATGTAGGCCTCATTGTTTTCCTCCAAGATGGCTTTTTCCCTAGCTGCACCATAGGTTTGAGGATTGTGTGAGATAACTAACCTCTTCAACTTGGGGCACAAACCCTCAACAAACTTGGACAAGAGATTTCTGTCCCTTATATTCCTCACTGCTTCGGAGTCTGAGTTATCCTCTAGATATCCGTATGCATATCGTTCTACCCGAGCAGCAAATTGTCTCACAGATTCTCCCTGCCGCTGCTTACATGTGTGAAACCTACTCATTTTGACTGCCAGAGGAACCGAGGACAAAAACCTATCTAAAAATGCCTCCTTTACTGCAGCATAGGTTACGCTCCTGCCTCTAGCTTCCTTATCCCTTATAAGCTGCCTCGCTTCACCTTTGCACTTACACTTCATTACTACGAGCTTGTCAGCATCGCGCCAGTTTCCCATTCGACTAGCATTTTCCAGTGATTCTAAGAAATCATTGACGGAAACCTGATCGGAGCTTCCTGAAAATTCCATCACCATTGGCAAAAGAGGGGGAATGCTCCAGGCTGCATTTACCCCTGGCTGAAGCTCGGCTACATTTTCCCTTGACTGAATCTCGGCTGCATCTTCCTCGACTGCAGCTCTAGCTCCCTCTGTCGACGTTCCTGACTCATATTGTTAACCAAATTATCTCCTTACTAATTATGAAACACAAGAAAAGCACTGTATTAATATACTACACACCCACTATCTAACCACTATGCCTCCTATGCACTATAGCAAATCCTACACTTCTTCCTAATAATTAGTACATAGCAGAACTCAGAACATAAAAATCAACCCTAACACTGTATTTCCTAAGTGCATAACCCAAAATACACTATGACAAAATTTACTACATATTCTATCAAATATCAAACTGACACACATATACAAGACGAACAAGAAACTACACTCCTACACATGCAACACTCTTACCAAAAATATATAGTAAGAGAGAAGGAAGAGGCAATAAAAAAATTAAGTATCCGAGAAGTTCAAAAGTTCCTTCTAACCTTGTTCACTCAAAAATAGGCTGCTTCACCTCACATAAACTAAATATCAATGCTAAAGCCCTACAACTAACTACAATTACCCAAAATTGCACTCTGATCTTCAACACCAACTACTGCATGAAATTCAAGTCTGTCTCAAATTAAATTATGCCCTCTATTCACTAAATCATGAAATTGACTAGTGAGAAGCTATCCTTATACATGTGCCAAAGAAAAGTAAAGGAAGCAAAAATAACAGAACACTGCACATGCACACTACACTGGGAGAAGAGAAAAACTGAACTTTCTTATGACACCTAATGACAAAACACAACAACAACAAACCCAATGCAATTCTGCAATTTAAAGTATGTGTACTATTTCTGTGCACTCTTGTGGTGGGTGTATCACTCATGTAAAACGCGGTGAACAAGTGTCATAAATGTAATCAATGCAAACAAGGAGAATAAGTGTCATATATGTTAACAATGCAAGCAAGTATCATATGTAAACAAGGTGAACAAGTGTCATATATGTAAACAATGCAAGCAAGTATCATATGTAAACAAGGTGAACAAGTGTCATATATGTAAACAAGGCAAACCAGCATCATATGCAAACAATGTGAGAATTGTTATTAATGTACTCCTATAACAGTACTACATATGAAACTACTAATTCAGAATTGTTGTATATATATATATATATATATATATGTCCACAATGTGTTTGTGTTTAGGATGTATAACCTTGAAACTATCAGGTATGTAAACACTGTAACCATGCTATACGTGTAAACACTATGTATCACTTATGCCGATGAGAGGATGTTATATATATAAAAACTTTGTGTCACACATGTAAACAATATTGATAAGTGTCAGGTGTAGTACACAGCTGTTTTCAATCACTCTAATTGTAGCACAACACAATAAAAGCATTTATCAAAAATTTCAGCATGCAAAACAGAAAAAGGTCAATGGGAGTTGGTGTAACCTGAAAACCTGCCTAAATGCCTCTGAGAAATAAATTCAGAACCTTTACTGTAAATTGCTTAAACTGGTGTTGAATCATTTGAACAGTCTGCCCTTACAATATGCCGAAGGCTTTTCATAGCCTTACACACTTTCAACTTTAAAATCTTATTTGGTAGAATATAATAACATATGTAAAGTCAACAGCATGATATCCTGTGGTCACGGCACCATTTATGTTGTGGGGGTGGGAGGATACTAAATTAAAATGAAGTTGGCATATGCAAATTTAAATTTAAAATTCCACCCTTTCCCTCAGAGTATGGATATTAAAGTAGACAAGCAAAACTTACGGGTATTTCTATATGAAGACCCAATTTATTCCCACAACTGATGACAATAATAGGAAATTAGTTGTTGCAGTACATGACAGCTATTCCACTTTTATGGCCGAAAAAAACAAACAACAACAACAAAAAACAATTTGTGTTATTCAAGGACTTTTGCTGTCTGTGACGTGCAAAATAAATGGGCAGAGCCCCAAATCCGATCCACCCACTAGTCTAAGCTAATGTGGATACATGCTATTGACTAACATATATTAATCACACAACACATGACAAACTCAAGAAATCAATTTTGTAAAAGACCAGTCGGTCTGCATTTATTTGTAAACAATTTAATCAGTGATTTTAAATTCCCTTTCTTTTTGTAATTTGAATTTCTGCTTTGCTTTCCACAAACACACAGGAAGGTTACATAAATTTTACATTTTTGTTTATATTTCTACACAGCAATTTTTTTTTCCGATTCCTTAAGGACAACTTTGAGAAAAAAAAATGTTGTATACTTTCTAGCGTTATTCAATATATATATATATTTTCAGGCAATTTTACTCTTACATGGGAGGTGTTGGCCAAGATTCTAAAATCTAGTTTTTTTTTTTTGTTTTTTTTTTATTTTACGTCACCACATTTTCTAAACTGACAGAAATATTACCTTGGGGAGTAACTCCCAGAACAGAGTAGATTTTTTCTTTTGTATTTAGTTTAGTTGTTTGTTCGTTGTTTTCAAATAGGAAGGTGGAAAAAAAAAAGAAAGTCTCGTAGTGAGAAAAGAGTCAACTTCTGAAGGACCAACATGGCGGCTAGTAGGTTAGACGTTCGGTGTGACGAGGATGATTTAAAAATTTCTGCTTACCGCTTCCGGAATACAGCATACCTCTCCACGTTTTGTTTCACCTCTAGTCTCTGAAGAAATGGGTACCTCCAGTGTACAGGAGTGGCACTAGCAGAAGTCCAGGAATTTAGTCCTTAGGACTGCCATGTGAAAATTTTTTTTTCTGTTGATGTTCTAATTACATCTACCATGGGACTGGTAGTACAGCAGCAGTTCTCCTTCCGAGCAGCCCTTAGCACACATCCCAGGATGATAACCCTTTGTGTGTTTTTTTTTTAATGATGAGTCGATGTGACGGGTTGATTAGCGAACTTGCCCGGTCGCTGAGGTAAGCAGGCTCTTCCAAGAGCCGACGCTCCGGTTACAAACCCGCACATGGAGACAGGGAGCAAATCCCTTTTTTGTTAATCCTATGCTGCTCTTAGTTTTCGGTTTCCTTTTTGCCGTCGTTCATCTTTCATTTACCGGGCAGGCTATAGCGACTTCCCGAGAATTTGGGATATCTCGGGGACCACGAAATTTTCTTCATCTTCCGGAGAGGACTCGGTCTTAGCAGCCAAAAAAAGTAATCGAAGAGTGTCAAAAAAAAAATTTCAACTCACACGTCTTCTCCGAAGGATGAGAGAGTACGCCAGCGCCCTCTGCACCGACGCTACTTTCCTCCAATAAGATTGCCCCCATCTAGCTGTTGCATGAAAAACGCGGTCGCCCCCCACACCGCTTGACTAACGCTTGCGTCTTATGGCATAACATGGAAAGGGCGATTCCAGATGCGAAATTTATCACCATTTGCAAAAGAGTGAACGCATTCCAAAATGTGTAATCTGATACCACTCTGCCTTCAACGACTTTCTCTTCTCCTGGGAACGCAGGTGCACTGCTGGCCGGAAATGCTTGACCAACTTCTGGTCATCCCATAAATAAAGAGAGAGATGCTGCAAACCACCTCCCCTCTGCGTACCAGCAACACTTGGTAAACCCGAGTACGCGTAAAGCTTTTCCCTGTTACTGGGGCCGGAAGCAAGCTGAGCTTTTCTTTCACACCATCCCGTAAGAAAGAGGGGGGGGGAAGCAAGGAACCTTTCTGGTTAACCATCTCTACGTGGTAGCTTCACTTCAAGACAGACGACGGGGGAGGAATAAAAGAAAAAAAAAATAAATCTCAAAGTTATCATGTACATTTATATGGCAACTTTTATACATATATATCCATAATTCTACGCGGGACAGACTGTTCCATACAACAAATACTTATTTCCTAATTATATTTGTAATCGACACAGAATTTTCTTTATAATGGTGGTTACATAAATACAAGTAGATGGTCGATCAACACCATAATTACTATACACACACATATCATCATCATCATCATTGTCAACCATTATCAATCCACTGCTGGACGAAGGTCTCCCCAAGTTTCCTCCACAACGGTCTGTCTTGTGCCAGTCTCCTCCATGTCACCCCTGCATACTTTCGAATTTCATCCACCCATCTCCCATGTGGTCTTCTTCTGGGTCTTTTCCTGTCCCTTGGAATCCAATCTAAAATTTCGGCTGTCCATCGATGATCTGTCCTTCTGGCAGTATGTCCAGCCCATTGCCATTTCAGGGATTTAACTCTGATCATGATGTCTTCCACTCTTGTCATTTTTCGGATCCACGAGTTCCTCTTCTTATCTCTCCTGGTTACACCAAGCATGCACCTCTCCATGCTTCTTTGAGTTGTCTGCAGCCTTTGTATGTCTCTTTTAGTTAAGGTCCACGTCTCTGCACCATACGTAAGCACTGGAAGGATGCATTGATCAAACACTTTTCTTTTAAGACATAATGGCATATTGCTCTTGAAAATTATGCTGTTTCTTCCAAAAGCTCTCCAGGCAAGTTTTGTACGCCGATTAATTTCTTCATCAATGTGACCCTCACTTGATATCTGCTGTCCAAGATAAACGTACGTGTCTGTTATCTCCAGCTTTTCTCCATCAATCGATAAATCTTCATTTCTTGTAAAAGCATTGAACATCACTTTTGTCTTCCGAAAGTTCATTTTTAATCCCACTTCTTTACTCTTGTCAGCAAGTTCCTGGATCATACTCTGCAGCTCTGATGGGCTAGTTGCAAAAATGACTACGTCATCAGCAAAACGAAGGTGGGTTAGATAATCTCCATTAATCTTTATCCCCTTGTTTTCCCAGCTCAGTGACTGAAAAACACCCTCCAATGTAGCATTAAAGAGCTTCGGAGATATGGTGTCACCTTGTCTCACTCCCTTTCCAATTTTTATGTGTGTTGTATTTTCAAACAGCCGAATCTTTGCACTTGCATTTTCATAGATGTTATTAATAATATTAATGTATGCATCTTCAATACCGCAGGTTTTCAGAGCCATTGTAACTGCTGATGGTTTCACCGAATCAAAGGCTTTTTCATAATCGATAAAAGCCATGCACAATGGAAGTTCATATTCCCTCGCTCTTTCAATTAGTTCTCTCAGCACATGGATATGATCTATTGTGCTGTAGCCACTCCTGAATCCAGCTTGTTCTCTCGGTTGAGCCATGTCCAGTGTTACCTTCAAGCGGTGTGAAAGAACTTTAGTGAAGATTTTATAAACTACTGATAGGAGGCTGATAGGTCTGTAGTTTCCGAGATCCTCAATGTCACCTCACATATACCTATATATATATATATTATTTCTCTTTTTTCTCTTCTTCTCCCAGAAAAATAAAAGAGGAAAACAAATTTATGAAATGACGTTACAACGATTCACCTAAAATACAATATCCTCACTCCGACCTACTGACAGCATAAAAAAAGAACTACAGTTACCTAAAGTACACACACACACAGAGCACACTCACCAGAAAGATAGATTAATTTTGAAAGAGAAATTTCCGAGACAAGATTTCTGACTTTTTTCTCAACCTTTTTTTTTTTTCTTAAGAGGACATATATATGGATATATATATCCACCACCTGCACAATACCAAGAAAAGTGAGAGACCACCTAAAAAAAATTATGATCACACATTTTCTCATTTTCTTTTATAGAAAATGTGTTGGACTGTTGTCAGTCCTGAATGAAAATTCACATAAATTGGCCAGATTTATGTGTTTCCAGGACTGAGCAACAGGACAAGAATAAGAAAACTTAGATCTGTTGTTCTGCATTCGAGTGGATGGTACGGATTTACAAAACGCATTCCAGCGTACGATATTTCGTTCGCATTGTCCTCCTATTTTTTTTTTCTTTTTTTCAAAAACAATTTTCAACGGCTTTAATTGCATACTTGCAAAGTAAATGTTCATTGGGATCGAGTAAATATAACTACGCTATAGTAAAGCAAGCTCTAAATATAATCTTGTTAAAACCTTATAATGAATAAAATACTTCTGCTGCTACTAAGCTAATTGCAGTGAATATAGCTTTCACTAATATTATAATGAATTCAATGCTTGTACTAATGCTTGTTTAAATGGTTGTTGTTACCAGTTTCTTCTAGTAATTGTTGTTGTTTTGTTAATTACATCATGAATAAAGTTTTCTGCTAGTAGTGTAGTAATAATAATGAACAAGCTTATAACTGGTAGTAATGTTGTAGTAGTAATTAAGATGAATAAAGTCTTATGCTGGTTGTTACTAATAACACTAAATGAAATAAACCTAACAGCCAAACAGAGGTCTGACAGTACTATGAACTGAGAAAAACGTACTTACTTAAAAAGCTTTTATTAGGCAACTTCTAGCTCTCACATAAACGAAGATCTCTTTACACACGAAACAAAGCTCTCACGCACATAAACAAACGCTCTTTGGCACATAAACAACAGCTCACCCTACGCACATCAACAAAAAGCTCTCTCCACATAAACAAACGCTCTTCGACACATAAACAAACGCTCTTCCTTTGGTAGAATTTGTCATTTTTCATGTAGGACTTCCGTCCACAGGTAGTAGAGTTTAGGTCCCAGCCACCTACAGCGAGATCGCCTTTTGGGCAGGACACAGAAACGGAAGGAATGAGAGCAAGTCTAGCGACTTTTGACAGAACAGTTTGTAGTGAGATTAGAGTACAGTAGATGGCGCCACCGTACAAGTACGATATTGCACATAGAAGGGTGAGAGAATTTCAGGGAGGACATAGGAAAGGATACCCATTTAACCAGTGGGTCCAGCCTGGGGGCCGTCACTTTACGTGCTCGTCCGATGCACGGCGGATATTCAGCGATTGTTAGTAAATCACACCATCTCTGAAAGATCAGCCCAGGCTAGAACCTGGGGACCCAGCATCGATAGTCTGAAACACTAACCACTAAGCCATCCGCGGCTCTAGCTCTTCCTTTGGTATCGTTGAACGCGCCTATTTATACTGGCTACCACCACGTCATGACTTACACTCATTGCCAGATCTCATTCAGCGGGTGAAATAACATCTCGTTCAGTAAGAAGATAATTGACAAAGTAAAATAAAATAACCAGAGATAGTAAAAATCAAAAGGAAAGTGAATATAGAGTATACGTTACAACCTCCCTGAAGTACAACTCCCCTTCTAAGAAATCTGCGCTGGCATCGGCCTATTAAAAAAATGCCAAAGTGAAGTTGTTGTCCATGAGATAAAAAAGGGAATTTGTGTTGCAACTGTAACAGTCTATTTACGACGGCACATTGACAGTTTTGAAATGTAGAACTTTTAACACCTCTTGTGGGAATACGTGAACAATTTGAAAATTTAAAAGAAAAGAAATGTAATATGGCTTTTTTTTCTTTTCGCACCAGAAAGAGTTTTCTCAAAAATCTCTACAATCAAGGAAAATTCTATGTGCATTACTTGCGGTGTCAGCAGAAGGATATTTGCAAACTAAGAGAAAAATGAATAAATATCGCCCAAAATACCAACGCTGGTGCTGTTAGCTAAAATCAATTAAAATGAACAAAAACCGCTTTTTTAAATGCATTCATTTAAATTTGGTCCATTTCTTGTTGTGCCTCGAGCGGGAAGTTAGCTAAACAACTATACAATTTAAACATTTCATAGTGAAAAGCTCTACTTAGCCTAAGAGTCCACAAAAGTTAAAGTTATATTTTTCTTTTTTTTTTACTTTTATAATTTCCTCAGAAAGCACTGAGTTCTTAACAGAAAAGTCTGATTGGAAGAGACAGACAGGCATAAACACAAATTATTACATGTGCTAAAAATCAGCAAATTAATTCATGCATTGCATTGATTATGATACGGTTGCTGGTAAACCGCCAGACTGGAAAAGAGCCACACATGATCAGCAATTTGGAAAAGTGCCACACAGGAAAACTGCCACATGTATTTCGTTTAGGGGCCGAGCACAATTTACTTTTCCTCCGAGGAACGCCGAATGTGTTCCATTTTTCCAGGTTACCGAATTATGTGTGACAGTATTCTAAATTGTCTAACGACGGGAAGGAGCTGTTTTGTTTGTCTGAATTTTTAGGCTGGTTCATACGAGTGTAGGGTAACTTGCCACTAAAATTTAAGGGGAAGGAGTGGGGAAGGGGTGTAATAAAGATTGCCGTTTCTTGGCCTCTATTGAGAATTGAATTGGGAGCTTAAAACAAATTTGGAGAAAACATTCTATGTAAGTCAAGCGAGATTTGCACTTTAATTTGAAGAAAAAATTGCCGTGACTTAGTACAGTTTTTAAAACCACAATGCTCGATGAAACTACAGAATTACAGCATGACTCATGCTGTGTTCAGAAAAGGATGATAAGCTGGAAGTTTTTAATAACGCTACGCTTTTACGTGGGAATTAATATTTACATAACATGTCAAGTTATTAATATTTATCTTTTATTTAATTAATTCATAGACCCTGGACCTAGTCCTTTTGAACGGTTTTTATTCTAATGATGTCATAATTGCAGCGTTTAACATCGTCAAGTAAATATCATTGCACTTTTACTTAGACACTAAACTTTAATTCATAGGCCTTTTTAACACATTTTATTCTATAAATGTCATATTTACAACGATTACATACCAAGTCAAGTTAACAGAATTGCGCTTTTACTTAGGCACTAAATATTAATTCGTAGACCCTAGGACTTTTAAACGGTTTTTAACCCGCCCAATTCATAGGCCTTTTTAACACATTTTATTCTATAAATGTCATATTTACAACGATTACATACCAAGTCAAGTTAACAGAATTGCGCTTTTACTTAGGCACTAAATATTAATTCGTAGACCCTAGGACTTTTAAACGGTTTTTAACCCGCCCAATTCACGTTCATAACTGCATAGCAAAAACCTGAGAAGAAATGAAAAAATAAAGCATAGTAAAAACCTGAGAAGAAATGAAAAAATAAATCATAGTAAAAACCTGAGAAGAAATGAAAAAATAAAGCATCGTAAAAACCTGAGAAGAAATGAAAAAATAAATCCTAGTAAAAACCTGAGAAGAAATGAAAAAATAAAGCATAGTAAAAACCTGAGAAGGAATGAAAAATTAAAGCATAGTAAAAACCTGAGAAGAAATGAAAAAATTCCCGTGCGACGCAGTTTTACTTCTCACATTTCACATAGCCCTGATGATGTTGCCTTCTAAGTGCCCACCATAGAGGGTAGGGAGTAATCGGGGGGGGCTTTGTTCGCACTCTTTGGGTCACAGGATTTTTTTGGCTAAACTTCTTTCATCAATTAACAACTGACATGGGGCGTGTCTTAGGCTACCAAGCAGGGGAAAGGAACAAACATCTAAACGTGCTCTTGGCGCCACTGGGAAATATTTCAGAGGACGTCTCAGCTCGCTCATGTCGCTATTGGGACATCGGCTTCAGGACGAGTTCAGACGCCCTTGCCGCTTGGGTGACAGACAACAAAAACGCGTTAACACGCTCTTGGCGCACAGAGGGTTAAACCCAGAAACCGTACTGGTGGCGCAGTGGTCTAAGCGATGACTTCTGATCACTCGTCCGAGATAGGTCTAGGTTCGAATCCCGGTGAGGCATGGATGTTGTGTTTGTCTTACTGCACTGGCTCTCTCCCCTTCCCTGGAACCAGCGGCCCTAAATTAGAGATGGGCGACTGCTTATACCCTCCTGAGTTGATCACGGAGGTCGTTAAACCTTCAAATAAAAAACAAAACAAAACCCTGGAACAAAATTTATACGAATATATAAATAGCTCAGAGACGAGCCCATGCTTCCCAGATCAGGCACTAGAGAGTCTCGCGAATCACAAGGGTTCTTTACTCCATTTCACCCTAAAAGTGTACTGCTGGGAAAGGCGGGAGAACCTTATCACATCTCGTCGTGGAAGGCAAGAACGATATCCATCCGCGTCAATCTGCTCTACTGTTTCCTTTCTGATTCCATTTTCACAAGCAGTGGGGGTCTGGTGGAGGCCGAACCGCTTCCCCTACTGCCTGTTTAAGTATTACAACCTTCAAGTTTCCCCGATTATCAATTTATTGCCTCTGTGTTGTTAATGTTGAGAGAGATCTTCCACCCCTTCTGTCCGAGTTGTATAACAAGTGGGAAGAAATAGCCGAAAGTGCGAAGCTCTTGATTCAGCAACTTCTCAGAACAAATTTATTTCTGAAAGAGCTCTAACTTCTATAATTTTTTTTAGATAGCAATTTTGTCTGATAAACTGTTGAGCAAACAAAAATGAATTCTAAGCAATATTTCTGATGCTTTTTGCTCTAAACGATAGGAACTATTTTCGTACCGGAGGAAGCTGTTTCGTACCCTTCAGAGTGGTTCACTCTTAGGTTGACTTGGAGTATAGTGAAAAGACAGCATGTGAACTCCTTTGTCTTGACGCCAGTAAAAATGAAGTTATAGGCGGTGGATATTCCGCAAAAATAAGCGTATGCCACCCCGGTGGCACAGGTTTCTTACCATTCGTTCGATATGGGTCCGGGTTCGAATCCGTGTTGTGTTTGACTTATGGTACTGGCTCTCTCCTTTCCTCGGAACCAGTAGCATTAAGTTAGGGACCGGAGACTCCTTATAACCCATCGAGTTGTTCACGGTCGTCATTAAATTCACACAAAGAAAAAAATGCTCTCCACTGACTATCGGCTCTAGTAACAGTACTTCCCTGAGCTCACTTTCAGATTCGTTTTGGGTAAGTACGAAACGATATTTGAAGAAGTTTAAGGAAGAGAGTTTCTGACCCCAGATCTAAAACTACCCTTAGAAATAGGAAGCTCGGAGGTCTGAGTAAGTGAACTCAGTAGGAAAGATAAACAGAAAAATTAGTAAAAGGAGAGGGTGACACATCTTTCGAACTGTGAACCGTAACACTAGTCTGAGGGGGAGGGGGAAGAATGCAAACAGAATGGGATTGGGAACCAAGTACCGCATCTTTTTTTGGTAACACAAAGGAAATCCCGTAAATCCACTTCATAATTTTAGCAAACACTGCGTACTAGTCACAGTATTATGTGACTATGTTAGTTGCCCCTGCTCAATCTAACTAATATATAATTCTTGATAAAGGTATCGTGCAGAACGAGAGAGGGATATTAAAATAAAAAAAATATATTTCAGCATATAACTTTCATGTAACATTCGGGCGCTCATTTAAAATTGATCAAATTCAGCAATTTTAATATAAGTAGATAAAATTAGTGAGTAATGAGAATTTAATAAAAATGCTAAATAAAAACAGCAAGCAAGGTTTTGCAGGGATTTTGAAAATTTTTAGGAAATTCTTTTCGTGTTGTGTTTTACCAATCCATTCACCGTAAAAGTACTTTTTGATTTAGAACTACATCACTGTTTGTACCTTGTTCTTTCACATCTGTGCGTGGAATTTGGTGCAGTTACATTGACCCGTCGCCTTTTTAGGGCTTCAAAAGATAAATGTGTAGATTAGCGTCCTAAATTATTTCGTCGAAAAAACGTTATTGCCTGGAAAATGTGCGAAGTACAGATTTTAGAGTATGGAAATTAATAGCAAATGGTGCAGAAATTTCATATGAGAAATGTGTTTTAAAGATGTGTATCGTAATATTGGCCTCTGAAGAGAAGCTGCGGCAGGCATAACGCATCGCTCCGGCGATAACGTGAAGCTTTGCTCTGTTAAAAAGAAGGTTCGTTCTTGTACCAAAATGACGAGTGGGAGAGTAAAAGAAAAAGCGGTTATGTAGTTGGCAGGAAAAGTCAGATAAAACCTCTTTGATTTGCAAATGGTACGTCAGTGAGTGAGATAGAAATTGACTTGCGAACAAGGTATTAACAGGAGAACCAAAAGTGCACTGGCACAGCAAATTAGCTCCGAATGGAAGCCGTTCAAAGCAGAACTGAAATTTATACATCCCCAGTTTTCTGTACAACACAGAAAGGCACATTTGTACTTTATATTTTAAATCAGGGAATCATATGAGAAAGAACGAAAAATTTCTCAACATCTGCTTTAAAAACAATAATAAAATATGAGCGTACTATTTTCTGTATCATATGAATACAACATGATTCGCTGTTCTGGCAATAACGTACGCGGTTGCACTTGTAATGGTCCGCTCGTGAATTGCAGGCCGCAGCGATGCGTTAGGACTACCACAGTGTCTCTTCACTGCATCGCACTTACAGGTTATAATATTACGATAAAAATGTGGGGTAAAAGATTTGCATCTGCCGTAAATGTAAGGTTTTAAACACCGAACCTATCCCTAATAACCAGCATATACTGTAGTTTTTCCTAAAACTTATGCTCCAGTAAACTTCCAGCAGCATCACGGTTTTTTAAATTTACCCAAATTTATGAATAATCATGGTGGCATTGAATTTATGGCAAGTGATTTTAACATCACTCTTTCTTATCACGGTCATCGAAATAGGAATAAATTTATTACTTTTAAGATCCTACAAGATATTCTTACTCAGAGAAATCTCTCGTAGGCACTTGGCAATTTGCTGCCTCTAATCAGAAAGGTATTACGGGAATAACACCTCAAGGATATAATTCTAGACGGGGTTATGTCTTTGTAAACAGCCAAATCACTCAAAATAGCATTACTATAACCAAAGAATTTTTAGAGGCTAATAGCATTCATATATATCAGAACTATCATTAAATTAGCAGGGAGAACAGGGGGTGTTCAGTCTCGTGCTCAGATTGCATATTAGGAGAGAAATAAGGCTATTTTTTTTAATAAAGGCAGCCTAAAGACAAAAAAAATGAAATTAAAAAATGGACTCCAAATACATTATTGTAAACACTTGGGAAACAGTTAAAACTGAAATAAAAGAAATAGCACAAATATTAAGTACAATTCGAATACAAAAAAAAAAAAAAAAAGAATTGAAAACAGTAAAGTTCAACATATGATGATATTATTAAAGGAAATTTATGCCAACGATCTTTTATACAAAACTCTCTTAATAGATTGGGAGGCAAAACGAGAAAAGTTTAATAACGAAAGCGATCCCAAGACAGCACACATACATAGTTTAAATAAAAAAATCTGAGTAGAAAAATTTATTAAGAAAAGAATAAAAGGAATTAAAAAATGAACAAAACAAATAATTACAAAGCCCAACATATCTGCTGAAAAATATTTGTTGTTTGCAATTATATCCGTACAACAAAAAAGGCATTTCCCATTGTAAATACAGATTACCTGTTTATTGTATCGGAAGAAAACAACATCGATGGAAAACTATTAACATGTTCAAAACCCTATATCAAATTTCGCACTGTAAAATAATTTTCCAAAATAAGTTAACCAAAAAAAAAAAAAACTAGAAGAGAAATTTGGCAAAGTTGCCCCCTCTCCCCTACCGTGTTTAACTTAACATGTGCTTCTTGAACATAATGGACACGGATAACAACCCACGGGAACTCCTTATCTAGGGAAACAAAGCCAGGCAATTAAACACGGAGCTTATGCAGAAAATATAACAGCCTCTGCAAAAGAAAAAGCAGATGGCAATCAAATATGCAATTTACATATATAACACCTAAACTGTAATGGCAGGCGCTGTGCTCAATTACGGGAAGAGCAGAACTGTCACGTACGGTAAATGGAACAACCAAGACAGCCGAATCAGAAAGATCAATGATTCCATGAAAATACTAAGAAAAAACTGTGAACCACAGGACCGTAATTCACAAAAATAGTGGGAGGATACCATAGACAAATACCCAAAACTATTCAAAACTCAAAGCCATAGACAAATATTCAAAACTCAAAGCCATAGACAAATATTCAAAACTCAAAGCCATAGACAAATACACAAAACTATTCAATAAACAAAAATTGCCTTTATATGGTAAAGTACAAACAGTAAATTTAGTTTTTTGTAATTTTAACGTTATTTTTAATACATCACAATATGAATATTCAAGAAACGCATCATCATCATTGTCAACCATTATCAATCCACTGCTGGACGAAGGTCTCCCCAAGTTTCCTCCACAACGGTCTGTCTTGTGCCAGTCTCCTCCATGTCACTCCCGCATACTTTCGAATTTCATCCACCCATCTTCCACGTGGTCTTCTTCTTGGTCTTTTCCTGTCCCTTGGAATCCAATCTAAAATTTCGGCTGTCCATCGATGGTCTGTTCTTCTGGCAATATGTCCAGCCCATTGCCATTTCAGGGATTTAACTCTGATCATGATATCTTCCACTCTTGTCATTTTTCGGATCCACGTGTTCCTCTTCTTATCTCTCCTGGTTACACCAAGCATGCACCTCTCCATACCTTTTTGAGTTGTCTGCAGCCTTTGTATGTCTCTTTTAGCTAAGGTCCACGTCTCTGCACCATACGTAAGCACTGGAAGGATGCATTGATCAAATACTTTTCTTTTAAGACATAATGGCATATTGCTCTTGAAATTATGCTGTTTCTTCCAAAAGCTCTCCAGGCAAGTTTTGTACGCCGATTAATTTCTTCACCAATGTGACCCTCACTTGATATCTGCTGTCCAAGATAAACGTACGTGTCTGTTATCTCCAGCTTTTCTCCATCAATCGATAAATCTTCATTTCTTGTAAAAGCATTGTACATCACTTTTGTCTTCTGAAAGTTCATTTTTAATCCCACTTCTTTACTCTTGTCAGCAAGTTCCTGGATCATACTCTGTAGCTCTGATGGGGTAGTTGCAAAAATGACTATGTCATCAGCAAAACGAAGGTGGGTTAGATAATCTCCATTAATTTTTATCCTTTTGTTTTCCCAGTTCAGTGATTGAAAGACAGTTTCCAATGTGGCATTAAAGAGCTTCGGAGATATGGTGTCACCTTGTCTCACTCCCTTTCCAATTTTTACGTGTGTTGTATTTTCAAACAGCGGAATCTTTGCACTTGCATTTTCATAGATGTTATTAATAATATTAATGTATGCATCTTCAATACCGCAGGATTTCAGAGCCATTGCAACTGCTGATGGTTTCACCAAATCAAAGGCTTTTTCATAATCGATAAAAGACATGCACAATGGAAGCTCATATTCCCTCGCTCTTTCAATTAGTTCTCTCAGTACGTGGATATGATCTATTGTGCTGTAGCCACTCCTGAATCCAGCATGTTCTCTCGGTTGAGCCATGTCCAGTGTCACCTTCAAGCGGTGTGAAAGAACTTTAGTGAAGATTTTATAAACCACTGATAGGAGGCTGATATGTCTGTAGTTTCTAAGATCCTCAATGTCACCTTTTTTATGTAGCAAGATCATTGTAGCGTTGTTCCAATCCTCAGGAATTTTCCCTTCATTAAGGCATCGAGTGAAAATTTGGGCGAGTACTGTTTCGATTTCTCCACTTGCTTCTTGTATGATGTCTACAGTAATTCCATCTTCTCCTGGAGCTTTTACCCGCTTCATGTTCTTGATTGCATGTGCAACTTCTGCTGGAAGGACTGGTAGAACTCTGGTACTGGTACCTTTCATGATGTCTGGAGTACATGTATCATCCCTTTCATATAATTTGGAGTAGAAATCTTTCACTCTTGTCAAAAATTTCGCCTCTATTTCTTGTTACAGAACCATCTTCTTTTCTCAGTGCCATAATCTGTTTTTTCCCCTTACTGAGATGTCCCTTTGCTATCTTTAGGCTTTGGTTGTTTTCAATTGCCTTCCTTACTAGTTCACAGTTGAATTTCCTTACGTCTTCAGTGATACTTTTTCGTACTGTCTTGCATAGCTCTATATATTCCACTTTGGAAGTCACATCTTCTTTAGTTGTCCTCATCACTCTTCTTTTTTGCATCAACATTTTGGTTTTTCCTGATAATTTGTTCACATGTAATTTGTTCTTAGACCCAGCTAATTTTGTTGCTGTTTCCATAAGAGCTTTGGTTACTTTTCTGTTAACTTCAGAAATATCCACTTCTTCCGATGTTAGGCCTTCTAAAGCAGAGAATCTGTTCTTCAGTTCCAATTTGAAGGTATTATGGTGTTTTTTAAGGTTGGTTATGTCAATACATTTTGTTTGTCTTATGAGCTTGCTACGTTCGAGTTTAGTGTTGAGGTGCATCTTACATCTCACCAATCTATGGTCACTGCCTGTGTTGAACTTGGTTAGCACACTGCAGTCTTCTATGACGAATTTTTTGTTACACATAATAAAATCAATTTCACTTGTCGTCCCATTTGGATGTCTCCATGTCCATTTCCTGTGTGGCTTTTTCTTGAAAAAGAAGAAACGCATATCGCGTATTAAATCCGTTTATTTCTTATGGTGTAGTAATCACAGAGATTCGCCACGCTTTCGCACTCCACTGGGAGGCTTTTTTAAGGCAACGGTAGACATAAAAACATATGCCTTTAGACATAAAAAATGGCTACCGTTGCCTTGAAAAAGCCTCTCAGTGTAGTGCGAAGCTTGGCAAATCTCTGTGACTACTTCACCATAAGAAATAAACGGATTTAATACGCTATATGCGTTTCTGAGATCCTCAGTTCCTGAGATCCTCAATGTCACCTTTTTTATGTAGCAGGATCATTGTAGCATTGTTCCAATCCTCAGGAATCTTCCCTTCATTAAGGCATCGAGTAAAAATTTGGGCGAGTACTGTTTCAATTTCTCCACTTGCTTCTTGTATGATGTCTATAGTAATTCCATCTTCTCCTGGAGCTTTCCCCCGCTTCATGTTCTTGATTGCATGAGCAACTTCTGCTGGGAGGACTGGAAGAACTCTGGTACTTTTCATATGCACTCCAGACATCATGAAAGGTACCAGAGTTCTTCCAGTCCTCCCAGCAGAAGTTGCTCATGCAATCAAGAACATGAAGCGGGGGAAAGCTCCAGGAGAAGATGGAATTACTATAGACATCATACAAGAAGCAAGTGGAGAAATTGAAACAGTACTCGCCCAAATTTTTACTCGATGCCTTAATGAAGGGAAGATTCCTGAGGATTGGAACAATGCTACAATGATCCTGCTACATAAAAAAGGTGACATTGAGGATCTCAGGAACTACAGACCTATCAGCCTCCTATCAGTGGTTTATAAAATCTTCACTAAAGTTCTTTCACACCGCTTGAAGGTAACACTGGCCATGGCTCAACCGAGAGAACAAGCTGGATTCAGGAGTGGCTACAGCACAATAGATCATATCCACGTACTGAGAGAACTAATTGAAAGAGCGAGGGAATATGAACTTCCATTGTGCATGGCTTTTATCGATTATGAAAAAGCCTTTGATTCGGTGAAACCATCAGCAGTTACCACGGCTCTGAAATCCTGCGGTATTGAAGATGCATACATTAATATTATTAATAACATCTATGAAAATGCAAGTGCAAAAATTCGGCTGTTTGAAAATACAACACACATAAAAATTGGAAAGGGAGTGAGACAAGGTGACACCATATCTCCGAAGCTCTTTAATGCCACATTGGAAAATGTCTTTCAATCACTGAACTGGGAAAACAAAGGGATAAAGATTAATGGAGATTATCTAACCCACCTTCGTTTTGCTGATGACGTAGTCATTTTTGCAACTACCCCATCAGAGCTGCAGAGTATGATCCAGGAACTTGCTGACAAGAGTAAAGAAGTGGGATTAAAAATGAACTTTCAGAAGACAAAAGTGATGTTCAATGCTTTTACAAGAAATGAAGATTTATCGATTGATGGAGAAAAACTGGAGATAACAGATACGTACGTTTATCTTGGACAGCAGATATCAAGTGAGGGTCACATTGATGAAGAAATTAATCGGCGTACAAAACTTGCCTGGAGAGCTTTTGGAAGAAACAGCATAATTTTCAAGAGCAATATGCCATTATGTCTTAAAAGAAAAGTGTTTGATCAATGCATCCTTCCAGTGCTTACGTATGGTGCAGAGACGTGGACCTTAACTAAAAGAGACATACAAAGGCTGCAGACAACTCAAAGCAGCATGGAGAGGTGCATGCTTGGTATAACCAGGAGAGATAAGAAGAGGAACTCGTGGATCCGAAAAATGACGAGAGTGGAAGACATCATGATCAGAGTTAAATCCCTGAAATGGCAATGGGCTGGACATACTGCCAGAAGGACAGACCATAGATGGACAGCCGAGATTTTAGATTGGATTCCAAGGGACAGGAAAAGACCCAGAAAAAGACCACATGGGAGATGGGTGGATGAAATTCGTAAATATGCGGGAGTGACATGGAGGAGACTGGCACAAGACAGACCGTTGTGGAGGAAACTTGGGGAGACCTTCGTCCAGCAGTGGATTGATAATGGTTGACAATGATGATGATGATGATGCGTTTCTTGAGTATTAGTAAATTAAGTATTGTTTTACCAAATTTTACATATGCCTTCAACTCAACAATATCACATAAAAGGATTACTATTAATATAGGGGAAAGGTTTCTAATTCATGCAGAGAGAGAAAACAGAAGCACTCAAGAAAATTACCATGAACAACGACATTAAAAACGGAGTCATAGAAATTAAAAAAACGATTCTAGTAACAGATAATTCATTGTAAAACATTATGCAGCTTCGTTAATAAAGAAAATCACCCTGCACATCATCCTTTTATGACATACCTTTTCGGGAAATATTATACTCAAGTAACAGAGAAACCACAAATCAACCCCAGGGATTTCTTCCCTGAATCTGAGATAATAACAGTCACATTAACAAATATAGTACCAGAAGACGCAGGAAAAATCCAAAGAAACTCGAAAACACAAATCCAAAACATATCTAAGAAGAATGGTTAGCAAACAAGGAGAAGGTGGTGCTTGAGACAACATTACAAGTTTAAAATTGAAAGACGAAATGAGGGGCTTAAATTCTAAAATAGTCCATGATAAAAAGGTCAAATTCCCGAAAAAAGTTTCTTGATTTTAATAGTTTTGTATATTTATCTATTGCTTAGCTTTCATTCTTGTCCTGGCTTACTAGGAGCTGCGTAGCTTTAGTTTGGAAGTGTCTTTGATGTAATGCATAGGTTGTTTTTGTTTTTTGTTTTTTTGTTGTTGTTGTTTACTTTAGGGGGATTGACAAGGGTGGTTTTAGCTGAATCTCTCGATATTGTTGTTCATGATGCTATTTCGTTTGACGTGCTACCACAATAGCTGAACGTTAAAGGGAAAGCAAAGAGAGAGAGAGAGATTAATGATAAACATTTTGAGAAAGACCACCAGATTAGAAACTTGAATGAAGGAATCTTAAATTCTTAATCGTTTAAGAAATTTGCAGTTGTGTTCAATTACGGAGAATGTGCCGAAAGTATTTAGCACATTCTCCGTAATTGAACACAACTGCAAATTTGAACACTTTACCTACCGACAATGAGCCAGCTGCAGTTTGAAAGCACGTGTTCGGAACGTCAGATGTCAGATCGAGGATTTTAAGAAGGAAGTGTCCGACCCCAAGTCTTAAACAACCCTTAGAAATAGAAAGCTAGGAGATTTGGGCTAGAGTGCCCGATAGGAAAGTGACACGGAAGCGAAGTAGAAAGGGAGAGGAAGACGCCCTTATTTATAACTAGGGGGCCAGTACCCGGGGTCCGACGGCTTAACGTGCCCATCCGACGCAGGGCTGATATTTAGTAGTTCGGGCGTTCGTACCTGCCTGGGATCGAACCAGAGGTCTTCTCCGTGGAGGTCACGAACGTTGACCACTTGGTCACCCGTGGCCCTATGTTCGATAAAAAAAACCAAAAACGATCTTGCCTATACAAGAATTTTTCGCTTCAAATCTAAGTAACGCGTGAAGCCCCCTCGTGCAACAATAACAGCCTCTACAGTGCGTGGCATTGAATGGAAGTTGTTTTTGATATCGTCATGGGGTATTATAGCCTGGCAGGCAACTTCTATGCGAGACCAGAGTTCATTTGTGGTGACTGGCGGAGGTGCTTGGCTGGCCAGTTCCATAGCTACAATGTCCCAGACATGCTGGATCGGGAACATATCTGGCGAACGTGCAGGCCAAGAAAAAAAAACGGTATTTGCCGTACTTGGAAGCCTTGTGCATTCTGGGCCATACGTGGCCGAGAAATCCTGCTGCAATATAGCACCAGGACAACTCTGATTGTAACGACCTTCGCTCCTTTCTAGCTCTTACTCATCATAGCCCCGACCCGCCGATAGCCGTCATTTAATTTTGTTAGTTTGTTCCCCAAAAGAATCACAGCTTAAAAAAATTATGGTATTCTGAACCTTTCTAGCAATAACTAAAACAGACTGTTTATTAGCTAAAACGATGTGGATTGGGGCTTCTGCAGGACTGGTTAATGAAATACTCCATTTGACTTTTTCTCCGTCCGTGCTATCGAAACTAGACCCGAACTTTGTGTTTCCCATAAACCGTCGCTGCAGCTCAACAGTTTACGGGAACCCATCTCCCCCGTTGTGTTCCTATGTGCTGTGAATCAAAGATATCACATGGGACACTGGCCTAACTCAAAGGAGCGGTCAGAAACAAGCGTCTCGCGCCACTCGGTCTCCGCGGCGACCTTTCGACTTTCTGATTTTGCCATTTCAGGGTTTTTAAGCGGACATAATGTAATTATCATTTAGACTAAGAGGCAAGGTGGACTGTCACATTCTCCGAGGCTCGGCATCTCAGGAACCGGCGGTTCGGCAACGCAGGACAAATGACATTTTAAATCATATGCAGGAAAAGTGTACATGAAACTGGAAAACCACCGTACCGTGAAATTTATGTGAAACAGTTTATGTCCATCTAAGAACGTTTTGGACTGGGAATAGACGCCAAAATAAATGAGGCCAAAGTGTTGTCAAAAATGAGGCCAAAGTGTTTTGTTTGAAGAAAGGAAAAACCGGCATCCAAACTCCCCCCCTCCCCCCGCACATAGCATTTGTGAAATGCATATGTATTATGGCATTCTAAAGCACTGAAAACAAATTTCGGTCATTAATATTTGCAAAGTAATACTTCTTATACTGTCGCCCTACTCCCTGAAAAAATGTTCTGATTTCGCCACAGCAAATCTATTTTATTTGAGTGATAACTCATTTGAGTAGCGGCAACAGTGCATTTAAAAACCAGAAGGGCATTAGCTAACTTGGCCCGATTCACTCCCGAAACGCCCACCTCTTGCCACAGTTCTTGCTCCTTCTTTATTTCCGCCAGAACTTTACCCCGGGTGCTCACATGGACCCGTTCCTTAGAAAACTGGATACCGATTATCCGAACGGGCCCATCGGTCACAGCTCAACCTATAACCGCTGACCTCTCCCACTTGCACCAGAGCATAATACTCGACTTCTCCTCATTGAGACGGGCACCGGTCGCAATGCAGTACTCAGCGAAAGCATCCCGCATCCCGTTCAAGCTCCTTTCCGAGTCGACGAAGAAGGAGACATCATCTGCGTACGAAAGGTACTTCAATGACTGCCCCTCCCCGGGATCGAAAAACCCCTAACAGTATCCTTCTTGGCAACTCTTCTCAAAAGGGTCTCCAAGACCAAAACAAACAAAAGTGGAGAGAGTGGGCATCCCTGCAATAATGACTCTCCCGGAGAGGTCTCTGTACAACGCACCAATCACACTTCGGACAAATACTCCGAATCCGTGGGCTTCTAACAATCTTCCGACAAACTCGTGCGATACCCTTACGAAAGCCTTGCTCTGGTCTGCCAAGAAGAGCCCCATCTTAATGTCCTTCTCGCCCAGGTAAGTGATAGCGTATCGTATGCACCTAGTATTCCATTGCATCCGGCGCCCCCCGATACCATACGTATAGTTATCACCAATGAGATAAATGTCCACCTTAGCAAGCCTGCTATTGATGACACTCGCAAGGATCTTATAGTCCACTCTGGAGAGAGGAACTGGTCTTTAACCACTTAACTCCATGGACGGGGCGTCGGGGGTCTTGCACAGTAGAGTGACAATGCTCCTCCGCATGGTCCCCGGCATAAGACCCACCTGCACAATCTCGTTGTACACCCTGGTAAGCCAGGGCGCTAACACATTAACTAACGTTTTGTAAAACTCCGACGGGAGACCATCACAACCCGGAGACTTACCTGGCGAAAGGGCCTGAATCGCCCCCTCACCTAAGACACCGAGAACTCCTCTTGGAGACTATCCAAGTCCTGGTCTGGGATCCTCGGCGTACCCTCCAACCACATATCTATGACGGCAGGATCAATTTCCTCGCTCGAAAACAGATCGCCGTAATACCTAGCAGCTTCCTGCAGGATCTGCTTATTGTCCCTCACCTCAGTACCATCAATATCAAGGACTTCCAGGTTCTCCCTCTTCCTCTCCGCCTCGAGCTTCCGGTAAATGTGATTAATATCCCGCTCCTGCTCAAAACTCCTAATAGCACCTTGAAGTTGAACTTCAGATCCAATGCCTCTATAAAAGTCGGAAATATCTTGCCTGATCTGGGTAATGATCCCAAAGTTACACCCGTCTCCATTACCCTTCAGAGCCGCGTTCAGGAGGTTCATCAGAAAAAACCTGAGTCACCCGCTTAGCTCTCGCCAACTCCTTACCCCAAGCAACGAAGGTGTTCCGGACCTCGTCGTTCGCCATCTCCCAACCGCCGATCTCGTCATCGGTGGCCGTCACTGCACCCGCCTCCAAGATCGAACGGACACGCGTCAGCGCTTCAACGTCGTCTAACATTGACACGTTTAGGCGCCATGGTGTCGCTTTCCTCTCCCTCGGCCCGGCATACAGACGTCAATCACGACAACGCTGTGATCAGAGACAAACAACGGCTGTGAGTTAGGGTTAAAAACCTCGGCTCCCATAACCCAGTCCATCTTCGAGATCAACAGCATGTCTATCCTTGAAGCCAAATTCCTGTGCCAGGTGAACAGCGGCTCCTGCGGGAACAGCTGCCTCCACACGTCCTTAATTGGCTGGCTCTTAATCAGATGCGTAAGACCCCCTCTGTACGGTTCTGACCACCTGCACCTGTGAGTGCTCAACCGATCCATATGGTTGTCCACAACCGAGTTGAAATCCCCATCGACGACAAGCAAATCTTTGCTTCCCCTAAGGAAGAACGGCAGCTGGTCATAGAAACCGCTGCGGAGAGGACCCTCCGCCGGAACATAAACACACACCATCTTAATGGACATCAATCCGCTATTAACCGAAATAGCCACCACGCGACCGTCCCGACGAATCTGCATCTGCGTGATGCTACCCTCGTATTGCGGCTTGTAGACAATAGCCACCCCGGTGAAACCATTAGCTCCAAGCGAATACCTACACTTCAGCCCGGTGTTCCTACGGAACACAAAAACATGTTCGGGCTTCTTATGGTCAGTTTCCTGCACCAGCAAAATATCAACACCCGACTCCCAGAAGTAGCCCGCGAGCCACTTCTGCTTTTCGACAGTGCGGAGACCGTAAACGTCGAACGTGCCAATACGCAGATTGGTACCTTGGTAATTATGTACCATACTTACCTTAATCTGAAAAAAGGAAGTAGTATGTTAACAAAAAACACCACATAAAACAAACACCCATGTTCAAAAACCGAGGGAGAGGAACCCAACCAGAAAATCAACTCACCTTCAAGATCTTGATCTATTGCGTCCCCCTGTCTCCTTCGTATCCACACTGCTTTTCCGTCGTCGGCTGTTATGTCTCGTAATCGTCGGAACGACGTGCCCCATTCCGTCGAATCCCGACTTCGCCAACTTGGCAAGATCCTTCGCCGCATCAACGTTGGCTTGGGTCAGCCGCCTTCCCTGACGGTTGAACTTGGTCCTCAAATGTTCGGTCATCTGCTCAGCCACGGCTAACTGGGACTATCAACTGTTACTGCTCAAGGCTCTGTCACTTCAGCGATCTCTACGGGGATTCGCGTACAAGAAAAATGCCACTTTTCGTCGCTAGATAGTGCAGATGCCGATCCCAGTTAGTGGTGTTCTTTTTTTTTTTTTTTTTTGCTGATCGTAATTAGTTTTTCATGTGCCGTCCTGTTTAAACGTGCGTTATAGCGAGGTAAATCGATTCTCTTTTAATCTATTTTCGTGAAGTTAATCATTTCAGTTAATCAACTGTATGAACGCAAAATAAAGTGCACAATTTATTTTATAGCCTATATCGTACTCAAATTGCAAAAGTTTTCTTGATCAGTGTTTATTTCAGGACTTTTTGGCCGGGGGGAGGGGATGGAACCCTAGAGGGGGGCAAGTTTTCCATTTGCTATATATATATATATATATATATCATCATCATCATTGTCAACCATTATCAATCCACTGCTGGACGAAGGTCTCCCCAAGTTTCCTCCACAACGGTCTGTCTTGTGCCAGTCTCCTCCATGTCACTCCCGCATACTTTCGAATTTCATCCACCCATCTTCCATGTGGTCTTCTGGGTCTTTTCCTGTCCCTTGGAATCCAATCTAAAATTTCGGCTGTCCATCGATGGTCTGTCCTTCTGGCAGTATGTCCAGCCCATTGCCATTTCAGGGATTTAACTCTGATCATGATGTCTTCCACTCTTGTCATTTTTCGGATCCACGTGTTCCTCTTCTTATCTCTCCTGGTTACACCAAGTATGCACCTCTCCATGCCTCTTTGAGATGTCTGCAGCCTTTGTATGTCTCTTTTAGTTAAGGTCCAGGTCTCTGCACCATACGTAAGCACTGGAAGGATGCATTGATCAAACACTTTTCTTTTAAGACATAATGGCATATTGCTCTTAAAAATTATGCTGTTTCTTTCAAAAGCTCTCCAGGCAAGTTTTGAACGCCGATTAATTTCTTCACCAATGCGAAAATCACTTGATATCTGCTGTCCAATATAAACGTACGTGTCTGTTATCTCCAGCTTTTCTCCATCAATCGATAAATCTTCATTTCTTGTAAAAGCATTGTAAATCACTTTCGTCTTCTGAAAGTTCATTTTTAATCCCACTTCTTTACTCTTGTCAGCAAGTTCCTGGATCATAACTCTGTAGCTCTGATGGGGTAGTTGCAAAAATGACTATGTCATCAGCAAAACGAAGGTGGGTTAGATAATCTCCATTAATCTTTATCCCTTTGTTTTCCCAGTTCAGTGATTGAAAGACATTTTCCAATGTGGCATTAAAGAGCTTCGGAGATATGGTGTCACCTTCTCTCACTCCTTTTCCAATTTTTATGTGTGTTGTATTTTCAAACAGCCGAATCTTTGCACTTGCATTTTCATAGATGTTATTAATAATATTAATGTGTGCATCTTCAATACCGCGGGATTTCAGAGCCATTGCAACTGCTGATGGTTTCACCGAATCAAAGGCTTTTTCATAATCGATAAAAGCCATGCACAATGGAAGTTCATATTCCCTCGCTCTTTCAATTAGTTCTCTCAGTACGTGGATATGATCTATTGTGCTGTAGCCACTCCTGAATCCAGCTTGCTCTCTCGGTTGAGCCATGTCCAGTGTCACCTTCAAGCGGTGTGAAAGAACTTTAGTGAAGATTTTATAAACCACTGATAGGAGGCTGATAGGTCTGTAGTTCCTGAGATCCTCAATGTCACCTTTTTTATGTAGCAAGATCATTGTAGCGTTGTTCCAATCCTCAGGAATTTTCCCTTCATTAAGGCATCGAGTGAAAATTTGGGCGAGTACTGTTTCGATTTCTCCACTTGCTTCTTGTATGATGTCTACAGTAATTCCATCTTCTCCTGAAGTTTTCCCTGCTTCATGTTCTTGATTGCATGTGCAACTTCTGCTGGAAGGACTGGAAGAACTCTGGTACTGGTACCTTTCATGATGTCTGGAGTACATGTATCATCCCTTTCATATAATTTGGAGTAGAAATCTTTCACTCTTGTCAAAATTTCGCCTCTATTTCTTGTTACAGAACCATCTTCTTTTCTCAGTGCCATAATCTGTTTTCCCCTTACTGAGATGTCCCTTTGCTATCTTTAGGCTTTGGTTGTTTTCAATTGCTTTCCTCACTAGTTCACAGTTGAATTTTCTTACATCTTCAGTGATACTTTTTCGTACTGTCTTGCATAGCTCAATATATTCCACTTTGGAAGTCACATCTCCTTTAGTTGTCCGCATCTCTCTTCTTTTTTGCATCAACATTTTGGTTTTTCCTGATAATTTGTTCACATGCAATTTGTTCTTAGAGCCAGCTAATTTTGTTGCTGTTTCCATAAGAGCTTTGGTTACTTTTCTGTTAACTTCAGAAATATCCACTTCTTCCTATGTTAGGCCTTCTAAAGCAGAGAATCTGTTCTTCAGTTCCAATTTGAAGGTATTATGGTGTTTTTTAAGGTTGGTGGTGTCAATATATTTTGTTTGTCTTATGAGCTTGCTACGTTCGAGTTTAGTGTTGAGGTGCATCTTACATCTCACCAATCTATGGTCACTGCCTGTGTTGAACTTGTTTAGAACACTGCAGTCTTCTATGACGAATTTTTTGTTACACATAATAAAATCAATTTCACTTGTCGTCCCATTTGGATGTCTCCATGTCCATTTCCTGTGTGGCTTTTTCTTGAAAAAGGAGTTCAAGATGAAAAACCCTTCTGCCTCTGCAAACTCTACGAGAGTATTTCCACGCTGGTTTCTGTTGCCGTGACCGAATTTACCTACTGAAGTTTCATTCTGTTGCCGTTGCCCTATTTTTGCATTGAAATCTCCCATAATTATCTTCAAGTGCTGCTTACCTTTATTATTTAGATCACGAATTTCCTCATAAAATTCTTCAATTTCTTCTTCAGCATGACTTGTGGTGGGTGCATAAGTTTGAATAATCTGAGCCTGGTATCTTCTCGAGAGTTGGATAACGAGTCGTGCAGCTCTGTCAGAGGAACTTTCAACTTCTACAACTTTACCCTTCAGTTTCTTGTTTATTATAAATCCAACACCACTAGTTCTGCCAGTATACCTGTCCCGCGATAGTAGAAGAGATGTCCACTTTTCAGTTCAATGAGATCTTCTCCTTTTCTCCTTACCTCACTTAGCCATACGATGTCCCACTTGATCCTTTGTAGTTCCTCTTCCAACTCAAGAAGCCTTGAATCAGAAGATAGGGAGCGTCCGTTATACGTAGCAAAGGTCAGCATCAGATGGCAGCCTAGTCCGGTCCTCCGGGGATTCTTAGCACCCTCTGCCTTCATGTCGCACTGGCCGCTGCCTTGGTCAGGTACATTCCAGCTGCCAAGATTTAAGTTGTGGAGTCATTATGGAGGGGTTTGGCCATAACTCACCACGCTGGCCAAGCGGGTTGGTGAGTGTGGGATAGAATTTCCTCTAATCCCGATGGTATAGTTATACCGCTATGGGCGGTCGTCAGAGCCCCTTTAGTGGGAACAGGATGCACCACGAGAAAGCGGGGTTGACATTTGTCAAGGAGAGGCTGTGATGTTACGCATCACCTGACCTTACATCCCATATATATATATATATATATATATGGGATGTAAGGTCAGGTGATGAGTAACATCACCTGACCATACATCACCTGACCTTACATCCCATATATATATATATATATATATATATATATATATGGGATGTAAGGTCAGGTGATGAGTAACATCACAGCCTCTCCTTGACAAATGTCAACCCCGCCTTCTCGTGGTGCATCCTGTTCCCACTAAAAGGCTCTGACGACCGCCCATAGCGGTATAACTATACCATCGGGATTAGAGGAAATTCTATCCCACACTCACCAACCCGCTTGGCCAGCGTGGTGAGTTATGGCCAAACCCCCCAAAATGATTCCACAACTTAAATCTTGGCCCTCAGTCTCCGGCAGCTGGAATGTACCTGGCCAAGGCAGCGGCCAGTGCGACATGAAGGCAGAGGGTGCTAAGAATCCCCGGAGGACCGGACTAGGCTGCCATCTGATGCTGACCTTGGCTACTTACAATGGACGCTCCCTATCTTCTGATTCAAGGCTTCTTGAATTAGAAGAGGAACTACAAAGGATCAAGTGGGACATCGTGGGGCTAAGTGAGGTAAGGAGAAAAGGAGAAGATCTCATTGAACTGAAAAGTGGACATCTCTTCTACTATCGTGGGACAGATACTGGCAGAACTAGTGGTGTTGGATTTATAATAAACAAGAAACTGAAGGATAAAGTTGTAGAAGTTGAAAGTTCCTCAGACAGAGCTGCACGACTTGTTATCCAAATCTCGAAAAGATACCAGGCTCAGATTATTCAAACTTATGCACCCACCACAAGTCATCCTGAAGAAGAAATTGAAGAATTTTATGAGGAAATTTGCCATCTAAATAATAAAGGTAAGCAGCACTTGAAAATAATTATGGGAGATTTCAATGCAAAAATAGGGCAACGGCAACAGAATGAAACTTCAGTAGGTAAATTCGGTCATGGCAACAGAAACCAGCGTGGAAATATTCTCGTTGAGTTTGCTGAGGCAGAAGGGTTTTTCATCTTGAACTCCTTCTTCAAGAAAAAGCCACACAGGAAATGGACATGGAGACATCCAAATGGGACGACAAGTGAAATCGATTTTATTATGTGTAACAAAAAATTCGTCATAGAAGACTGCAGTGTGCTAAACAAGTTCAACACAGGTAGTGACCATAGATTGGTGAGATGTAAGATGCACCTCAACACTAAACTTGAACGTGGCGAGCTCATAAGACAAACAAAATCTATTGACATAACCAACCTTAAAAAACACCATAATACCTTCAAGTTAGAACTGAAGAACAGGTTCTCTGCTTTAGAAGGCCTAACATCGGAAGAAGTGGACATCTCTGAAGTTAACAGAAAAGTAACCAAAGCTCTTATGGAAACAGCAACAAAATTAGCTGGGTCTAAGAACAAGTTGCATGTAAATAAATTATCTGGGAAAACGAAAATGTTGATGCAAAAAAGAAGAGAGATGAGGACAACTAAAGAAGATGTGACTTCCAAAGTGGAATATATAGAGCTATGCAAGACAGTAAGAAAAAGTATCACTGAAGACGTAAGGAAATTCAACTGTGAACTAGTGAGGAAAGCAATTGAAAACAACCAAAGCCTAAAGATAGCAAAGGGACATCTCAGTAAAGGAAGAAAACAGATTATGGCACTGAGAAAAGAAGATGGTTCTGTAACAAGAAATAGAGGCGAAATTTTGACAAGAGTGAAAGATTTCTACTCCAAATTATATGAAAGGGATGATACATGCACTCCAGACATCATGAAAGATACCAGTACCAGAGTTCCTCCAGTCCTTCCAGCAGAAGTTGCACATGCAATCAAGAACATGAAGCGAGGAAAAGCTCCAGGAGAAGATGGAATTACTGTAGACATCATACAAGAAGCAAGTGGAGAAATCGAAACAGTACTCGCCCAAATTTTCACTCGATGCCTTAATGAAGGAAAGATTCCTGAGGATTGGAACACCGCTACAATGATCCTGCTACATAAGAAAGGTGACATTGAGGATCTCGGAAACTACAGACCTATCAGCCTCCTATCAGTAGTTTATAAAATCTTCACTAAAGTTCTTTCACACCGCTTGAAGGTAACACTGGACATGGCTCAACCGAGAGAACATGCTGGATTCAGGAGTGGCTACAGCACAATAGATCATATCCACGTGCTGAGAGAACTAATTGAAAGAGCGAGGGAATATGAACTTCCATTGTGCATGGCTTTTATCGATTATGAAAAAGCCTTTGATTCGGTGAAACCATCAGCAGTTACAATGGCTCTGAAAACCTGCGGTATTGAAGATGCATGCATTAATATTATTAATAACATCTATGAAAATGCAAGTGCAAAGATTAGGCTGTTTGAAAATACAACACACGTAAAAATTGGAAAGGGAGTGAGACAAGGTGACACCATATCTCCCAAGCTCTTTAATGCCACATTAGAAGGTGTTTTTCAGTCGCTGAGCTGGGAAAACAAGGGGATAAAGATTAATGGAGATTATCTAACCCACCTTCGTTTTGCTGATGACGTAGTCATTTTTGCAACTACCCCATCAGAGCTGCAGAGTATGATCCAGGAACTTGCTGACAAGAGTAAAGAAGTGGGATTAAAAATGAACTTTCAGAAGACAAAAGTGATGTTCAATGCTTTTACAAGAAATGAAGATTTATCGATTGATGGAGAAAAGCTGGAGATAACAGACACGTACGTTTATCTTGGACAGCAGATATCAAGGGAGGGTCACATTGATGAAGAAATTAATCGGCGTACAAAACTTGCCTGGAGAGCTTTTGGAAGAAACAGCATTATTTTCAAGAGCAATATGCCATTAAGTCTTAAAAGAAAAGTGTTTGATCAATGCATCCTTCCAGTGCTTACGTATGGTGCAGAGACGTGGACCTTAACTAAAAGAGACATACAAAGGCTGCAGACAACTCAAAGCTGCATGGACAGGTGCATGCTTGGTGTAACCAGGAGAGATAAGAAGAGGAACTCGTGGATCCGAAAAATGACAAGAGTGGAAGACATCATGATCAGAGTTAAATCCCTGAAATGGCAATGGGCTGGACATACTGCCAGAAGGACAGATCATCGATGGACAGCCGAAATTTTAGATTGGATTCCAAGGGACAGGAAAAGACCCAGAAGAAGACCACATGGGAGATGGGTGGATGAAATTCGAAAGTATGCAGGGGTGACATGGAGGAGACTGGCACAAGACAGACCGTTGTGGAGGAAACTTGGGGAGACCTTCGTCCAGCAGTGGATTGATAATGGTTGACAATGATGATGATGATGATATATATATAATGCTGGTACATTAATAACGGTGTAACCGCTAGAATGTTGAATGCAAGCATGCAAACGTTCATGCATTGTGTCGTACAGGTGCTGGATGTCAGTTTGTGGGATGGAGTTCCATGCCTGTTGCACTTGGTCGGTCAATAAAGGGACGGTTAATGCTGGTTGGGGTGACGCTGGAGTTGTCGTCCAATGATGTCCCATACGTGCTCGATTGGAGAAAGATCTGGTGATCTAGCAGGCCACGGCAACATGTCGACACTCTGTAGAGCATGTTGGGTTACAATAGCGGTATGCGGGCGAGCGTTATCCTGTTGGAAAACACCCCCTGGAATGCTGTTCATGAATGGCAGCACAACAGGTTGAATCACCAGACCGACGTACAACTGTGCCTTCACGGGTGCGTGGGATAACCACGAGAGTGCTCCTGCTGTCATAGGAAATTGCTCCCCAGACCATAACTCCAGGTGTAGGTCCAGTGTGTCTCGGCCGCAGACAGGTTGGCTGCAGGCGCTCACCTGGCCTCCATCTAACCAACACACGGCCATCAATGGCACCCAGGCAGAACCGGCTTTCATCATAAAACACAACAGATCTCCACTCCGTCCTCCAATGAGCTCTAGCTTGACACCACTGACGTCGCAAACGGTAGTGGATTGGAGTAACCTAGGCTGATGACTTTACCTGCACCGTCTTAGTCTAGACCTCGCAGGGAAATGCAGAACTCTCTCGAATAGTTTGGGATTAATTGGATCCCTTACGGCATTCCGACAGCTAGACCGTCAGTCACCGGAAACCACAGTTTTTCACTCGGACAGATTCGGTCTAGAGACCTGTGGGGATCTGCCTCCCCCACGGGACCGGTACCTTACACCCTTCTGTCACAACCCGTGTGTGCGACGTGCTACGGGCAGTTGGGGCAAGCAACTTTTCAAAATTATCTCATCTCGTGGCCGGGAGATCACCCGCCAACGCGAGGTTTTGGGACGAAAGCCCTTTATTTGGTATCAATGAAAGAAAATACATGCACATTACATTGTGAGGGTCTCATGCACCCCTCTCACAAATATTCAGACACTTAAATCACATTGAAAAATATTTACATGGTCCACAGCGCTAGGGCCTGTGCTGTGGTGATGACCTCGGGCCAGGGTCATCAAAAATACCTTGGTCAATAGACCCAAAAGCTCAATGTCGAGAGCAACGTACCTCCGAGGGTACAACCATCTGTCAACCATAGTTGACCCGGCTCTTCCTTTGCTCAAGTTCCCTAATAAGACTAGGACATGTCTTACTGAAGCTGGAGTGAGAGACGTCCAGCTGCAGGCGGAACTTGGCATTCGCAGCAGTGCAATTGCTGCACTTCGGTGCGGCTGCACACTGGTGGTGCTGGTGCCCAACTTCACCGCAATTGCCGCACCTTGCTTCTGACTCGGGGCAGTTGCCTCGGAAATGACCGAAGCCATTACACCGAAAGCACCTGACCTCCTCAAAAATTCCTTTGGGCGGAGCACTGACCAACCCAAGTTCAGTGTCTTCCGCCTCACCAAGTGCTTGAAGGCCTTGGGCTCCACGTCTGCCACCCAGTGGACCCTACCTCCCTTGCCCTTGATGGTAAAACAGGCTTTACACCCGTTCTCGAGTTCTGGGTTCTGCCCGCAAACCGCCTCCTCGAACTCTTTCCCTGAGAGATCCCCGTCGACCCCATATACTATCAACCGGGGGTGTCTCTTTCGTGGGGCCGTGGGGAATGTGCAATCCTTGGTCAGCGGATTGCTTCTCAAATCCTGGGCAAGGCGGTCGTTCGGCAGGCGTCAGCTTTGCATCTCTATTCCTGCCGAACGGACAGCCTGCCTTCAATATAGGCCACCCGATCGGCTTGCCCGTAACAAACCTTATTGATACACTTCAGGGCCGCTTGTACCTTTTCTCTCCCTGAGGAAGTGACCTGCGATTCCTTGAGAACGGACTCTACTTCCCCAATGAGGGTGCAAATGCATCTCATGAAAGCCTCAAGTGTTAGCACCGGGGGTGTCCTTGGATGCTGGTAACCCTCTAAAGGTGTGTCTTGAGGACCAGCGGACGACCCCTCAGGAGCCCGAGAGGGTTCGGGCTGGAGTGGTATTTTACCCTTCCTTGCCATGGGCGGAACTGGCAAGGGCGTGCTCACACCACTAGCTGACTGAGAAGGCTCAATCGAGGCTCCCTTCGTGGGTGTAGCGGCTTTAGAGCCCTTCGCTGGGGGAAGCGTCTTTGACGGTTTCCTCCTGGCATTGGGCTCCACCTTCCGGCTGTTCTAGGAGGTGGGGCTAAGCCCTGTGGCACTACCGACTGTGCTTGGCAGTGCTTCGGCCGCTACCTTCTGCGTCCGGGTTGACCAGGAGGATTTGGGGGCTGACCCCTTAGGATTCACTTTACCCTTCTGGGTAGATGACATCTCTGTGAGAGAGATGGAAAACACAAATTTCTTCTAAGTACCGAGTGGGCACCTTGGGGTTCTCCCACTCAAGTCAAACCTTAGAATCCGGGCGCTCGGGCTTTGGGCTGACTAGGGATCAAAGAGTCCATTCGTCAGCGGGGCCGCAAGAACGTCGACGTACCCGAAACTGATGCCAGAGTCTCTATGCGGGCTGAACGGAACTTTGCCCTTACAAGGGCGTTTTCACAAAGTCCCGTCACTGCTCTAATTGATAGGGAACCTAATGTACACCTATTCTTAAAAGAAAAAAATCGCGAGATCGGGATGAAACCCCGTCTCGCGGTTGAAATCGGCAGTTCTGCTTGACAGTGCAGTATTGCTCAACCAAATCACACAGATAACTCTCACCCGGTCGGCATCAGAACTGGTTTGGAGTAAGTGGAATGCACGCTACAGGGCATCTGGCTCGGAGCTGTCCTTCAAATAGCCGATTTGTAACAGTTCGTTGTGTCACTGTGGTAGCAACTGCAGCTCGAATTGCTGCCGCAGACGCAGTACGATGCGCCACGCCCATACACCGTACACTGCGGTCTTCTCTCTCAGTAGTGCCACGTGGCCGGCCGGAACCCGGTCTTCTTGAGGCAGTACCTTCCCTTGACCACCGCTGCCAACAATCATGCACAGTGGCTACATTCCTGCCAAGTCGTTCTGCAATATTGCGGAAAGAAAATCCACCTTCTCGTAGCCCTATCACACGACCTCGTTCAAACTCCGTGAGCTGTTGATAATGGCTTCTTCGTCTTCTTAAAGGCATTCTTGACTAACATCAACACACTACGTCGAATCTCAACTATAACTAACGCTCACGAACGTTACAGCGCGTATTTCCAGCAAACCTGGTTTGCATGTTCCGAGGCGCTACTAGCGCCACACGTATGCGCCGAGCGCGAAAATTGCATAGACGTCATCTTACAGATGTTCTCTCACCGCCTACCAACTGTCGTTTATCTAACACAAACCCTTCTTGGTGTTGGGATTTTTTTTCCGTCAGTGTATATATATAGAAGTAATTACTGTATACCTGACGCAGGGGCGCATTTAGAGAGGGCCTTACCCCCCCCCCCCCCGGAAAATGTGTCATTTTTTTTGTCTTTTGGTTAAAATGCGGCTTACATTAGAAAAAAATGCCTTAATTTAATAAAAATGTATCGACCTTCAAAAAAAATGCTTTAATTTTTCTTCAATGTTTTGTTAACACTTTGATTTTGTTCCAGATCGTGGATTTCAAAAACTTCCTATTTTCGCCCCCCCCCGAAGAAAAATTCCATATACATCTCTGATATAGTTATTATTTCTTCACACATTTCAGGAATAACAAACTTTTTTCAGCTAAAGGAGTAGGAGGGAGTGAAGGTTCCGCTGGCTCGAAATGTTCATCTACTAAAATGCATTTAACGCACTCTTGATCCTGAATCACGATTCCCAAACAATTAGGTATGATTAGTCTACTTATTATATTTTGAAGAATACCATGCGTCGTAATACACTTTTTAATAAAATAAACTATAACTAGTACCATTTGAACAAATATATAAAAAAATATAATTGGAGAAATATTTGTAGCATAAAAAGAAACGAAACTTCCTTTTTCATCATAGCCTGAATTTATTAAAATTTGGCTTGGTAACCTAAAATGTCTCCGGGGGAGGGGGATGGTCGTTTCTGAGAGGGCTTCGCCCCCTGGATGTATGCCTGAAAGAAACACTGTTATTGATTGAATTCAGTAGCTACCATGGTGTATTGCTGTGACCCTTATTATAACTCCAAAAAAGGGAAAACCAAAGGTTACTGAGTATAATTCGGTTATTGGTAATTGAGTATCTTCGGTTATTGTGTGGCCAAACCACACAAAAACAGAACAAAAACCTTAGACCCAGGGGAGAGTTTCTGATTCGGAAAGTTTGGAATTGCGAGATTGCTGACATGGCGTTCCAGTTAGGCTTATCGTTTCGATCACACACACTGTCTGGGCAATGTTTCCTATTGCAATTTCGTTTCGGTTCGATCACACACAGTGTCTGGGTGTCTGGGCAATGTTTCCTATTGCAATTTCGTTTCGATTCGAGTATTTCTGATACATTTTTTATCTAATTGCCATACTTTGAATGTTTTTTCCTTTTGTTTATCGTGTGGCTTCGCCACATGATTTGTAAAGTTTGTGATTGTGATATTTCTGGTTTGGATTTTGAAAAATAGGTAAGCTATTTATTTATTAAATATCGAGTATAAATTAGATTTTTTTTGTAATTTCTTCACGAAAAATATTGTTTATGTTCCCATACTATTGAAATTCCGAAAAAACTTTGTTTCCTCATATTTAACGACAAAAGTGCTCGATTTGTTTCACATTTAGAGAAAAAATGTCTTCATGGGAAATTTCCAGGGGAAAAAATCCCCAAAAGGGGTTTTCTGAGGCATTCAGAAGACCTGCCATGCCAGACTTGTTCCACTAGTAATATTATTTTAGACTGTTAAAGTATAAGACTTCCAATCGTTAAAACTACAGAGACTCCGGAGGAGGAAGAGAATACTAGTGAGATATTATCTGTAACAGCCTTGGGTGTGTATTTGGACACTGCAATCAAAAATAAAACTGAACACTCATATTAGATATCTACTTTTTAAAATTTCGCAGAATATTATCCCGACAAGAAAATGGATGTATAGAATTAAGCTAATATCTAATCCTAACTGTAACTACTGTAGCTCAGAACAAACTCTTTAACATTTATTTGTAGATTGCAATTTTGCAAAATATATCTAGGATTGGTTACAATACTTAAATTATAGACATAAATTTACTGCACACCATTTTGTACCATGTACCTCTAGACTGATCTGAATCTAAAAACCTAACAAGACATTATTTAATAGCAATAACAAAATATAATATATGGACAAATCGAAATGCCTTATCTTACGAACAAAAATAAAAAAATACGGAGCAGATTAAAATAGGTATTAAATGTGATCTCAGAAGAATACTGGAGTTTGAAACTAGAACGTTTGGAGCTCACAAAGCTTTTAGTAAATGGAAACTATTAGCACCAGTAGTATTAGCACCAGGATATAAGGTCAGGTGATGCGCAACATCACAGCCTCTCCTTTACAAATGTCAACCACGCCTTCTCGTGGTGCATCCCGTTCTTTCTAAAGGGGCTCTGACGACCGCCAATAGCGGTATAACTATACCATCGGGATTAGAGCAAATGCTATCCCACACTCACCAACCCGCTTGGCCACCGTGGTGAGTTATGGCCAAACCCCTTCCAAATGACTCCACAACTTAAATCTTGACCCTCAATCTCCGGCAGCTGGAATGTACCTGGCCAAGGCAGCGGCCATTGCGACATGAAGGCAGAGGGTGCTAAGAATCCCCGGAGGACTGGACTAGGCTCTCATCTGATGCTGTCCATTATACGTAGCCAAGGTGGCTACGTATAATGGACGCTCCCTATCTTCTGATTCAAGGCTTCTTGAATTGGAAGAGGAACTACAAAGGATCAAGTGGGACATCGTCGGGCTAAGTGAGGTAAGGAGAAAAGGAAGATCTCATTGAACTGAAAAGTGGACATCTCTTCTACTATCGCGGGACAGATACTGGCAGAACTAGTGGTGTTGGATTTATAATAAACAAGAAACTGATGGATAAAGTTGTAGAAGTTGAAAGTTCCTCTGACAGAGCTGCACGACTCGTTATCCAACTCTCAGGAAGATACCAGGCTCAGATTATTCAAACTTATGCACCCACCACAAGTCATCCTGAAGAAGAAATTGAAGAATTTTATGCGGAAATTCGTCATCTAAATAATAAAGGTAAGCAGCACTTGAAGTTAATTATGGGAGATTTCAATGCAAAAATAGGGCAACGGCAGCAGAATGAAACTTCAGTAGGTAAATTCGATCATGGCAACAGAAACCAGCGTCGAAATACTCTCGTAGAGTTTGCAGGGGCAGAAGGGTTTTTCGTCTTAAACTCCATTTTTCACGAAAAAGCCACACAGGAAATGGACATGGAAACATCCAAATGGGACGACACGTGAAATTGATTTTATTATGTGTAACCAAAAATTCGTCATAGAAGACTGCAGTGTGCTAAACAAGTTCAACACAGGTAGTGACCATAGATTGGTGAGATGTAAGAAGCACCTCAACACTAAACTCCAACGTGGCAAGCTTATAAGACAAATAAAATGTATTGATATAACCAACCTTAAAAAACACCATAATACCTTCAAGTTGGAACTGAAGAACAGATTCTCTGCTTTAGAAAGCCTAAAATGGGAAGAAGTTGATATTTCTGAAGTTAACAGAAAAGTAACCAAAGCTCTTATGGAAAAACCAACAAAATTAGCTGGGTCTAAGAACAAGTTGCATGTGAACAAATTATCAGGGAAAACCAAAATGTTGATGCAAAAAAGAAGAGAGAAAAGGACAACTAAAGAAGATGTGACTTCCAAAGTGAAATATATAGAGCTATGCGAGACAGTACGAAAAAGTATCACTGAAGACGTAAGGAAATTCAACTGTGAACTAGTGAGGAAAGCAATTGAAAACAACTAAAGCCTAAAGATAGCAAAAGGACATCTCAGTAAGGGAAGAAAACATATTATGGCACTGAGAAAAGAAGATGGTTCTGTAACAAGAAATAGAGGCGAAATTTTGACAACAATGAAAGATTTCTACTCCAAATTATATGAAAGGGATGATACATGTACTACACACATCATAAAAGGTACCAGGGTTTTTCCAGTCCTCCTAGCAGAAGTTGCACATGCAATCAAGAACATGAAGCAGGGGAAAGCTCCAGGAGAAGATGGAATTACTGTAGACATCATACAAGAAGCAAGTGGAGAAATCGAAACAGTACTCGCACAAATTTTCACTCGATGCCTTAATGAAGGGAAGATTCCTGAGGATTGGAACAACGCTACAATGATCCTGCTACATAAAAAAGGTGACATTGAGGATCTCAGGAACTACAGACCTATCAGCCTCCTATCAGTGGTTTATAAAATCTTCACTAAAGTTCTTTCACACCACTTGATGGTAACACTGGACATGGCTCAACCGAGAGCACTAGCTGGATTCAGTAGTGGCTACAGCACAATAGATCATATCCACGTACTGAGAGAACTAATTGAAAGAGCGAGGGAATATGAACTTCCATTGAGCATGGCTTTTATCGATTATGAAAAAGCCGGTGAAACCATCAGCAGTTACAATGGCTCTGAAATCCTGCGGTATTGAAGATGCATACATTAATATTACTAGGGGTGTTCAAATGAAAAGGTACGAAACGTCATAAGAACGTAACCGTTAACATATTTGCCTTTGCCGCTATGGGAGAACGTAGCGACACATCTAGGGATGCGATTGGAGTCGCCGGCGTAGATCGGAGCATGCGCAGGCGCCCGCATTCGCAGAAGAGAGCAGAGGCTCTTATAAAGAGCGCCGTCCAATTCACGCGGCAGTGCGTGTGAGGACAGGATGGCAAACCATCAACTCCGATGTGTACTGTGAGACACTCCGAAGCCTATGCAGGTCCATCAAGAACAAAAGACCGGGGCTGCTCACGGATGGTGTGGTTCTGCTCCATGATAACGCGCGTCCACACGTCTCCAGGGTCACACACGCGGAACTGGCCAAGTTCCAGTGGGAGCAGCTTGACCATCCGCCCTACAGCCCGGACATGTCGCCCTGCGATTTCCATGTGTTTGGTCCCCTGAAAAAACATCTGAAAGGGAAGAGCTTCCACTCGGACGACGAACTCAAGGACGCTGTGCAGGACTGTGTCTCGTCACGGCCACAGGAATTCTGGGAACAAGGAATCCTTTAGCTCGTTAATCAATGGGATCGTTGTGCTACGGCCTATGGTGTATACTTTGAATAAAGTCTTCATTTATACCCACAGTGTCGCTTCGTACCTTTTCATTTGAACACTCCTTGTATTAATAACATCTATGAAAATGCAAGTGCAAAGATTCGGCTGTTTGAATTTACAACACGCATAAAAATTGGAAAGGCAGTGAGACAAGTTGACACCATATCTCCGAAGCTCTTTAATGCCAAATTTTAAAATGTCTTTCAATCACTGAACTGGGAAAACAAAGTTATAAAGATTCATGGAGATTAGCTAACCCAGCTTCGTTTTGCTGATGATGTACTCATTTTTGCAAGTACCCCATCAGAGCTGCAGAGTATGATCCAGGAACTTGCTGACAAGAGTAAAGAAGTGGCATTAAAAATGAACTTTCAGAAGACAAAAGTGATGCTCAATGCTTTTATAAGAAATGAAGATTTATCGATTGATGGAGAAAAGCTGGAGATAACAGACACGTACGTTTATCTTGGACAGCAGATATCAAGTTACATTGATGAAGAAATTAATCGGCGTACAAAACATGCCTCGAGAGCTTTTGGGAGAAATAGCATAATTTTGAAGAGCAATATGCCATTATGTCTTAAAAGAAAAGTGTTTGATCAATGCATCCTTCCAGTGCTTACGTATGGCGCAGAAACGTGGACCTTAACTAAAAGAGACATACAATGGCTGCAGACAACTCAAAGCAGCATGGAGAGGTGCATGCTTGTTGTAACCAGGAGAGATAAGAAAAGAAACTCGTGGATCCGAAAAATGACAAGAGTGGAAGACATCATGATCAGAGTTAAATCCCTGAAATGGCAATGGGCTGGACATACTGCTAGAAGGACAGACCATCGATGGACAGCCAACATTTTAGATTGAATTCCAAGGGACAGGAAAAGACGAAGACCACATGGGAGATGGGTGGATGGAATTTGAAAGTACGCGGGAGTAAAATGGAGGAGACTGGCACAAGACAGACCGTTGTTGAAGAAACTTGGGGAAACCTTCTTCCAGCAGTGGATTAATAATATTTAACAATGATGATGATGATTAGCACCAATAATATGCAAAAAAGGAACAAAAGTACTAAATAAAATAATAGAATAAACCATTTAAAATTAAAATATTAATAGTAAAAATGTGAAATATAATAAAACTGAAAAACCTAAATTAGTAAGACACTTTTTTTTTCTCCCGATATTGTTTCAGTATTTTATTAGAAACTTTAAAATATAATTTTAAAATGAAGTTTAACATTTCTTAAGGATTTCAACAATCCACTGCCTGTCCGGGGTCATGTCCGGGTTGTGCTGCTCAGTATCAGACGCGGTGCACGCATGACGATCAGTCTTTCGACTTCTTGCATCCCTGCTTGTTTACAATTGGTGTGCTGGAATTTTCTCTATTAACGCAGTTGATTTTCACTGAAATTCATTGCTTCTGTGTTTCGTAAGAAACGCAATAACGCCGGGTTGTTCAGTGGCCTGTTGTACTACGTACAATAGAAAAACCAAGAACACTGACATTATTAGGTACCATGTATTTCCCAAATTACTACAAAATTTGTGGATTCAGAAATGGCGACAGAATTCTTTCAAAGTTTCCAATGCAAGAGTGTGTTCTCAACATTTCACACAGGTTGACTACCAGCTTGATTTAAAGGAAGAGTTACTTGGGTTAACTAGCAGGAAAGTGTTGAAGCCTGATGCAGTACCTACACTACACCTTCCCACAAGCAATAATACTGGTACTAATGAGGCAAGTTTGAGGTGTCACGTCAATTCGTCGCGTGCGTCAATTCGTCGACTACGTCAATTCGTCGCCTGCGTCAATTCGTCGACTACGTCAATTCGTCGCCTGCGTCAATTCGTCGACTACGTCAATTCGTCGCCTGCGTCAATTCGTCGCGGACAAATTCGTCGACTACGTCAATTCGTCGCGTTTGCAGATTTTGGTTACATACAGAACGAATGCAGGATCTTCCTCCCTGATCAAATTTATAAAACTTGGACACGCAGACAGGATAGGAATATTACGTTTTTCTTTGGCACTAAAAATATTAAACGGTAGACGGTTTTTGGAACGGGGCAGGGACCGGTTGGTCAGAGCCCCCCCCCCCATTGTTTTCGTAAAAACTAGAGTTTTCAATTTAGAACCACCAAATTTGGTATACTATCTCACGAAATTCTAACTTAGACTGTAGACGGTTTTTGGAAGCGGTTGGAGCCAGGTGGGTCAGAGCCCCCCCCCCCCTACAAAATTTTCGTAAATTCTACAGTTTTCAATTTAGAACCACCAAATTTGGTATACTATATCACGGTTCTCTAACTTAGACGGTAGACGGTTTTTGAAACGGGTCGGGGTCCGGGATGGTTACAGCCCCCCCCCCCCGTACAAAATTTTCGTCAAATATACCGTTTTAGAACCACCAAATTTGGTATACCATCTCATGGTGTTCTAACTTAGACTGTAGACGGTTTTTTGTGAAGGGTCGGAGCCCGGGGTTCAGAGCCCCCCCCCCCTTCATAAAAAAATTCGTGAAATCTGCATTTTTCAATTTAGATCCACCAAATTTGGTATACTATCTCATGGTACTCTAACTTAGACGGTAGACGGTTTTTGGAATAGGTCAAGGCGCGGGGGGTAAGTCCCCAACATACAAAATTTTCGTAAAATCCATAGTTTTCACTTTAGAACCAACAAATTTGGTATCATGGTACTCTATATTAGACGGTAGACGGTTTTTGGAACGGGTCGGGGCCTCGGGGGTTAGAGCCCCCCCATACAATATTTTCGTACAATCTACAGTTTTCAATATAGAACCACCAAATTCGGTATACTCTCTCATGGTACACTAACTTAGACGGTAGACGGTTTTTGGAACGGGTCGGGCACTGGGTCAGAGCCCCTCCCCCCATAATTTTTTTTTCGTAAAAACTAGAGTTTTCAATTTAGAACCACCAAATTTGGTATGCTATATCATGGTACTCTAACTTAGACTGTAGATGGTTTGCAGAACGGGTCGGGTCAAGGGGGTTAGCCCCCTACACAGAAATTTTCGTAAAATCTATAGTTTTCAATTTAGAACCACCAAATTTGGTATACTATCTCATGGTACTCTAACTTAGACGGTAGATGGTTTTTTCAACGGGTCAAGGCCCGGGGGTGAGCCCTTCCCCCGTCACATACAAAATTTTCTTAAAATCTATATTTTTCAAGTCAGAACCACCAAATTTTGTGTCATGAAACTCTAACTTAGCGGGAGACGGTTTTTGGAACGGGTCGGGGCTCGGAGCATCCCCCTGTACCAAATTTTAAATTTTCGTGAAATCTACAGTTTTCAATTTAGAACCACCAAATTTGGAATACTATCTCATGGTATTCTAACTTAGACTGTAGACGGTTTTTGGAAAGGGTCGGAGCCCGCGGTTCAGAGCCCCCCCCCCCCCATACGATATTTCGTAAAATCTAGTTTTCAATTTAGAACCACCAAATTGGGTATACTATATCACGGCACTCTAACTTAGACGGTAGACGGTTTTTGGGACGGGTCGGGGCCTGGGGGTTAGAGCCCCCCCCTTACAAAATTTTCGTAAAACATAGCGTTTTCAATTTAGAACCACCAAATTTGGTATACTATCTCATGGTGTTCTAACTTAGACTGTAGACGGTTTTTTGTAAAAGGTCGGAGCCAGGGGTTCAGAGCCCCCCCCTCATCAAAAAATTCGTGAAATCTACAGTTTTCAATTTAGAACCACCAAATTTGGTATACAATCTCATGGTACTCTAACTTAGACGGTAGACGGTTTGGGGAATAGGTCAAGGCGCGGGGAGTAAGAGTCCCCACATACAAAATTTTTGTAAAATCCATAGTTTTCACTTTGGAACCACCAAGTTTTGTATCATGGTACTCTATATTAGACGGTAGACGGTTTTTGGAACGGGTCGGGGCTTGGGGGGTTTAGAGCCCCCGCATACAAAATTTTCATAAAATCTACAGTTTTCAATATAGAACCACCAAATTTGGTATACTCTCTCATGGTACTCTAACTTAGACGGTAGACGGTTTTAGGAATGGGTCGGGCACGGGGTCAGAGTCCCCCGCCATAATTTTTTTTTCGTAAAAACTAGAGTTTTCAATTCAGAACCACCAAATTTGGTATACTATCTCATGTTACTCTAACGTAGACGGTAGACGGTTTGGGGAATGGGTCGGGCACGGAGTCAGAGCCTGTCACCATAAAAAAAATTCGTAAAATCTACAGTTTTCAATTTAGAACCACTAAATTTGGTATACTATCTCATGGTACTCTAACTTAGAGTGTAGACAGTTTTTAGAAACGGTTGAAGCCAGGGGTTCAGAGCCCCTATACCAATTTTTGTAAAACCTGCAGTTTCCAATTTAGAACGACCGAATTTGGTACTCTACCTCATTGTATTCTAACTTAGACCACAGACGGAAAGGGTCGGGGCCCAGTGTGAAAGGGACCCATTCAAAATTTTCGTAAAAATTACAGTTTTTACTCTTAAGAACTGCATCCCAATACAGCACTCCATTACTCCGCCTACGGTCTAGGTTAGAGGCCGTAGATAACAATAAAGTGAAAAAATATCCTGTTAATGGTGTAATAAAAACACAAATTAATAAACGTTAGCTTTCACCACCAACGGTTGCCTTATCAGGCAGAAATACAATGTAATGTAAATAATGCAAATTCTTTTTTGCTTCGTATAATTAAATTAACTAAATCAAAAAATTTAAAATAAGTTTACTGGAAATTTACGGAAATACCTTTTTCATTCATTAACTTTCACCCGCTGAACTTGGTGATTTTACAAATAGTAATATTTACCCGGGAAATACCGGGTACCCCTGCTAGTAAGAACTAAAGATAATGTTACACTTTTAGTCAGGTACAAAAATAATTAGAAAGCCCTAGGACTGGGCCTGTTTAGCAATTTTGAGTCTGCCGTGCTAATTTTCATAAGGTTTGCATAGAAGTCCAAGATTTTAGCAATGCGCTTTTCTGAGGTTGGAACTATTAAGCAGACCCTAGGCCTAGGGCTTTTTGATAGTTTTCAGTCCTCTGAGCTGATATTCATGTAGTTTTCATAGAAAATAAAAATGAATTCTGTTTAAATGTTACTCGAGCACAAAGCATCAATAGATACGCCCGAGACCTAGGCATATGCATTTATAGTAATTTTTATAATGCTGTGATCATATGAGGTTTGCATGACAAATCAATTTAAGAGTGTTACGTTTATCAAAAATTATTTAAAAGGCCTACGCCTAGCAGCCAATAATTAGTATTTGGGGCCTAAGTGAAAGCGCAACATTATTAACTTGATTTGTTATGCAAACCTTATAAATATGACCACAGCGATTAAAAGTTACTAAAGAGTCTTGTAAGTAATATTTTTTGACCGAGTGCAAGTGCAATTTACGAAATATCAACAGGTCAAAATATCTAAAGTAACAATGAAATTTGGAATATTTCTTTTTTCTTTCTTTTTATTTCAGTTTTGACACTTGTATTAAGTTTTAAAAACATATATTTCTCCGATCGTTTACCTTCATTGTGCTTTTAACAGAATTTCTTACCATGTTTTGGGTATTTTATTTTGTGTGGTTGCAGTTTTTTTAATGTTTTGGGCATTTCATTTTGTGTGATCACTTGTTTTTATGTTTTGGGCATTTTACTTTGTATGGGTGTTTTTGTTATGTTTTTGTTATTTTCTTTTCTGTGGTGGTTGTAATGTCGACAGGATAAAAAGGGGAAACTGTGGACAGTCACGAAGCCTACTTGCTTATATATTTTTTTCAAACACAGCACATGATTTTGTATTGATTTATACCACTTACTCATTAAGCGACTACAGGTTTCTTTAAATATGAACTTTTTCTTAGAGCCTTTTGTTTCCTCTACCTAGTTTTTTCGGCTCCGCATTTTCTTTTTTTGGTTTTAGAATATTTTCCTTATTATTAATCTATTTTCTCATGCAAACTCTTTATGTAAGGTATGTTTATTCTATCGAAGTATTTTGCACTTATACGCGAAGCTCTGTTGCTGAAGTAAAAAAAAATATTTACAACTGAAACAACGCAGTTCAGATATTTTCCCGCTGTTAACTCAAATAATGAAAACAAAAACAACAAATCTGTGCAATGGTTGAGGCATGAGACAGTACTTACTGGTAACCAGGCTAAGTTTTGAGGAAGAAAGAGCTTAGGAATTTCTAACTGCAACAAAAAAGATCATCCGCACTGTATCCCTCCCCTAGTGCCGGCCTTTGGACGTCTTGAAAGAGAAGTCTTAAGGACGCATCTGTATCGTAACTGCCTGAGCATTCGCGACATTCTTCTGGTGTCGTAGTAGAAAAAAACACTTCCTACTTCGTCTAAATTGCTTGGATGTAATGCCAACGAACAAAGTTTTGCTCTGGCATTGGATTTCTGTTGCTTTTGATGGAATACTTTTCCCCTGGGGTTCACCGCTTTCAGTGTAGTCTTCAGGACACACGGCAGTACACCCCAACGTAAAACACCAATTTCACGGCAATTAACTGCAATTAGCGAAAGAGACGGGCGGTACAGGAAATAAGTCGAACGAGACAGATCTGAACTTACAAAGTTGGGGGAAGGTGTTACATGAAAAACTGTGTTTGGCTTACAGACCATTTGGCACGTAGGGACGTAGGTTTTGTTTAATACGTTACGGGGTAAACAAATTGTCTTTTCAGTATAACAATTTTCTTTCATACGCATGGTGCAGCACAGAAAAAAATTGAATTTATTTTTGAGAATTAGAATGACGCCTACCGGCCCAGAGTACAGCTGCCCAGTCCGCGCTTGCTGCCGCCTCCAGAACCTGGCTCCCGGGTTCTTCGCATCTGTTGATCCCCGCCTGGAGCGTCCCTGCTGTAAAATACATGTACCTCTGCGTTTTGGAAAAACAAAAGATAAGATGCCGATCCTTAAACTTAACCACTTCTTGTGACCACAGGTACGAAAATATTCAACTTCGCTTAAACCCTAACTGGAAGAACAACCTTCACGTGATTGTCTGCATTCTGAGTGTTTTATTGAATGGTTGCATATCAGTTCGTAGTTGACTGGCGAACAGGGAACATGCTTGTTGAAACCTTTGTTGTGCGTTGTCAAGTGATAATAGTGGAAATATATCGTTCTAAATATTTTGGAAAGAGAAAGTGCGTTGTTTTCCGAAAACACTATGCAGATGAAAAATGCAACATAAATAGTTAACTCACAAAAAGACAATGATTTGCTGAAATGGAAAGGGTATTTATTTTGCCATAACATAGTGCGAGGTGATTTACGGTATTGGCACGGTATTGAAAGAAATTATGGAAATTGTACTGGCTTTGCTGGTACTATTCTTATTGGAGATTAACACAGGATGCGCAATGAGAAACCACATAATCATGCTCCAAGACCGGAGAAAACTAATGTTGCTGTTGCAAGAGCGCAAATAAAAGAACGAGCGAGAAATACGGACGAAGCCCCTGCACAAATTATTCAAACCGTGACAACGTCAATGGCTACAGTAAATGCAGCTTACATGCCTAATATGGATGCACTAGGGCAAGTTGTAAAACGAATACGAATAGAAGGCATGCCTGTGGAGCCTAAAACTTCAGAACGGATCGATGCCCCAATAAATTTACAGGAGGAGATGGTGCAAAATTTCTTGGCAGAGATAGCGCATTTGGACATCAAAGAATTACTTTATTTTTAACAGAGAATAATTTACGAAAGCTTAAAGAAGCACCCCTCTGGATTATGGATGGGACATTTGAAACTTGTCCAACCCTTTTTAGGCAATTATGTACCATTCATGCTATGGTTGAAACGAATCCCGAGATGCACAGACATGTCCCACTAGTTTATGGGTTACTTTCCAGCAAGTATAAGGAATATAATACTATTACACAGTATTTTTGAGGATTTACAAGACTATGCATCAGACTATGATATTCAGCTGGCACCACAATATACGCATAATAATAGATTTTGAAATAGCTACCGTTATAATGCTGCTAAAAAGGAATTTGGAAACAGCACACACAAATGTTGTTGGTTTCTTCTCGGAAAAAAATGTGCTGAGTAATATCCATCCTCTGGCATATTTTTTTTTTTTTTGATTGGAGGTTTAACGACCACCGTGAGCAACTCAATGGGCTATAAGCAGTCGCCCGTCCCTAATTTAGGGTCACTGGTTCCAGGGAAGGGAGAGAGCCAGTGCCGTAAGACAAACACAACATCCATGCCTCACCGGGATTCGAACCCGGACCCCTTCGGACGAATGATCAGAGGCCAACGCCTTAGACCACTGCGCCACCGGGGCGGCCCTCTGGCATAGCCTTGGAATATAGGGAAAACAGTGAGTTTGCTCTCAAAGTCAGACATTTGCAAGCACTCGCATTTTTTCATATGATGAAATTCCAGCTGCTTTTGAAGAAGTGAAATCAATTTTACTAGAATATGCAGATTCTGTAGTTCAGTGGTTTGAGGAAAATTATGTTCTTGGAAAATTTCGTGGAAGCAGAAGAAACAATCCGAGCAGAAGCCCTCTGCTTTTCCCACCAATAATTTGGTCAGTAAGTGAAAACAATTTATTTGGCTTTACTTGAAAGATTGGACAGACGCTGGAATACAATTCTGGGAGAGAAAAAACTGTGACTGTACAAAATAATTAGTGAAATTGCGAAAGAGCAGAGAACAAGTATAGCTAAAATCGAAAGAGTGATAGCACAGATTCCAACAAATCCACCCAGAAGAGAAACGCTGGCAAGATAAAAAGGAATTCGAACTTCTTTGGCGCACAGAGACAATGTTAACATGCTGGACTTTTTAAGAGGAATTTCATATAATTCTACCCTTTACTAAAATGTGCTGGTATTTCTCACTAATTGAACTATACCTTTTACTAACTTGCATTTGAATTTTTCAAGAATGTAATTCCGCCGAAGATGCAAGAATGTAAAACACAACGCAAAATTAAAAAAGACAAAATTTTCAAAATAGCATTTCAAAAACATAAAATGTCAAAAAGTAATCCAAAATGTGAAACAAATAAAAATTCAAAATGCTATCACACGTCACAAGCATTACAAAAATGCGAAACGCTATGTAACAAGTACAACACAAAATAAAACAAATGCCAAAAAAAAATGCATACGCTTTGTAAAATGTACAAAATAAAATAAATGCCATATTCATAAGGATTTCATGACAAGTCAAGTTAAAAATGAGCTTTTACTTAGACTTCAAATAATAATTACTAGCCTCTACACCTTTTTAAGTCTTTAATAAGTGCAACATCATTAACCTGACTTGTCATCAAACATTATCAATATGACCATAGCATACAATCACTTAAAAGACTTGTTAATGGATGAATTGAGGAATCACCAAGTTCAGCGGGTGAAAGTTAATGTCTGTTTATAGTTTTGTACTCGAGTAAATACGCAACACAATAAACTTGACTTTCTCTGAAAATGTTATGTGTATGAGCACGGTTGATTGAAAACTGATAAAAAGGCTTAAGACCTGTTTATTAATTTTTGTGCCTCAGTCAAAACGCAGTACCATAACCTTGGCATGTTATCGAAACCTTATGAATACGTTGGACTAAAAATTCCTAAAAAAAGGTTACGCCTAAGGTCTTGTAACTAAAGTTTTGTGACATGGTAAAACTGCAACATTAATAACTTGACATGTTATGTTAACGTTGTGAATATGAGCACCGCGGATTAAAGATTTCAACAAATAGCCTTTGGGATTAATGTGTTATAGCTGAGTAAAAATGTAACATTATCTTTATTTTCTATATAAAGCAAACCATGTGCTGAAATGGCCCAACTATATATACGTATACTTCAACCATATACCGAAGCGCTGACATGGTGAAAACAAAGGTGCAATTTTGTACAGTCCTCTAACATTTTATGGCCAGCCTACATGGAAGTGCACACGTTGATATCAAAAACATACTTTTTGTACGGTCCATAACAAATAGCAATGGACACGTCGCAATCTTTTTTTTTTGTTGTTGTTGGGGTTTAACGACCACCGTGATCAATTCAGTGGGCTATAAGCAGTCGGACGTTCCCAATTTTGGGCCACTGGTTCCTGGGAAAGGGGACAGCCAGTGCCAGAAGTCAATCACAACGTCCATGACTCACCGGGAATTGAACAAGGATGCTTCTCGACAAGTGGTCAGAAGCCAGCGCCTAGATCACTCCGCCGCCGTAGCGGCACACGTTGAAATGTATTTTTCATACGGCGCCAAACGCTCTTATGGACATACTAGATTGAACTGGACGCAAATAAATCATTAATATAATTTGTACTAGCAGGGATACCAGTTATTTGCCAAGTACATATTACTATTTGTGGAATCACCAAGTTCAGCGGGTGAAAGTTAATGAATGAAAAAGATATTCCTGCAATTTTCCAGTAAACTTATTTTAAATTTTTTGATTTAGTTCATTTAATTTTGCGAAACAAAAAAGAAAGAAAAAGGAATGGGAATATTTACCTTCTAGGAGACATTTATAGAACTGCCGTACATCTGGCGTGTGCTTCTGTGAATCCCGCGACACAGAAATGCAATGTACCTATGTGATGTCGCATGCGTACGACTTCACATTGGCATTGATCATCTTTTTCTTACCGTTTTGAATTTTAAATATCTGGAACTCTCTATTTACATTACATTATATTTCTTTCTGATAAGCCGCTCGTTGGTAGTGGAACCTAAACTATATTGATTTGTGTTTTTAATACACCATTAAACGCATATTTTTGCACTTTATTATTATCTACAGTCCCTAACTTAGACCGTAGGTTGGTTAGTTCGTTGGTTGATGGTTTATGGTGCAAGGCCCTCAAATGGCCAAAGAGCACCTTAGAACGTAGATAGGGTATTCTTAAGAGTAAAAAACGGAACTTTTTACGAAAATTTTATATGGGGCTCCCTTGATTCGGGCCCCAACCACTTTCAAAAACCGTCTAGCGTCTAAGTTAGAGTACCATAAGATAGTATACCAGATTTGGTGGTTTAAATTGAAAACTGTAAATTTTACAAAATTTGTATGAGGGGGGGGGGGCTTTCACCCCTGGGCCCCAACCCTTTCCAAAAACCGTCTAGCGTCTAAGTTAGAGTTTCACGATACCATACTTAATGGTTCTGAATTGAAAACTATAGATTTTACAAAAAAAATTATGTGGGGGGGGGGGCCTTGACCCGTTCCAAAAACGGTCTACCGTCTAAGTTAGAGTACCATGAGATAGTATACCAAATTTCGTGGTTCTAAATTGAAAACTAGATTTTACGGCATTTTTATGAGGAGGGGGCTCTTACCCCCGGGCTCCAACCCCTTCCAAAAAACCATCTAGCGTCTAAGTTAGAGTACCATGAGATAGTATACCAAATTTGGTGGTTCTAAATTGAAACTGTAGATTTTGCGAAAACAATTTTATTAGGGGGGGGGTCTGACCCCCGGGCTCCAAGCCCTTCCAAAAAACCGTCTAGCGTCTAAGTTAGAGTACCATGAGATAGTATACCAGATTAGGTGGTTCTGAATTGAAAACTGTAGTTTTTTAAAAAATTTGTATGTGAGGGGCTCTAACCCACTGGGCCTTGACCCGTTCCAAAAACGTTCTGACGTCTAAGTTAGAGTGCAATGAGATAATATACCAAATTTGGTGGTTGTAAATTGAAAACTGTAGATTTCAAGCAATTTTGTATCAGGAGGGGGCCCGACCCCCCAGGCTCAAACCCTTTCCAAAGACCGTCTAGCGTCTAAGTTAGAGTTTCATGATACCAAATTTGATGGTTCTGAAATGAAAACTAGATTTCACAAAAATTTTGTATGTATGTGGGGGTGGGGGGGCTCTGACTCCCGGACCTTGACCCGTTCCTAAAACCGACAACCCTCTAAGTTAGAGTACCATGAGATAGGATACTTGATTTGGTGGTTCTGAATTGAAAACTGTAGATTTTACGAATATTTTGTGTATGGGGGCTCTGACCAACCGGGCCATGACCCGTTCCAAAAACCGTCTACTGTCTAATATTTTTAGTGCCAAAAAAAAAGCGTAATATTCCTATCCTGTCTAATGTTCAAACTTTATAAATTTGATCAGGGAGGAAGACGTTCGAAATCGTACGTTTTCCTGCATTCGTTTTGTATGTAACCAGAATCTGTAAACGCGACGAATTCACGTAGTCGACGAATTGACGCGCGACGAATTGACGTATAACCCAAGTTTGAGAGCCAGTGCTGACATTTCAGGACCTGAGACTGCAACACATACTGCACGTATATGTCATGACCGTGGAGTTCGGAAACGTGCATTGGAAACCCTTGATAGCCGCCCCGGTGGCGCAGTGGTCTAAGGCGTTGGCCTCTGATCATTCGGCCGTAAGGGGTCCGGGTTCGAATCCCGGTCAGGCATGGATGTTGTGTTTGTCTTACGGCACTGGCTCTCTCCCTTCCCTGAAACCAGTGACCCTAAATTAGGGACGGGCGACTGCTTATAGCCCATTGAGTTGCTCACGGTGGTCGTTAAACCTCCAATCAAAAAAAAAAAAAAAAACCCTTGATAATCTATCACCAAAGAAGAGGAATGTAGAGGAACCGATGGGAACTGATCAAGAAACCCAGTGCATGCTGAGTGATATAAGAACAATGGAGAAAAGAATAAAGAATTTGGAGGAAGAAAACCAATGGCTAAACACAGCGTGCATTTAGATGAGAGTAAGAAACAAGTACCTTCACAGTCAGCTTGTAACAACTCGACGACGTTCTCAGGGACACTTGAAAAAATTTGACACGGAGTTAGAAACCGAAGTAAGGAAAGTTTTAGCAAAACTCTTCACTGCAAATCAGGTCCTGCCGCCCCGGTGGCGCAGTGGTCTAAGGCGTTGGCCTCTGATCATTCGTCCGTAAAGGGTCCGGGTTCGAATCCCGGTCAGGCATGGATGTTGTGTTTGTCTTACGGCACTGGCTCTCTCCCTTCCTGGAACCAGTGACCCTAAATTAGGGACGGGCGACTGCTTATAGCCCATTGAGTTGCTCACGGTGGTCGTTTAACCTCCAATCAAAAAAAAAATCAGGTCCGTTGTTTAATAAAAGGTTAGAAATGTGTAAAATGGGAAAGAAAAGACACTTGTAAAGCCATTACTCTGCGTGCAATGTCAAGAAAGTGCTATGTTTTCTTGAGAGATAAAATTGGTTTTCCATTGCCAGGAATTTCAACACTGAGGCGGTGGACTGCTCGCTCATTCCATTGTCGCCCTGGCCTTCTACATGTCCTTCAGCTAATGAAGGCACAGGCACAAAGACTTAGTACTTTAGAGTGTATATTTTTTTTTTGATTGGAGGTTTAACGACTGCCGTGAGCAACTCAATGGGCTATAAGCAGTCGCCCGTCCCTAATTTAGGGTCACTGGTTCCAGGGAAGGGAGAGAGCCAGTGCCGTAAGACAAACACAACATCCATGCCTGACCGGGATTCGAACCCGGACCCCTTACGGACGAATGATCAGAGGCCAACGCCTTAGACCACTGAGCCACCGGGGCGGCAGAGTGTATATGTGTCATATCTTTTGATGAAATGAACATAGATAGCAGAATTTCCTATGACCAAGAAGAAGATAGGATTGTTGGTCCACACAGTAATGTGCAAGTAGTCATGGTACGGGGACTGTTTGCAAGCTGGAAGCAGGTAATATATTTTGATTTTGACATACAGATGACAGCCTCATTGTTGAACAAAATAGTATCATCTCTGGAAGATATTCAGTATAATGTTATTGCTGCTGTAGCTGACCTCGGTGGCAAAAATCGTGCTGTATGGAAGGAATTACAAGTAACACACACAAACACATGCTTCCCCAATCCTCAAATACCAAATAAACGAGTTTGGGTGTATGCAGATGTTCCACACGCTTACAAGCTGCTAAGAAATCATTTTCTCTATGATGGACTAACACTTCCAGGTAATAAGAAAATTACAAAAACTACTATTGAACAGCTCCTTACTCTGGATTGCAGTGAGATGAAGATATACTCCAAGTTGTCACTTCATCACATTAGTGTGAAGGGCCGTGACCGCCAACGTGTATATTTGGCAACTCAGCTCTTTTGGAACCACATTGCCAAGGAATACGCTTTCTTATGCTACATGAAGAATACGTCGCGAAATTTGTTCAGCTTCTGAACGACTCGTTTGATATGCTAAATTCAAGAAGGCCTACAGATGAGAAGTCTCTGGCATGTGGATTTGGAACTCATCGTGAAACCCAAGAGAGGATTCTACGACAGCTGCATGCATGCATCCGAGGAATGAAGGTAGGTAATGCAACACATCTTTTACCCTTTCAGAAAGGATTCATCACAACCATTCGCTCATTACTGGGACTCTTCACTGACCTGAAGCCTCTGAACATAAAATACATCCTAACTGCTCGAATCAATCAACACTGCCTTGAAATCTTTTTTTCACAAATACGTAGGCTTGGCCACTTCTATGATCATCCATTGCCTACAGAAGTGAAATCCCGTTTGCGTCTTTTGCTTCTAGGTGCCAATGTAAGTGACATTCCATTTTCAAGTGCTGCTCCTGTTGCGCAAGGTGGTGGTGATGATGATTACTTTTTGACATCTCAATTGTTTAGTGCCGTTTTACCTGATATGTCAGAAACCCTGGCAATGATTGAAGGTGAAACTGAGATTCGGGATATTACATTACAAGACTCTACAGGTATTCAGGTACTACCTGCTACTCCCTTTGGCTCTGATTGCTCTGTAGAAGGCTTTCGTTACCTTGCAGGCTACATAGCTTACCGAGGAAGAAAATATGACCGTTCGCTGAGTACGCCAACTGGCCAGCTACTTAATCCACTATCAACTACAGAATCAGTACCTGTTGGCTGGATTGAGACCCTTTCACGAGGTGGCCTGCTTGTTCCATTAGATCCATGATTGGAGAAAGTTAGCCAGTTTGAGTTGATGTTTGGTTGACGTTTGCAGAAGTGCATGGACATGACTCTATCTCAGGAACACCAGATTGTGCACAAACTATGTGTGAAAATTGGTCAGAGGTTTTCAGATGTTCCTACAGAGATGATAAAGTTATATGCTAGAACCCGAACCTTTATACGCCTCAGACATTTAAATGCAAAAGCAAAAGTTTGGAAGGCAGAAGAAGCTCAACGCAGAAAAGCACGTAAGTGGCAGGCTTCATCAAAGTGAAAGTTTCCTGGATACACATTGCCAAACTAGATTTTTTATGCCATGGAGAACAGGTAAGCAACCTGCAGGAATAATGCCAAGGAATTCTGCCATCTGAAAGCTAAGTTTTTTTTGTTTTTGTTTTTTAATTTTTCATTGTTTGTATGCACGTATGCAAGTATTTGCAATTTTTCTGATAGCTATTATATATACTTATCTGAGAAAGAAAAATTTTATTTCAATACATCTGTCATGGGCACATTGTGTTAAGGATGAAATCTGGTAAAGGAAAAGTTGTAGAATTGAATTAGCACAGCATCAGTGGTAATGAGTATACTAACTTATTTGCTAGTCATTAACTTAAAAAGAAAAAAAAAGTACCACACACATATATAGGAGAGACAGAGTTCTTAAAGATGAAAAAATTTCACCATTCCTTCATGGTGTGTGTATATGTATGTATATATGGTATGTGTGTATCATCATCATCATCATCATTGTCAACCATTATCAATCCACTGCTGGACGAAGGTCTCCCCAAGTTTCCTCCACAACGGTCTGTCTTGTGCCAGTCTCCTCCATGTCACCCCTGCATACTTTCGAATTTCATCCACCCATCTCCCATGTGGTCTTCTTCTGGGTCTTTTCCTGTCCCTTGGAATCCAATCTAAAATTTCGGCTGTCCATCGATGATCTGTCCTTCTGGCAGTATGTCCAGCCCATTGCCATTTCAGGGATTTAACTCTGATCATGATGTCTTCCACTCTTGTCATTTTTCGGATCCACGAGTTCCTCTTCTTATCTCTCCTGGTTACACCAAGCATGCACCTCTCCATGCTTCTTTGAGTTGTCTGCAGCCTTTGTATGTCTCTTTTAGTTAAGGTCCACGTCTCTGCACCATACGTAAGCACTGGAAGGATGCATTGATCAAACACTTTTCTTTTAAGACATAATGGCATATTGCTCTTGAAAATTATGCTGTTTTTTCCAAAAGCTCTCCAGGCAAGTTTTGTACGCCGATTAATTTCTTCATCCATGTGACCCTCACTTGATATCTGCTGTCCAAGATAAACGTACGTGTCTGTTATCTCCAGCTTTTCTCCATCAATCGATAAATCTTCATTTCTTGTAAAAGCATTGAACATCACTTTTGTCTTCTGAAAGTTCATTTTTAATCCCACTTCTTTACTCTTGTCAGCAAGTTCCTGGATCATACTCTGCAGCTCTGATGGGGTAGTTGCAAAAATGACTACGTCATCAGCAAAACGAAGGTGGGTTAGATAATCTCCATTAATCTTTATCCCCTTGTTTTCCCAGCTCAGCGACTGAAAAACACCCTCCAATGTGGCATTAAAGAGCTTCGGAGATATGGTGTCACCTTGTCTCACTCCCTTTCCAATTTTTACGTGGGGTGTGTATATATATGTATATATGGTGTGTGTGTATCATCATCATCATCATCATCATCATTGTCAACCATTATCAATCCACTGCTGGACGAAGGTCTCCCCAAGTTTCATCCACAACGGTCTGTCTTGTGCCAGTCTCTTCCATGTCACTCCCTCATACTTTCGAATTTCATCCACCCATCTTCCATGTGGTCTTCTTCTGGGTCTTTTCCTGTCCCTTGGAATCCAATCTAAAATTTCGGCTGTCCATCGATGGTCTGTCCTTCTGGTAGTATGTCCAGCCCATTGCTCGTTCGTGACAGACGTAGCGTTGGTGGCTCCAATATTTTATGGATTTTAGTGTGGAATACCTCGTCCCTCACTTACCTGTTGCGTGGCCCGGCTGTCTAAAGGTACTGTGTACGTTTTGAGCTACTTTTCTAGCGTTCTCATCCTCATATTAGTTCATATTCATCCGTTTTCTTATCGTTTGCTCGTTTGTTTACGTTTGGAAGCTGCCAACATGGCGGCTTCCGGTATTTCCTTATCATCTATGGGCGTGGCGGATGCATATCACGTCACACTTCCCACGTCCATGGAAGTTAACATACTCTCGTCTTCAGATGTGTCTGCTCAGATACCTTCCCAGCTTTCCAGTACTCCTGCACCGGTGCCTCAACTGGACTTGGCTGCGCTTTCTTCTTCAGATCCTGTATTTGCCTCGGTGCCCTCCCTGGGGACTACTGATTCTACTGCCTTGCCTTCGGCCTGTGCTTCTCTTCCCTCACAGCTTTCTGGGCCTGCCGGATCCGAACAGACTTCTCTTCCGAGGATGCCATTTGCCTCTAAAGTGCAACGAGGCGCTACTTTTAAGTCCGATTCCTCTCATCCAGATGGTCTTTTGCAAGCAACACCTGTTATTCAGGTATCCAACCACAAGGTGAAGGTAACGATAGATGAAAATTCGCAGATTGGCCGTGAGTTATATAACCTTCTGGATAGAGGTGTGCTCTTTCATGCTTTACCAAATACTCCATTGCCACGCTACATGGAAGCCCTCTCTGGACATGTGTCGTCTGCGTCCATTGCAGGAATTTCCCGTACTCCTCGAGGCATTTCGGTACAGTTCAATCACAAGGAGGATGCTGACTTTTTCTTGCAAACGGACTTTCGATTGGAACAAACCATCTCATCCCGTCGCCTCTTTCCAAGTGACCGGTGAACATTACGTTCTAACCTGTTCCACAGGAAGTGCCGGATAATGCACTTCCTCTCCTTTTTTTTTTTTTTTTTTTTTTTTGATTGGAGGTTTAACGACCACCGTGAGCAACTCAATGGGCTATAAGCAGTCGCCCGTCCCTAATTTAGGGTCACTGGTTCCAGGGAAGGGAGAGAGCCAGTGCCGTAAAACAAACACAACATCCATGCCTCACCGGGATTCAAACCCGGACCCCTTTCGGACGAATGATCATAGCTTCCTCTCCTTGTCAGTCATGTTTGTAAAATTGTTGGCAAGGTCCAGCGCCTCTCTGATGCTCCCCGCGGAACTCGATTTGCACATGCTACCGGACCTCGCCGTCAGTTATTGGTCGTCTTTCCTACCGAGAAAGCCTTGGCGGATTGCCCTACAGAAGCTACTGTTGAAATTGGCGCACGAACGTAGTTTCAAGATTTTCACTGCTCACTATTGTACACACTGTTTAACACAGAAACACACCACTGCCTCCCGTGACCGCGTTCGACGTGGACGTTCATCAAGTTCGCATCCCACTGCTGACCACATTGGTCTTTCTACTATCCCCACTACCGGTAGTTTGCCTGACGCGAATTCTTCGTTTCTCCGTCAGACGAACATTTCCGTCACGGACAATGCTGCCTTTCCTCCACTCCCGACCCGTACGATTGTGCATCCACCTTCAAGATTGACAGAGTTTTCTTCGACTACAGATGTGTCTACAGCGGAGTGTTCCGATCCGGGTGTGTTGAGTGGTGGTTTGGCAGATCGGCCGTCTGGCTCTTCTCCTAGCCTCTCGGATATCGGATCTCCAGTTACAACCTTGTCTACCATACCCTTGTTACAACATCTTCCTGAGGCCTCGGCTGTTTTACCAGTCTCCACTAAGGCAGCTCAGCTACGTACTGCTTCTTCGGCGACGTTCGTTTTCTCGTCTCCTGACTTGGGAGGTGAGCCTGATCCACTAATGGATACATCCGCCTCAGCTTCTTCTTCGAAGCGGATTGGAACTTCCAAAGGCGCTGTAAAACAGAAAAAGTTAAAACAACTTTCTGTGCCACATTCTGAGGTTTCATCTAGTGTTCCCGAGGTTTCCGGTTCCGGTGTTTCTCCACCTGATGTTTCTTCAAACAGTATGCTTCTCCGCTCAGGTCCTGTCAATCCTCTCTCTGATGCTGAGGTTCTACAGGCCGCTGATTCATTTCCTCCAGTTCCTGGACCACTGTCCAGACAGCAACTTTTACGGCTTTTTCAACCTGCACGTACGATTGTTGGTTCTGAAGAATTCCTTCACTCACCTGATCTGGACCTGTATGCAGCGGTAACGCAATTCGAAGCTTATGTGTCACTTTTTAAATCTCTGTGTGACACCGATCCTTGGTATCAGCCTTTTTTGAGACGTTACACGCGCCGTCTCGCCTCCTTGAAGGAGCTCGCTGAGAAGCGTATATGTGATACCTCACTTCCTCTTACCGATGACCTTTAGCTCTTTTCCCTAAACCGATTACTTTTTGTTCTCTCAATGCTAGGGGATTTGCGTACCCGTTCCCAAATTCTCTGGTTTTTGCAGACTTAGTGCCTGTTGATGCTGATGTTTTATTTATTCAGGAAACAAATTGCATTCCTGTTACGCCATTTCATCGCTGGCGCCCGTGACCCTATAGGTTCTTTCATTGCTATTCCACCCGTCCCGGAAACGGCGTATCCATTGGAATTCATCAACGCCTTTACTCAGCTATGTCATCAATTGTCGAAGTCGCGAAGACTGAGGGAGTTTTCTTGTATATCTCCTTTCGTCTCAGGGATTTGGGTGTTCATCTTCTTAACATTCATATACCGCCGCGAAATGACGTTGCTTCCCTCTTAGACTCCATATATGTTCATCTTGCCACGGTCGCCCCCTCTGATATTGTTCTCTTTGGTGTTGATTTCGATTGCACGTTGTACCCTACTCTTGATCGGTCACACTGTGTCGAATCTCGTTTTTCCCTTGTTCAGGTGTTATCCGACCTTGTGTCCCATTACAACCTTGTTGATGCTTTCCGTTGCCTTCATCCTTCTGTCTGTGATTTTACCTGGTGTTCTTCCAATCCTGCTTCTTTGGCCGAAGCACAACTTGATCGGTTTTACGTTTCGTCCCATTTTAGTACACACCTTTTTTTTTTTTTTTTTTTGATTGGAGGTTTAACGACTACCGTGAGCAACTCAACGGGCTATAAGCAGTCGCCCGTCCCTAATTTAAGGTCACTGGTTCCAGAGAAGGGAGAGAGCCAGTGCCGTAAGACAAACACAACATCCATGCCTCACCGGGATTCGAACCCGGACCCCGTTCGGACGAATGATCAGAGGCCATCGCTTAGACCACTGCGCCACCGGGGCGGCAAAGGTCTTTTGGCTGCTAAAAAATGGATTTATCATCGTTGATTTTCCCAGAGAATTTTAAGTATGAAGTTGATGAAAATCTGCTGAAGATAAAAGAAGTTAACTGCGCGGAAAAGGCAGAGGTGCTGTTTTGATTCTTTAATTTTCTTTTCTTTCTGTAAAAAAACTTAGTTTATACTTTTGTAACCACCCCGGTAGTCAAGTGGTATAAAGTGTTGAATCAAAATCAAAGATAAAAGAAATTAACTGCGCGGAAAAGTCAAAAGTGATTTTAGGGTTCTATAATTTTCTTATTTCTGCAAAAAAAAAAAAAAAAAAAAAAAAAAGAGGGAGAAAGCCAGTGCCGTAAAACAAACACAACATCCATGCCTCACCGGGATTTGAACCCGGGCCCATCTCAGACGAATAGTCATAAGCCAGCGCTTAGACCTCTGCGCCACCGAGGGAAGTCAAAAGTGATTTTAGGGTTCTATAATTTTCTTATTTCTGAAAAAAAAAAAAAAAAAAAAAAAAAGGGAGAAAGCCAGTGCCGTAAGACAAACACAACATCCATGCCTCGCCGGGATTCGAACCCGGGCCCATCTCAGACGAATGGTCATAAGCCAGCGCTTAGACCTCTGCGCCACCGAGGGGAGTCAAAAGTGATTTTAGGGTTCTATAATTTTCTTATTTCTGAAAAAAAAAAAAAAAAAAAAAAAAGGGGGAAAGCCAGTGCCGCAAGACAAACACAACATCCATGCCTCACCGGGATTCCAACCCGGGCCCATCTCAGACGAATGGTCATAAGCCAGCGCTTAGACCTCTGCGCCACCGAGGGGTTGGAAATCTTTTAATTTATTTGGCTTTGTTATCAACTTTGAGTGGAATCCCTATAAGATAACCATGGTGCATTTTCTGGACATGTGGCTTCTATGAATGTTTTTCAATTAATATACATAGTTGATGGAAAAAGAGTTGGATTTGAATAAAAATATAACCGTTTTAGCTCACCTTACTCTACGTGTTATTATGTGTGTGTGTGTGTGTGTTTTTTTAAGAAATTAAAAGTGAGGAAAAGGTATAGGAAGAGTTTTTTTTTAGTTTTATAAATTTCTTTTATTTCTGAAAAAACTTAGTTTGTAGTTTAACAATTTGAGCTTCCCCTCCCAATGGCCAAGTGGTAGGAAACACTGGCTTTAATCATTTGGTCGAAAAGGGCCCGGGTCCTAATCCCTGGTGAGTGGAGGACGGTGTTCTTGTCTTATGCAGCAGTGACTCTCTCCCTACCTGGGATGCTACCACCTAATCTGGAATGGACAATTATCTATCTGTGATGTGCGTTCATAGTGGTGGTTAACTCGAAACAAAAAAAAATTGGGTTTGTTGTTCACTTAGTTCACAAAAAATAATAAAATGTTAATGCAGTCTGTTTCGCACATTTCATCACATTATCTCTGGGGTAAGGACATTGAAATTGCAGCTTGTAAGTCTAGCAGTTTATTTTATAGTTTAGTATATAGATTAATTAATAAATCATTTTCCAAAGCACTGTGCAAGTAAAGAGTGGAATTCTTTTCACATGATGATTTAGTATTCATGCTTTTCACCACCTTCCCTCTATCTGCTATTGCAAGTGTTAGGTTAGGGACTTCTGATTTCGGGGGGGGAGGCACCCAAATATAATTAAATTCTTTCAGAATGGAAAATGAGTCTTCTCCCTTCAGAAAGACTAAGTACTAAGCCTTCCCAATATTACTTTAAAAAAGTATATTCTATAAATATTTTAAAGGAAATATTTTACTTTTCTTTCAGACAAAAAGCAGTACTTTGCTATACCTATTATTGCACTTAGATAGGATAAACTTAAAAATTAGGTACACTGCCTTTAAAAAGTAGGTTGGGCTGTAGATTGCCCAATACAAATATGAGGTCCTCTCTGTTGAGCTATTGGACAAAAATAATACTGTTGGGTACTTTGCCTTCTCAAATTATTTTTGAAAAAATAAATTACTGTTTTTGCATGAAAATACCAAGAAAAAAATGGTGGAAAAATTATTCTATTTCCTAAATTCATTCAAAGATAACGTTGAATGGAAGATTCATCAGTATCTTCCGTTCAACGTTATCTTTGAATGGAAGATACTGATGTATGAAATCCACCTAAAACATAAAGATAAATTTGCAGTTGTCAAATCTTTCTTATTTAGAAAAGACAAAATTTGTTGCAATCTGCATTAAAGACACTATAATTCATGAAGAAAAAGAAATTCTGTTAGAGCTCACACCTAAATTCTATGGAAAACTGACTTAAGAGTTATTACAAACCAAATCATATGAGTTTTCAAAATATAGTTATTAAAAGACCCAGAGACATCCTATTCTCTGGTTTGTCTAACAGAAAAAAACAATCCAGAAAGGGAAAAAAGTTAAAATGGTAGAACACAGTTCGTTGGGGTTAGGTGAGGAAACTAGTAAACATTTTATTTCTGCTGTTTGCAGACGTGATATAATGAGCCATATGGCACCCTTACTAACTCACAATTATCTGAATAATACTGTTGTCTGTATTTTGTCTTGGTTCTGTGTATCATATATATTATGTTACATTGCAGGAATGGATTCACCTTTTATCCGAGGGTTCACTAATTACATGGAGAGTTGTTCGGACTTTCCCATGTGGAGAACACAACAAGAGCGTATATGCCTTTAAGAAGCAGTATAGGTGCCAGCATAATACTAGATCAAAAGGGAAGAAACCAAGTAAGAACACAAATTGTCCTGCACAAATGAAAGTTCAGGTGTTCAAGTAAGTATGTAATCAGTATTACACATTACGGTTATTTACACATTACGATTATTTAGTATTATATATTATGTTTACTTCAATTAAATATACTGAGTTCATAATTCAATGTCACTTATTCTAAGGACTCTGCTGCTGTGGTATCACAAGAAAACTGTGTGCTAGGACATAAACAGGTTCAGATACAAAGAACAACATGTATCTATCTGTGATGTGAAATCGAACAGCAAAACCACAAACCTTTCTTACATTTTTTTAATTTGCTAATTTGTTTTATAAACTTATTTGTTGCATTTAATATGTTACTTTAAAGTGATTCCATGAAAAACCATCTAAGTGCTAACTTTTTCTTTAATTCTAGTTTTGTACTTGAAAAATATCTTTTTGTAGTAAAACCCATAGCAGAAAGCAATTTAGCAGTGGCCATATTTGATTCATTGCCCAATATTTCTTCCAACACAGAGAGAAATGTTGAAGGTTATTTAAATAACTTTTCAACCTTTTAAAATAGAAAAATAGAGAGGGTATCTATCATATAAGGTGAAGTTAAATTATTTTCAAATAACTATTCCATGTGCTATTGAGGATTCTTCCATTTTTGATGCATTACACTTCCGAAAAAATCGTAAAACATTATGATATTTTACATTTTCTAGCCTTACAAAGACACTATAAAAGTATATATTGAGAAAAATAAATATTAAGTACCTTCCTGGTAAAAAAAATATCCTGAAACTTCAAGATTTTTGAAAATATCAGGATTTTAAGGTGTCTTAGGACAAAAAAAGGGGCTAAAAACCAAAAATTGTGAAGTTGTGGCAAAATGTTCGTATTACCACTAGTACTCCATGAAAATCCCTTTTGTATTTTCTGAACTGCTTTAGATTCTGTTAGCAATTAAAATTTGACCATAAATGTGTTTCTAGTGGTTTTGGAAAATATAGTTTTCCATAATCTCTGACATGATTGTGTTATATTAAATTTTAACAAAAATGACAGATTAACAGTATATTATCAAATAATAATCATTAAACATTTCCAGATGAATTCAGACTATCTTTCTCTCTCAGGATCTTCTCTTCTCTTTGCATTCACTTAAATTTACTTATTTCAAATGTTTGAAAGATGAGTACATGTGAGAAGTATTCATTGTAATGATTTCTCTACATGGTTGCAGTGATGACAGGAGTGATTGCTCCAGCAGTACATTGATTCAACTAATTTACAGGATTCAGACTGTGTAATTAATGAGCAGTCAAATCTTGTAAATTAGTTCCTGTAATCATTGTATGGGTTGCATCTATTGACAACTTTTTTCTTTAGTAAGATCTACCTTTTATTTTTTAATTTATCCATTAAACATTCAGCCAAAAAGTAGGAAGGCATATTTTTTATTTATTTATTTATTTACTTATTTTTGTGGAAAGAGGGGGGAGAAAAAGTAGACCACTTTTATAGCAATGATATGTCGCTAAATTGTGGCATCATGAACTAAGATTTTTTAAAGAAAAATACTCTGTTATTACATTTGTTAATTCACATTTTTTTTTCAGAAAGGTGCTTTTTTTTAAATCATGTGAGAGAGCGACCTTACCTATGTGAAATATGCCACAAGCACTTTTCACTGAATGGTAAACTTATATGTTAAAAAACGGCCATGATTAAACATATTGTTATGCCCCGGGGTGCCAGACTATCGAATAAAAAAGCATTATGAATTTAGATGTGAGGTGTTGATTGACGACTTAGAGGTAAACAGAATTTTGAATAAATACTTGTGAGCTCTTTATCGCTGAAATCTTTTGTATTGGGGAAAAAAGTTTAGCCAATCAAAACCAAGAAATTCTTCTGACGCTCATAAATTTTTTTATGCAACTTCAGGACTGGCACGAGACAACAGACATTTAATCAATTAAAATTAAATAAATAATGATCAATATGTCTATATACAGAGGATGAAGGAGGTTACAGGTTGAACAGACCTATGGTTTCACTAAATTTTAAGTAGAAGCATTTTGATTGTATGTCCTAGAAAAAAGTCCAGAAGTCCTGGAATTCTGTGATTGAAAAAGTGTATGAACCATGTTTAATGCATAGCAAACTAAGTGAAATGTGATTCCTGTTTCACAGCAGATAATTTGTCATTTTTTTTGTCAGTTTTCTGTTATATAGTGCGATCAAAAAGTTCCGAGACTAAGTATGCAGCACGCCAACAGATAGCAGTACGCGGATGCATGCACAGCGGTTGAGGGCAGTAACCTTCATAAGTCATTGTGCTGAGTGGCGTTCTGTGAACATTGAGAGTTGTGCTACACGATATTTAGTGACCACGTGCAGAACACAGCTGCGATTTCGGTATGGACTGTAAAATAGAGTAGCAAACAAACATCAAATTCTGCGGCAAATCGGGAATGAAGACGCATGAAATGTTGCGGCTGGCTTATGGCAATGAGTTGTGTGAGGTGTTTTGAATGGCACTTGCGCTTCAAGAGTGGCAGAATGGCACTGGAAGACGACGAGAAGTCGGGGCAACCATCCATGAGCAACCCCCAAAAAATGTGGACAAAATTGGGGAACTTGTGCATGAGGATCGTCGGAGAATCATTCAAGACATTGCTACCATCATCAATGTGTCATACGGAACAGTGCAAGAAATTCTGACGTCGGTTTTGAACATGCACCGCATTGCTGCAAAGCTGGTGCCAAAGATTGTAAACCCTAAACAGAAGGCGCTCCGTGTCATACTCTGTCAAGGTCTCTGTCAGTAGGTGGTGAATGAACCAACGTTCCTGTCGCAACTCATCACTGGGGACGAGACTTGGGTCTATGGTTACGACCCAGAGACTAAACAACAGTCATCGCTGTGCGGAAAAGCCCGGCATCTCCACGACCGAAAAAATGGCAACAGGTCTGGAGCGCAACTAAAAGCATGCTCATCATGTTCTTTGACATTGTTGGGGTTGTGCACCATGAATTCGTCTCCCAGGGCCAGACTGTCACCGCCTTATTTTAGGGCGATGTTCTACGCCGTCATAAGGACGACATTCACAGCAAACAACCTGAAATGTGGTGCAGAGGTGATCTCCTGCTCCATCACGACAGTGCAGCCGCTCTCAGAGTGTTACCAACACACTAGTTTTGCAGCAGCAACAGTATGACTACCCTTCATCACCCACTTTACTCGCCGGATTTGGCCCCCTGCGAGTTCTTTCTGTTACTGAAACTTAAGGGTTGCCGTTTTGAAACCATGCACAAGATCCAGCGCAAATCGCAGACGGTGTTTGAATAAATTCGCGAACAGGACTTCCAGGGAGCATTCCAACAGTGAGGGAAAATGCTGGCAGCGATGTATTGGTGCCCAAGGAGACTACTTTGAGGGAGATAAGTACTTTGTTGTATATCGGCCTAGTCTCGGAACGTTTTGATCGAACCTCATATTTTCTAAATTATCTGAGAGCAATACAATTACCTTACTTCTCATTTATGTCTAAAAATTACCTATATGTCAGCTAAGAGTACCAAGGTTTTCTTAATATTGCATTCCAAAGTAGAAAAAGCTCAAAGTATGACTTCTGTCAAGTCAATTCCAAGTGGAATGAATACCTTCCACTAATCAATTTCAAACCAACTTAGAATGAAACCACAGGAAGCTCAGGAGAGTGAATGAGTGAGAGCGGTGAAATGTTATTCTTCTTGCTTTTATAAAAAAAAAGCAGGAGCTAATAAAATGAGTTTTCCCCTACTGATTACTTATGGTTTAAAACCAATTCCTCCACTCCTCCCCAAACAAAGGCATTTGGTTCCAACACTGATGTTCATCCATACTGTTAAACTGGTTAACTACTGAATGACAGAGCATCCTCTTACTACCGATCTCTGTGAACTAGGATGACAGAATTCCAGCTTGGTCTTTGACATTGCTGGTGGCAGTGCCTCTTGATTTGGAGTGGGTTCTGTTCCTGCAGTGCTGCACATGGCCCCCTATCTCTGTGCAGTTGCACTTCATATTGCTAAAATTGTTCTGTTTTTCTTTACTATACAGGTACCATAATCTGTAAGCTTACTATTTCTGAGAGCTGTTTAATTCTGAGGATCAGAATTAAACCTTCTTAAAATTCTCAGTGCTATGATTAATTGCTAAAATTTATCTGGAGGTCATCCAGTCCTAATGAAAAATAGGGAAAGAAAAAATAATAAATTAATGCATTTAAAATGCAAAAGTCACACTTGTTATTAATTTTGCTAGATAAAAAGTTGAGGTGAGGCAAACAATCGGTTTTATTTGCTTTTCTAAATCTGGGTATTTCTTTTCTTGAACTAAGCTCAGTTTTCTTTAGGATAACATTATGAAGTCTCCATTCTTAATTCTACATCACTATGGTTGCTGACCACATATCACTGTTTCTCAGTTGACCTCCAGGTTTTTGTTCAGCTAAAAATGCAAGTGACACAATATTAATTTTAGCCTAACCTCCGAACAACAGTCATCTCCCAACAATGGTCCCTTTTTGCCAGTTCAAGAGGTGACAGTTATTCAGAGGTTTCACTGTATAATTAATGCATGATTTATTTGTTGCTTTGAAATTACTGTTTATTCATTAAATTTCTTTGAAAATAGGTCACTTAACCAAATGGAAAAGAAAGAATGGTGGCCATGCATTGTTACCTTCACCAGTGATCATAATCACCCTGTTAATGTGCCATCTGCCTTACAATATCGGCCTGTGAGTGAAGAAACCAAACAGGCCATTACCGATCTCTTCTCAAGAGGACACACACCATCTTCAGCATACCACACATATTATGCATCAAAGCTTACAGAGCTCGGAACTGATTTTTTTGTATCTTCTAGTGATAGAGCAAGATTTCCTCTTAAATGTGATGTTGAGTACCTGTGGCGCAAAGAATTTAATAAAAAATTTGGTGCTTCATCTGGAGAGAAAATGCTTGATAAATTGAATGAGGTTTTGATTCACCTCAATCAACAAGGGCATCAAGCTAAACTGTCAACAGTTAATGGCAAATATGCTGTTAGTCTGTGTACACCAGTTATGCAAAGAGTGCATTCCCTTGCCAGCACAAGTGAAATGCTATTTGTTGATGCAACTGGCAAGATGGATGTACAAAACCACAGACTGTTTTTTCTGGCAGCATACTGTGGTGGTATTGGTGGGATGCCAGTTGCATGTATTGTGACAGATAGTCCAAAGTATGATGTCTTTGCAGAAGGCCTGCGAGTCATCGTGCGCGATTTTGAAAATGCGTTTCAAAAACAGCCACGTTTAATAATGACAGATGATGACTTGGGAGAGCGTAATGTGCTGAAGGAAATTTTCCCAGAATCAACCCTTCTGCTATGCACTTTTCATGTACTAAAAGCCTGTTGGAAGTGGCTAATTGGAAAAAACCATGGCATTTCTAAAGATGCCAGACAAGAATTGTACTATAAATTTAAATCATTGGTGTATGCAAAATCAATTGAAGAATTCTTGTCTGCAAAAAAAGAATTGAATACTGTTACCCATGATTATCCACAGTTCATAAAATATGTGGAGAATATGATTCAAAGAAAAGAGTTATGGGCACATTGTCATCAAAGAGATATGTTAACTAGGGGCAACGATACCAATAATGCTGTTGAGGTGATGTTTCGTCTTTTTAAAGACATTCCCCTTGAACGTACTAAAGCCTTTAATTTAGTTCAGCTAATAGATTTTTTAACTACTGCTTTTGAGCATTATTACATACAAAGGTTATTAGACACTGTGCATGGTAGAGTGAGTGCTCGTTCACTAAAGGCATTATGTCCATCATCTAATATCACAGGAGAAATAAAACAAATTTCACCAGATATTTTTGAAGTTCCTGGAACAACTCCAGGTAGAACATACCAAGTGGATATGGGCATTGGAATATGTGAATGCCAGAATGGTGTGAATGGTAGAATTTGCAAGCACCAAATGGCAGTTGTTGAACATTATTGTGTCAGCACTGAAAATACTATTACAGAACACCTAAAATGAAAGTTATTTTGGATTGCAAGTGGCCAAAATGCCCCAGAAAATTACTTTTTACCTTTGAGTGCTGATACATTATCATTGTATGCCAACTCTGAGACAGCACCAGCAGAGCAGCACCATCCCTTAATTGAAATCACAAATGCAAATAAGAAATGTAATACACTGCTGGACAATTGCTAAGGACGGACCATAAACGGATATATAGCGCATAAAAAAGTAAGTGTGGTTGGATGCCAAGTGAAATAAAATAATGTCAGAATGCCAGGACACTACAAGAAAGACAATTTATTGTGCCCTGAAATCCAGAAGGCTTTGGAACGTGTTCAAGGGACAACCAGGCCATTTTGTGCAGAATACGTAAACGTGAAAAATGCAATTACCGTCTGCAGGCGTTCCGGCGTAAGATGTCAATACGGGATATGGCCACCATGGAGGACGATGCAAGATTCCACACGTCGTGTCATGCTTTGTACAACATTATCAAGCAGCTGTTGGGGTAATTTATCCCATTCCTCTGTAAGTGCACGGATGAGGGTATCCTTGTTTATTGGAGGGCATTTGCGACCAGCAAGACTCCTCCCCAAAGCATCCCACACATTTTCAATGGGATTCAGATCTGGAGAACGTGCTGGCCATACGAGGCGTTGAATATCCTTGCTCTCAAGACACTCCTGGACAGCGACTGTTCGATGACATGTTGCGTTGTCATCGATAAAAATGAATCTATCACCGACAGCACCACGGAACATGCGAACATGAGGTAGCAGAACATCATTAATGTATCGTTGGCCAGTGATAGTCCCAGTGGGAAGCACATAGAGGGATGTACGGCCATTGATCATGATGCCAGCCCATACCATGACACTTCATGTCGGATATCGGTCCCTTTCCTGTATGTTTGCTGGACAATATGCAGTACCACTATCACGCCAGATCAGTTGTCGTCGACACTCAGACGATAGACTGTATCTACTCTCATCTGAGAAGAGGACAGCAGACCAGTCGTTATCAGTCCAATTGCGATGTTGATGGCACCATTGCAAACGGGCGGTACGGTGACGTCTGGACAATGGGATGCACACAGCAGGACGGCGGGCGTATAGTCCTCCTTCATGCAAACGTCTGGCGACAGTTTTTCGGGAGATCCGCTTGCCAGTAGCAGCCATAAACTGATTTGTTACCTCACTAGCTGTGCTGCGCCGGTGTCTTTTTGTTGATAGCACTATGTAGCGATCTTCTGCAGGTGTCGTACTGCGAACACGACCTTCCCCGTGACGTTTGCTACACTCTCCATTTGTTTGAAATGATTTCCAAAGCCTTGAAACAACACTGTGGCTGACGTGGAACTCCCTGGCAACATCTGTTATTTTTCGCCCTTCTTTAATCTTGCCAATAATACGGCCACGCGTAAAATCATCTAGGTGATGTCGGAAAGACATACTGAAAATTGCAAGTTCGTCAATTGATTCTTTCCTTTTCAACTTTGCGTTTGAATAACAACGGTCAATACGCGTCAAATCCTTTATATCTCTTATCAGCGCTATGACGTCACGAACAAGTTCGGCAATCCAAAATTTGCATACGCACAACACGTCTTACTGTATCCCGCACTTATGCTAATTTCCACATTTTCCTGCCTTCCATTTTATGGTTGCTATCGTTGCTATTGTCATCCGTCCTTAGCAATTGTCCGGCAGTGTAATTTAGAGGAAAGTCAAAATATGAAAGATGGTTTTAAATTCATTGATGAAATATGCAATACAATGAAGAAGGAAGTGCAAAATGGCCCTCAAAATTTTGTTCCTGCAGTGAGTAGATTCAGAAAAACCTTTTTGCTGCTGCCTCAACAACATCAAAGCTTTTGTCAGGTTTATACACTGCATTTTTGCCATCTTCAGTGCATGCTCCATTAGCGAGTCAACCACGGACTACAAGAAATGGAAAAAAAAATCCCTGTGCAACCAACAGCAATTGCAAGGCGTGTTTCAAAATTTTCAGGAAAAAGAAAACTCATTTCTGGAGGACCTCAGGCTGTGAAAAAGAGAGCAAAGGAACTAAAAGACCATGATTACACAGGAATGGGATACTTACCAAGCAATAAAACAAAGAGACCACGTAATCTTACAGTTTGTGTTGATCAAAATGTATCTCTTGGTGGGTGTAGTAGTAAAAAATAATGGTTTAGGAATTTTGGTTTGTATAAAAAAATTCTCTTTCCATGTGTTTTATGCTGTTTTTATTAATTGATCATTTTCATACTGTGCATTTCCACATTTAAAAGAAAATGTTTTGCTTGTGTGTTTCTAATTGTTGCAGTACATTTGTATTGGATGTGTTCGATATGTACTTAATGTATATACATACTTCGTGTTATATATATACACTGAAGAGCAATTGAATTAGAGACAGCTGGCGTTATGCCAATGTGGTGCTGTGGGCGGCCCTGTAAACGGAAACGACATGACATATGCAGCGATCCGACAATATAATGAGTGATGCGAAGGGAATCGGTAAGAGTCGGACGCAGTATGAGTAAGATGAAGGATCTAAGCGCATTTTATCGTGGGCAAATTGTTGGGGCCCGACGAATGGGTCACTCCATCTCTGAAGTCGTGCATGTGCTGGAATTTTTACGAGCCACTGTGTCACGGGTGCACCATGAGTACGTCGAATCCGGTAAAACCATCCCTGCAAGGGCCAACTGCTGTGGACAACAGCATGTGGATAAGCAGGGTCATCGTCGGCTAGCTCGCATTGTAACAGCAGATAGACAGGCCACAGTGCAAGAAATCGCTCGGCAATTTAATGCTGGTGCACAAAACATGAAGTACGGTGCAAACCACATGAAGCGATGGATCCTTCTTGCCAGCAGGGTACTCTTCAAGCTGGTGGGGGTGGCATTCTCGTCTGAGGACTTTACGTGGACTGAAATGGGACCCCTGGTACGTGTAACATCGTCCCTCACAGGTCAACGTTACCGGGATATCCTGGATGACCATTTGCTCCTGTTTGTGCACCTTCAACATCCCACTGGGGACCTCATTCTGCAACAAGACAATGCACTGTGCCATCGCTCCCGAATTGTATCCGAATGGTTGGATGAACACTCCACCGATGTGACCTCGCTTCCTTGGCCAGCTAGGTCACCTGACCTCAATCCCATCGAGCACATCTGGGATGCCATCGAGAGAGATGTTCGAGGCTCTGACCCCCTCCATCAAATCTTCGTGAACTGTGGGAGCTTGTTCAGGGGTCGTGGATCTGTATGGCTTCCGGTGTCTTGTCGAGTCCATGCCGAGAGGAATCGCCGCCGTCATCAGGGCGAAAGGTGGTGCTATAAGTTACTAGACAGTTATCTCTATAGTTCAATTGCTCTTCAGTGCATATCAGTGCTCTAATTAGAAATAAATCTACTGGCGCAGTGGACCACTATAATTTGAAAACCACTGGTCCACAAAAATGCCAACTGGTCGGTAAAAAAGAATAAAAATTTTTTTTAAAGACGTTTCCATTATATGTAGAAAATAATTTGATTTCAATGGAACTACTTCCAATATTTGTTTTTTAAATATATCATTAGCTTGCAGCTTTAAAAAACCATACAGCTAGGTAAACAAAATAGAAATTCATACCTTAACTTGTGACAAATTAGAAAAAAAAAAGAAAAACTTACTGGCCATCTGGACCAATAAAATCAATAGTTCAGTGGACCGACAGAAGTTTTACTGGCCAATCGCCAGTAGACCACTGGGTAATTCAACCGCTGTATATATATATAGGATGTGTCTGATAGGTACTGTTAAGGTATATATGTATTTGATGTAGTATAAATATATCTGGAATGTTTCATATGTACTTGAGGTAGTACACGTATATGCATTTGATGTAGTATATATGTATTGGATATAATATCCATGTATTTGATACAGGGTACATAGGAAAGTCCCTTTAGCCTGGAATAACTTTTTGAACGGAGAGAGGTACAGTTATGCAAGTGAGATAACGGTATAGTAAAGCAACTACACCCGATCAAATGCAACCAATAGCAGTGCCCCTATTGGCAAAATGCGGAAGTTAGCCATTGCAAATCAAAAACGAAAAGAGATAGAGCAAAATTTCCAAATTACAAAGTTGTGGAGCATTAATTAATTAGTACAAAACAACATTTGTTTCATGTGGATAAGATAAATTGTCGCTTAAATATCCTACAATGTCCGAAATCGATGCACGACGATTCGAATCTGCATAATTCGCATTTCGCAAATGTAGCCATGTGGAAATGCAGATTGTGACGTTGTACCATACCTACGATACAAAAACTAGTAGCAGGTTGTACCCTGATCAAAAGTTTAGGTCTACGTACCCTGTGTGAGAATGGCGAGCTTGGATTTCTGGGATTACGTAAAAAATCAGGTGTATGCAACAGCGCCTACAAGTCTGCTGGATCTACGTCATCGTGTTACAGATGCTTGCAATAGGGTGCCACCTTTCATGCTGAGGAATGTACATGCAGAGTTACTTTCACAAGTACAAATGTGTCTATAGTGGGCAATGGCGAACATACTCGACATTAACTTTTTATCACTGTGCGCCAGTTTGCCTTTTTTGTTTTGTCCGACTTCATGAAACTGTATTGACATAAGTACGCATTTATGCAATAAATTGTGTGTATTTGCTCATACCTATGCCTGTTCCCTTCAAACGTTCATACAAAATCTCGTGCATCGATTTCGTACATTTTAGGGTATTCAGGCGACAATTTACCTTATCCGTGTGAAACAAATATCATTTTGTACTAATTAATTGATGCTCTACAACTTTGTAATAGGACATTTTGCTCTCTCTTTTCGTTTTTGATTTGCAATGGCTAACTTCCGTATTTCAGCATTAGGGGCACTGCTATCAGTTGCATTCGATCGGGTGTAGTCGCTTTACTATACTGTTATCTCACTTGCATAACTGTACCTCTCTCCGTTCGCAAGTTATAGATATAATATATGTATTTGAGGTAATACACATATTTGATGTATGTATGTATTGGATATAACATGTATTTGAGATAGTATATATCCTTGATTTAGTATGAATATGTAGTACATGTATTAGATGCAGTATGTATGTATTGGATATAATATCTATGTATTTGATGTATATATGTATTGGATATAATATCTATGTATTTGATGTATATATGTATTGGATATAATATCTATGTATTTGAAAAATGACAAGAGTGGAAGACATCATGATCAGAGTTAAATCCCTGAAATGGCAATGGGCTGGACATACTGCCAGAAGGACAGACCATCGATGGACAGCTGAAATTTTAGATTGGATTCCAAGGGACAGGAAAAGACCCAGAAGAAGACCACATGGGAGATGGGTGGATGAAATTCGAAAGTATGCAGGGGTGACATGGAGGAGACTGGCACAAGACAGACCGTTGTGGAGGAAACTTGGGGAGACCTTCGTCCAGCAGTGGATTGATAATGGTTGACAATGATGATGATGATGACATGTATTGGGGGATGTAAGGTCAGGTGATGCGTAACATCACAGCCTCTCCTTGACAAATGTCAACCCCGCCATCTCGTGGTACATCCTGTTCCCACTAAAGGGGCTCTGACGACCGCCAATAGCGGTATAACTATACCATCGGGATTAGAGGAAATGCTATCCCACACTCACCAACCCGCTTGGCCAGCGTGGTGAGTTATGGCCAAACCCCCCCAAAATGACTCCACAACTTAAATCTTGGCCCTCAGTCTCCGGCAGCTGGAATGTACCTGGCCAAGGCAGCGGCCAGTGCGACATGAAGGCAGAGGGTGCTAAGAATCCCCGGAGGACCGGACTAGGCTGCCATCTGATGCTGACCTTGGCTACGTACAACGGACGCTCCCTATCTTCTTATTCAAGGCTTCTTGAATTGGAAGAGGTACTACAAAGGATCAAGTGGGACATCGTCGGGCTAAGTGAGGTAAGGAGAAAAGGAGAAGATCTCATGGAACTGAAAAGTGGACATCTCTTCTACTATCGTGGGACAGATACTGGCAGAACTAGTGATGTTGGATTTATAATAAACAAGAAACTGAAGGATAAAGTTGTAGAAGTTGAAAGTTCCTCTGACAGAGCTGCACGGCTTGTTATCCAACTCTCGAAAAGATACCAGGCTCAGATTATTCAAACTTATGCACCCACCACAAGTCATGCTAAAGAAGAAATTGAAGAATTTTATGAGGAAATTCGTGATCTAAATAATAAAGGTAAGCAGCACTTGAAGATAATTATGGGAGATTTCAATGCGAAAATAGGGCAACGGCAACAGAATGTAACTTCAGTAGGTAAATTCGGTCACGGCAACAGAAACCAGCGTGGAAATACTCTCGTTGAGTTTGCAGAGGCAGAAGGGTTTTTCATCTTGAACTCCTTCTTCAAGAAAAAGCCACACAGGAAATGGACATGGAGACATCCAAATGGGACGACAAGTGAAATTGATTTTATTATGTGTAACAAAAAATTCGTCATAGAAGACTGCAGTGTGCTAAACAAGTTCAACACAGGTAGTGACCATAGATTGGTGAGATGTAAGATGCACCTCAACACTAAACTTGAACGTGGCAAGCTCATAAGACAAACAAAATGTATTGACATAACCAACCTTAAAAAACACCATAATACCTTCAAGTTGGAACTGAAGAACAGGTTCTCTGCTTTAGAAGGCCTAACATCGGAAGAAATGGACATCTCTGAAGTTAACAGAAAAGTAACCAAAGCTCTTATGGAAACAGCAACAAAATTAGCTGGGTCTAAGAACAAGTTGCATGTAAATAAATTATCTGGAAAAACGAAAATGTTGATGCAAAAAAAGAAGAGAGATGAGGACAACTAAAGAAGATGTGACTTCCAAAGTGGAATATATAGAGCTATGCAAGACAGTAAGAAAAAGTATCACTGAAGACTTAAGGAAATTCAACTGTGAACTAGTAAGGAAAGCAATTGAAAACAACCAAAGCCTAAAGATAGCGAAGTGACATCTCAGTAAGGGGAAAAAACTGATTATGGCACTGAGAAAAGAAGATGGTTCTGTAACAAGAAATAGAGGCGAAATTTTGACAAGAGTGAAAGATTTCTACTCCAAATTATATGAAAGGGATGATACATGTACTCCAGACATCATGAAAGGTACCAGTACCAGAGTTCTTCCAGTCCTTCCAGCAGAAGTTGCACATGCAATCAAGAACATGAAGCGGGGAAAAGCTCCAGAAGATGGAATTACTGTAGCCATCATACAAGAAGCAAGTGGAGAAATCGAAACAGTACTCGCCCAAATTTTCACTCGATGCCTTAATGAAGGGAAAATTCCTGAGGATTGGAACAACGCTACAATGATCTTGCTACATAAAAAAGGTGACATTGAGGATCTCAGGAACTACAGACCTATCAGCCTCCTATCAGTGGTTTATAAAATCTTCACTAAAGTTCTTTCACACCGCTTGAAGGTGACACTGGACATGGCTCAACCGAGAGAACAAGCTGGATTCAGGAGTGGCTACAGCACAATAGATCATATCCACGTACTGAGAGAACTAATTGAAAGAGCGAGGGAATATGAGCTTCCATTGTGCATGGCTTTTATCGATTATGAAAAAGCCTTTGATTCGGTGAAACCATCAGCAGTTGCAATGGCTCTGAAATCCTGCGGTATTGAAGATGCATACATTAATATTATTAATAACATCTATGAAAATGCAAGTGCAAAGATTCGGCTGTTTGAAAATACAACACACATAAAAATTGGAAAAGGAGTGAGACAAGGTGACACCATATCTCCGAAGCTCTTTAATGCCACATTGGAAAATGTCTTTCAATCACTGAACTGGGAAAACAAAGAGATAAAGATTAATGGAGATTATCTAACCCACCTTCGTTTTGCTGATGACATAGTCATTTTTGCAACTACCCCATCAGAGCTACAGAATATGATCCAGGAACTTACTGACAAGAGTAAAGAAGTGGGATTAAAAATGAACTTTCAGAAGACAAAAGTGATGTACAATGCTTTTACAAGAAATGAAGATTTATCGATTGATGGAGAAAAGCTGGAGATAACAGACACGTACGTTTATCTTGGACAGCAGATATCAAGTGAGGGTCACATTGGTGAAGAAATTAATCGGCGTACAAAACTTGCCTGGAGAGCTTTTGGAAGAAACAGCATAATTTCAAGAGCAATATGCCATTATGTCTTAAAAGAAAAGTGTTTGATCAATGCATCCTTCCAGTGCTTACGTATGGTGCAGAGACGTGGACCTTAGCTAAAAGAGACATACAAAGGCTGCAAACAACTCAAAGCTGCATGGACAGGTGCATGCTTGGTGTAACCAGGAGAGATAAGAAGAGGAACACGTGGATCCGAAAAATGACAAGAGTGGAAGACATCATGATCAGAGTTAAATCCCTGAAATGGCAATAGGCTGGACATACTGCCAGAAGAACAGACCATCGATGGACAGCCGAAATTTTAGATTGGATTCCAAGGGACAGGAAAAGACCCAGAAGAAGACCACATGGAAGATGGGTGGATAAAATTCGAAAGTATGCGGGAGTGACATGGAGGAGACTGGCACAAGACAGACCGTTGTGGAGGAAACTTGGGGAGACCTTCGTCCAGCAGTGGATTGATAATGGTTGACAATGATGATGATGATGATGACATGTATTGGATATAATATATGTATTTGAGGTAGTATATATCCTTGATTTAGTATGAATATGTAGTACATGTATTAGATGCAGTATGTATGTATTGGATATGATATCCATGTATTTGATGTATTGGATATAATATCTGTATTTGATGTATTATGTATTGGTTACAATACATATGCGTTTGATGTAGTATATATGTATTGGATATATCTGATATGTACTTAATGTATATATGTATTTGATGTTATATAGGGGTGGCACTGCTGATCGCATTCTTCACAAATAATTTGCGCAAAAAAATATTTTGGTGTTGGAAAAAATATTGGTGATTATGGTTTTTAATGATATTGCCTAATAAAACATTACCATAACACTTTATTTGTATGATTTTTATATTTCCAATGGGAGTGAAAAAAATGGCGACTTCAGATTAAAATTGGTAAAAAAGTATTTAATGTGGCGGAAACTTTACAAAAGCCAGAGCAACCACTGTTACGTATCTATATATTTTGGATGTGTCTGATATGTACTTAATGTGTATATATTTCATTTGATGTATCTTGAATGTGTTTCATATGTGCTTGGTGCAGTATATACACTATATCTTTTAGATGTATTTCATATGCACTTAATGCAGTATGTACGTATTTGATCTTATATATGTGTATCTTATGTTGATAAATATCTTGAATGTATTTCATATGTACTTGATATAGTATACATACCTGCCAACATTGGCAAGAGCCTTGTGAATAGGAACTAGTATTATTGCAGGGCACACAGACGCTTTTTTACAAAATGACCCATCTCTTTGTGAAAAAGAAATGTGTCACAAGGACGCTAATAAAACAAACAACACATGCGAAACACAAAGTTGATTCTACTGGTGAGGGCACTAAAGGTAGCTTTGTGCTATTAAAGTTCAGAGTTCGAAACTTCCACCAGTAACAGTCCGATGCATTCAGAATTCCACAACACTTCACAGAAATCCAAATCCAAAATTTGTAAAAAAATGCAATATGTCAATTTTTACAAATTTTCAACTCTGTTACTCCCAGGTGGTGGATTTCCTGCTCCCTTATCAGCTTAAATGCAAAAATTTATGGGATGGGGAATATTTAACAACGCAGCAGAGCAGGAACATCAGTGGGGGGGTCGCTTACATGAGAAATTTTTTCTCGGTCTGACTTCTGGTTTTGGAAAATTTCCCCCTCTTTTTGAAGCTGAAATAAAAACATTTATACAGTACAATTTTATTTAACAATAATACTGGACAAAAGCAAGATCGCGAGAAAAATAAAGTACCATTGCGGAAAAAATCTTAACTCAGTCGACCTGCTGTTTTAGAAAGTTTTGTAAAAATGAAATTCCATCCTACGACGAACACCCCCTACCCCCACCCTATTTCTGTTCACGTTCACTAGTGCATCGATCTCATAAGGAACAAAATAACAACAAAAATGTCCAAATTCCTCAAATTTGTGGAAGAACCTTATGCCTGAAGACTACAGGGAAATTTCTACGGCGTCTGAATTCTGTTTTTGCAAATTGCTGCATACAGTTTCAAGCTGAAATACAAACATTTATGAAATATAATGATATTTAACAAGAATACTGGACACAAAGACAGCACGGGAGAAAGAAAATTATGATTACCACCAAATTTTTTACTCTAACTACTGTTTTCAAAAGTTTTGAAACACCAATACTGCCCCCAGACGGAAGACGATGCTCCTCCCCAAATTCTCTTCAGTTTTGCATCGATCTTGAGAATGATCTAAATGACAAAAAAGGCGGAATTCCGTGAATCCGCTTATGAATATCATGTATATCATAAAATTATAGAAAAAAGTAAAAGTGAAAATTTGTAGAATCCATAGTTTCGACAGTGAGTCCTGTAGTCAGACAACAAAATCTGTAGAAACAATGGACATTTTGTTGTAGTTAGCAGGTATGCAGTATTTGCATATGTAGCATTATATTTCTTGGATGTATTTTGTATGTACATGAAGTAGTATATATACATTTGACGTAGTATATGTTTTGATGTAGAAATGATAGCAGAGAACCATTTTATGCTTGGATAATAAAACACCTTGAATCAGCACTCTAACTCTATTTCATATCTCATTGGTTATTTAAATAGGGCAGGATTCCAATAATGAAGCAAAATTTTTTATGCACTATTTATTACAGACTAAACTTTATGAATAGTAAGATCTTTCGTTTGAAACGCCAGCCTTGTTCACACTAAAAGCAAGCACTCACGTGGTTGACATAATTTCTTTAGCTGTTGCCAGTAGAGATTTCCAAATTATCAGAATACTGAAGAGTGCATCCAAATTGCAAGAGAATTTCAATGCTTTCTCTGTAGCTTAATAAAAATTTATTGGAGAAGGGTGCAATTCTTTTGGAACAATTCCAAATTTTTTGTTTCATTATTGGTTTCTTCATATTATGTGAAATGGCCTTCCTACCAATAGGGCAGGGTTTTTTTTTATAAATGCTATTTAATCATAGATTATTGGTAAATGTGATGCACAATTGTGTTTACACCTAAGAAATTTAGGCTTTCAGGAATTAAAAATGTTACACTTCACTCAGCACTGAGTTCAGCTTTTTTAATTGATTACTCAGAACTAGTGTAACCAGACGTCTCGATTTTAGCGGGACAGTCCTGCTTTTTAGCTCTATGTCCCACTGTCCCCCCTAATCCTTCATTGACCATGAAATGTCCCGCTTTTTGGAAACTGTTGACGAAGTCCCCTCCTCATGCAGTTGGCATCATCCACCCCCACCCCAAGTCATTTTTTGAGTCAGGAAAAGTGTCCCAATATTCTGCATACTTTTTTGAAAACCCAGGCTCAGATCTTTGATTAAACTTTGTCCACAGTCAAGCAGTAATCTTCAATCAAAACATTAAAGTGGTTGAAGGGCAAACTGTGTCAGCAGTAGATGTGAAGAGGACAATAGGTGACCTGAAACAAAATGTGTTATCAAAAAAAGAAAAAGTGTTTCTGCCCTATTCTGCTAGATCTTAAATGAAAAAGCTGCATTCTGATGGCTTGGTAGATGAACTGTCTATTCTAAAAACAGTACATGAGTTTTATGACACATCTGCTTAAGTTTTTGGATCAGTGGGATACTCATTTCAAAGACTAGCTGTTTTCAGTGGGCATCATTAAATGCTTCACCTACCTGGTCATATATTGAAAAATCAATGTACTATCTTTCACAGAAAAACTTTTTCAAGATTAAATATGATACAGAATTGTATGACGAATGCATATATGTTACTAGCTATGCAAATGAGGATAAAATATCTCAATGGAACAATAAATTGCCAATGCAGCAGCGTTGGGTTGAGATGTTCACACATTTCAAAAATAAGAACATTCAACATAAACATATGGCAAAACTTATTCAGTATGTGCTTTGTTTGCCAGGATCAAATTCACCTATGAAACAAATTTCCTCTCATGTTAATAAATAGTGGGCATCAGAAAAAACTCAACTGTCTATAAGCAACACTAAAAGCATTGTTGATTACAAAGGTTATTTTAAAGAAATCATGACAATATTTTTTTTAATTTCTAAAAAATAAAAAGTTATTAAAACAAATTGTATCCCATGAGAAATATGAGCAGAAGTCTGCTGCATAAAGGGTGTAATATATTATTAAAAAAGTATCCTCTGCAGAATGCCAAAAAAATTCTAGTTTACTATATTTATACAATTATGTTATATATATTTTGTTAGTTAAAACTCAAAGGCTACAATTGAATGTGCATGTACAGTTAAATGTGAAATAAATCAACCATCAAATTTCTGCATTGATATTTTATTTTAAAACTGTAAATAGTGTGCTGGTACTGCTTTAATTAAAATACAAAAAAATATTGAAAAACATCAAATTTGTTTTAAAAAATGGGTGTCTACCTCAGCCGATTTTAACAATCCCATCCCAATGCACACTGGTTCATGAGAGGTAATTGCAGTTGATGTACATTGCTTGATTCAGGTAGGTCAGGTTAATCTTTTGCTAATTTAGAAAATTAATTTATCACTTACATTTCATAAAGCCACAAAATAATTTAATGAAAACTACCACATTTTTGAAGTAAATAAAGCATATTTTTATTGAACCTAAATATGGAGAATTAGGTAATTATAAAAAAAATCTCATTAAATATGGTTAACATTCACTTTAGAGAATCATTTTGAGACCCTGGGTTTTGGTAAATAATAACTATCATGGTTAATCGTTTGTCATGTGAGCTTGACTAACCATGTCGTACCTGTGCTACTTTTTGGTCCTGAAAAAATGGTCACATTACTCAGAACATATGTTCAGCTTGTCTTCTGACATATAAATTAATACAAAAATCAATGTTCATTGTAAACTTTTGAGTGAGTCTGTGCCTCAAAAAATCTGACTTCCATATAGCTGTTAATTTTATTCACCCCCTACCTCAATTCCATATGTTACAACTAATACTCAGCCCATAAAAAAATACAATTTCAACATCTGCAATGCTACTTAATCAAATTTATTAGTATATCATTTGTAAATTTGCTTGTTCATAATAAACTAATTTTCACTTTAAAGTATAAATTGTAATTTATTATGAAGGTGCTGCTAGTGATATCAGTCAGTTTTGTTGTTCTTGGAAGGAACAATGCTAATATGAATTTGAAAGAAGTTCAACTAAATTGCATGTAGGGTAATTTTAAAGCCAATTCAAGATACATAAGCAGGTCATACGAATATCAACTAAAGTAATTGTACAAAGCCAAATGTATATAGCATTTTTTGTTTCTGATTGAAAACTAATTATTCCTGCAGAACTTTTTTCTGATCATAAAATAATGCATCAAAGAAAAGAAGCATACCCACAGTATTTCTATAGCTTACGGCTACAATTCAGACCATTAAAAAGAAATGTTTGGAGTGAAATTTTTTATTTAAATCCACTTCAAAACACTTCTCCCAAATAGTCAATGTTGCCACAGGTGATATACACAGCTAGAGCAAAATGTTTTTCACAGTAGTACAAGTATTCAAAGGCTTGGTCCCCTGACTTCTGTTGGGAAAACAAAAAGAAGGGGAGGAAGTTGCATAATACACAAGTTTAAGATACATGAAATACACTAAAGTTGTAAACTGCCAAAATTTTTTTAATAACAGGTTTATTCTGAAATGCAAAACAAAAAATTAAATATTAAACTGATATGAACAGACTTGTTCGATTAAGGTGACGCTGGATGTGCTTTGAAGAAATTTCAGCGGAAACTGAAATGCAATCCCACTTCTTAAGCCAACAAATGAAATCGTACCTACATTTTAGTAAAACTTTTGGTCTTCTTTTATAGACATAAAACTAATCAGAAAACAATGTAGGTTCTCAATAGCCTTATTTCAACTTAAAAATAAACAGCAAAAATTGATTTTTTTTAAACTACATAAAACATACATATCTCGTGTAAAAATAATCATAAATGAATTAATGCTGTGTACATACTGCATATGTACTACATACAAGCACTGTAAATCTATGCAGACTGAATGAAATCAATCTTTTTTTTTTTCTTTAACCTTATAATAACCATGACCCCAAAATCTTGTATCATCCTAAATATCATATAGCCCAAAACTGTCTGTTGGTTCACTTCTTTGTTTAGTAACAACAATAGTGACTGAGGGTGATACCTGCTAATCCCCCACAGGTCGTGCAAATTTGAAAAGCAGAAAAGGGCAGGAAATCTGACTCATTCTAGACAGGTATTTCGGGCGGCTATGGTCCTTTGTATATACAGGTGTTTTGGGCATTAAAGTGTTCAAGCAGGAAAAAAACCCCGATAATTGCAAGTATTAGTACACTAGAACATAAAAAAAAAAAAAAAAAAAAGCTACATACATCTTATGAAATACCTAGTATAACAATGCTAATGGCTACACCATTTGTTGCAACAAAATAATGTTCTGCCTTCTAGGGACAGAAAAGTTCCATGTTTTGTTTATATGGTTTTCCAATTATATGTTAATTTTACTTGGTTCTTTAAAAACTGTATAGACAGAGTTTCACTGTATATATATCTCCACTTACAATAAGCAGAAATAACTACAGCAGGAAACAAAATAGTTAAAATAAAAAACATAAAAGCAAACAAGCAAGGAGAAAATAATGGAGTGCAGAACACTTTGAAAATGCTGAGCTTTGGCTTTATCAAGGACCAGCAAAACTCAGCATTTACTCATTTCCACAAAGACCTAGTTGAGCATGGGTTTCTACTATGTCATAAATACAGGTACAAGTCCCCAAAAATCACTAAAAACCATAACTGCCCACATAGGCTCGGAAACTTAAATATTAAGCAAAATTTTTAACTTTGCATTACATCTATGACATATCTGGCCCAACACATAACTCCTCATTGTTCACAAAAACAGAAAAACTTCAATACAGAGCCCGAAAGTATTGCAAGATAGGCGTAGAATTTAGACCAATGAAACAAAAAACAAAACCTGAGAAAAGGCTGCGAAAGAACAAAAACTTTTTTTTTTTTTAGATGTACAGAGCAATGCAAAATTGCCCAACTTGGAAGACTAAAAAAATAGTAAAATAAAACTCATGACGCACTTCCAAATCACAAAACAGTTACAATTTTAAATTACTTTTCCCTTTCTTTAATTTTATGTTCAAAGAATAATTTTATAGCCACTGTTTCCAGTGAAGGGAGAAAGCCAGTGTCAACACAAACACACCACATTCAGGACTTGAACCCAGCCCACTCGGGTGAACGATCACAAGCTAGTGTTTAGACCACTAGAGCAGTGTTCTGTATTGCTGGCCCAAGGAATACATAATCTTCAATGCCTAATATATACACTCTTTGCGAAAAAAAGAAATGAAGCACCCTCAGAAAATTGTTCAATCCTGTTGAAGCTCCACATGTAAGTACTCACGGCCAAATATGCAAATGATTAAAAAATAGCAACCAACAATTAAATAGTAGCCCACCATAGTGCAAGGGAACAATGCATCGAAAAGGGTATATCAAAGCTCGCATGCAGTGGCAGCTGTAACAGCAGATTGTAGTTACATTAACCTCCACTGACTGTGAGGATGCCTCGACTTCAGATCCATGCATGACATGAGCGAGGATGTATAATTGGGCTGGGAGACACTGGTTAGTTAAGTGGCGGTAACGCCAAGCGTTTGGGTCAGAGCAATGCAGCAATTGGATGATGTTGACTTCAAAGGGTCGAGGAGGACACAACCCAGTGGACAGATTGGGCGATTGTAATGAGTTACTTGAACAGAAATGAAATCCTTGCTCTCAACCATTTGTGGCATCACCTACAGGTATGGAAGTGGTTATGCAGACTGTTGCTAGAAGACTTGCAGCACAGTGACAACATTTAAAGAGGCCACTGCTACCTACCACTGACCAGTATATACATGTCTGGTGACTAACCAGCCAGCACATGGATCCTGCCTTTACTGTCAAACAGCGCATGGCTCACACACTTGCATGTGTGTGTAAGGGGGCTTATCTGGGGAGCCATTTTTTACAACAGCTTGACATTCTTGGTAGTCCTTCATGCCAGCCTTACAGCTCAACCGTGCGTACATGATCTATTGTGTTGCCATTCCTGTTGCAGCATCACCGAGCAATTTTGAACAGGAAAAAGCCTCATGATAATGAACATAGCAATCAGACATCACTGAATTGACTATAATTACTGCTCCATATGTAATATCAATCACATCAAAAAACGTTGAAAATTTCATCACCCTGGAGTGGGAAATTTTTCTGATGCGATTGATATTACGTATGGAACAGCAATTACAGTCAATTCAGCGATGTCTGATTGCTGTGTTAATTATCATGATATATTGCCCACATATTATAAGAATATTTTCCCACACTATGCAGGGTAAACCCTGGCCACGCACAGCTCTTCAAGGCCTGTCTTCATAATGTTGACACCCTTCTGTGGCCAGCCCGATCACACATCTCACCAATCAAATGTTTGGATGCCATTTGGCGTGTTATACCTCAGGACAGCATCCGTAAACTGTATGCTGTCCTGTATGCATCTATGCCTCGCAGGTGACGCTGCAATGTATCAAAGCCGCAGGTGACGCTGCAATGTACTGGCTTGCCTCCCTGGTGTAGCTGTTTTATCCAAATATATTGCCCATCTGTTCTGGAATTGTAATAATTTCTTTTCCTATACATGTACATACCAACTTTCATCTTGATTGGATGATTCTTTCTGTGTACTTCATTTTTTTGGCAGAGTATATTTTTACTGCTAGTAAGTCAAAAAATTTCTTCCAAGGTCATTTTCCACGTTATTTTGCAGTGTAATAATAAACCTGGTTATCTTATGGCAGTAGTTCTTTAGAAATTATAGAGAATAAACAAAACAATCCCAAATTTCCTCAGGGTACATATCATTTGAAAAAGAAACTTTACATAATTTGTACACTACTATTACAACAGTATGCAACTAAGAAATGTTACTAAATTACAAGAGAAGTAAATGAGGTGGCAGGAAGAAATCGTAGATACACCCTAAGGTACCACTAAGTATATGTGCAAAAGAGAATCCAAGGAAAATATTTGATTTGATTGGGAGCAATGGCTATCATGACCAACTCAGTGGGATATAAGTTGTTGGCTGTCCCTAATTTAGGGCCAATGGTTCCAGTGAAAGGAGACAGCCACTGCTGTAAGACAAGCACAACATCCATGCCTAAATAAGGTTTGAACCCCAACCCATCTCGGACCAATGATCAGAAGCCAGCGCTTAGACCACTGCGCCAACCCAAGGAAAATAGTGACTCTTCAATGGTTAATATTTCAATAACAAAATATTTTCTTTTGCTGCTTCATTTAAGACACTCTTACCTTGATGTAGTCATATTTCTTGGTATGTTAGTGATGTTAAAGCTTCATAATAGACAGACTGAAAGAAAAGTACATTACACAGGTGCTCATACTAGTAGTCTGTAACCTTCCACATGACATAAAAAGTAGCAGTGCCTATGTTCAATTAACAAAACTTTTTCATGATGTTTAATTTTCTTCAATCTCAATAAGTTGGTAATAATGGATATATTTAATTTACACAGTGCTTTAATGGTGTTGTGAAACAGAGAAAGAAGAGTAGAAAAGAAGCCAATGAAATTAGATGGCTAGAAAAAATTGATGTGTTATACATTATGTAACTTTAAGTCAACAAAGGTGGGAGTATATTCTACAGCTAGAGGTTGTCACACCATAGAATACAGATAAATTCCTTTAGTAACTGTCACTGTGACATGTGCAGAAAATGCCCTTTTAGTTTCATTAACAGAGCAAAGAAACTCCCAATAAATAATTACATTACTTATTCAACATTTCATTCCTATAAAACACTATTATAAACATTTGTGTAAAAACTTATTATTCAACATTTCATTTCTATGCTACTTATTTACATTTGAATTGAAACAAATTTTCCCATGAAGCCTACTGAACTACTTGATGCACTGATTAAAACATGAACATTAACACTGTTTCTAACATTTAAGCAAAATTCCAAAACGCATTTGAAAGGTTCTGATTAACAGCATGCTGAATTACATATATACGCTAATGTTGTGGGGGTGGGAGGATACTAAATTAAAATGAAGTTGGCATATGCAAATTTAAATTTAAAATTCCACCCTTTCCCTCAGAGTATGGATATTAAAGTAGACAAGCAAAACTTACGGGTATTTCTATATGAAGACCCAATTTATTCCCACAACTGATGACAATAATAGGAAATTAGTTGTTGCAGTACATGACAGTTATTCCACTTTTATGGCCGAAAAAAAAAAAAAAAAAAAAAAAACAATTTGTGTTATTCAAGGACTTTTGCTGTCTGTGACGTGCAAAATAAATGGGCAGAGCCCCAAATCCGAATCCACCCACTAGTCTAAGCTAATGTGGATACATGCTATTGACTAACATATATTAATCACACAACACATGACAAACTCAAGAAATCAATTTTGTAAAAGACCAGTCGGTCTGCATTTATTTGTAAACAATTTAATCAGTGATTTTAAATTCCCTTTCTTTTTGTAATTTGAATTTCTGCTTTGCTTTCCACAAACACACAGGAAGGTTACATAAATTTTACATTTTTGTTTATATTTCTACACAGCAATTTTTTTTTCGATTCCTTAAGGACAACTTTGAGAAAAAAAATGTTGTATACTTTCTAGCGTTATTCAATATATATATATATATTTTTTCAGGCAATTTTACTCTTACATGGGAGGTGTTGGCCAAGATTCTAAAATCTAGTTTTTTTTTTGTTTTTTTTTTGTTTTTTTTTTATTTTACGTCACCACATTTTCTAAACTGACAGAAATATTACCTTGGGGAGTAACTCCCAGAACAAAGTAGATTTTTTTTTTTTTTTGTATTTAGTTTAGTTGTTTGTTTGTTGTTTTCAAATAGGAAGGTAAAAAAAAAGAAAGTCTCGTAGTGAGAAAAGAGTCAACTTCTGAAGGACCAACATGGCGGCTAGTAGGTTAGACGTTCGGTGTGACGAGGATGATTTAAAAATTTCTGCTTACCGCTTCCGGAATACAGCATACCTCTCCACGTTTTGTTTCACCTCTAGTCTCTGAAGAAATGGGTACCTCCAGTGTACAGGACTGGCACTAGCAGAAGTCCAGGAAGTTAGTCCTTCGGACTGCAATGTGAATTTTTTTTTCTGTGGATGTTCTAATTACATCTACCATGGGACTGGTAGTACAGCAGCAGTTCTCCTTCGGAGCAGCCCTTAGCACACATCCCAGGATGATAACCCTTTGTTTTGTTTTTTTTAATGATGAGTCGATGTGACGGGTTGATTAGCGAACTTGCCCGGTCGCTGAGGTAAGCAGGCTCTTCCAAGAGCCGACGCTCCGGTTACAAACCCGCACATGGAGACAGGGAGCAAATCCCTTTTTTGTTAATCCTATGCTGCTCTTAGTTTTCGGTTTCCTTTTTGCCGTCGTTCATCTTTCATTTACCGGGGAGGCTATAAAGGACTTCCCGAGAATTTGGGATATCTCGGGGACCACGAAATTTTCTTCATCTTCCGGAGAGGACTCGGTCTTAGCAGCCAAAAAAAGTAATCGAAGAGTGTCAAAAAAAAAAGAAATTTCAACTCACACGTCTTCTCCGAAGGATGAGAGAGTACGCCAGCGCCCTCTGCACCGACGCTACTTTCCTCCAATAAGATTGCCCCCATCCAGCTGTTGCGTGAAAAACGCGGTCGCCCCCCACACCGCTTGACTAACGCTTGCGTCTTATGACATAACATGGAAAGGGCGATTCCAGATGCGAAATTTATCACCATTTGCAAAAGAGTGAACGCATTCCAAAATGTGTAATCTGATACCACTCTGCCTTCAACGACTTTCTCTTCTCCTGGGAACGCAGGTGCACTGCTGGCCGGAAATGCTTGACCAACTTCTGGTCATCCCATAAATAAAGAGAGAGATGCTGCAAACCACCCCCCTCTGCGTACCAGCAACACTTGGTAAACCCGAGTACGCGTAAAGCTTTTCCCTGTTACTGGGGCCGGAAGCAAGCTGAGCTTTTCTTTCACACCATCCCGTAAGAAAGAGGGGGGGGAAGCAAGGAACCTTTCTGGTTAACCATCTCTACGTGGTAGCTTCACTTCAAGACAGAAGACGGGGGAGGAATAAAAGAAAAAAATAAATCTCAAAGTTATCATGTACATTTATATGGCACCTTTATACATATATATCCATAAGTCTACGCGGGACAGACTGTTCCATACAACAAATACTTATTTCCTAATTATATTTGTAATCGACACAGAATTTTCTTTATAATGGTGGTTACATAAATACAAGTAGATGGTCGATCAACACCATAATTACTATACACACACATATACCTATATATATATATATTTCTCTTTTTTTTTTCTCTTCTTCTCCCAGAAAAATAAAAGAGGAAAACAAATTTATGAAATGACGTTACAACGATTCACCTAAAATACAATATCCTCACTCCGACCTACTGACAGCATAAAAAAAGAACTACAGTTACCTAAAGTACACACACACACACAGAGCACACTCACCAGAAAGATAGATTAATTTTGAAAGAGAAATTTCCGAGACAAGATTTCTGACTTTTTCTCAACCTTTTTTTTTTTTTCTTAAGAGGACATATATATGGATATATATATCCACCACCTGCACAATGCCAAGAAAAGTGAGAGACCACCTAAAAAAATTATGATCACACATTTTCTCATTTTCTTTTATAGAAAATGCGTTGGACTGTTGTCAGTCCTGAATGAAAATTCACATAAATTGGCCAGATTTATGTGTTTCCAGGACTGAGCAACAGGACAATACATTCTTTCCCCGGGAATAAAAGGCAAAGATTCCCAGAGGTGAGTGCAGGAAGCACAAAAAAACTCGAAATCTGAACTTACTGTCAGGCATTCTGTGTACCTAACGACGTACAGCTAACACACACACAAAAAAAACCATTGGTAAGCAAACCCTACAACAGTCAAAAGGCATGAATGCACTGCTGTTGGACTAAGCTGACCTTACGAATGCAATCTAATGAAATGGCGAAATACGAAATCTCAAGCACATCATACACCTACGTTGCACCCAAAGGCAAACACCGTCACATCATCAGACACTCAGACCACTAGACTGTGAATCCGAATTTGGATTACCTCTTTTCTCACAACCCACACCCAAAATACACTGATAACAAAAACACTACACGGAACAAAGCTTAACTTATATTGCTAGACCACTGAAAAAAAAAAAATTTTTTTCTCTTTTACCCTGAACTTTGCTATTTATTTTCTTTTCAGAATTGACCATGGGCTTTATATGGCCACCCCTACTAGTGCATCACATACCAGCTCGTTTATTGTCACAATCTCACCTTACATTTGTAACTCTAAGTCGTGACTCTTTGCCCAGGATCAATTTCCCGAGAATCACAATTGAAAAACCACAAGCCCCAAAACATTAAATTACATATCAAGAACCTTTACACAATCTTTATACTACCAAAATTCCATAATCACTTAAAATTGTCACACTATAACTTGCAGATCTCAGTTTTCCTCAACGTTCTTGGGTACTTTACCAAGGAAAAATTCACTTTCCTGCCCCAAAGTTTCTTCAAGGCACCACACATTACCTCATTAGAATAGTTTGCCCTTAGCATACTCATCTCTACTTGCCTTCTTAGATAAGTAGACCCCAACATGAGGACAGAAAACCAGAATTGGAAAGAAAATCAAAATTTCCCTCATATTTACATTATTCAGGAAACAACTATGGTATCACACTCAATCACCAACCCACTATATCTTTTCCTGAAACTATCATTTATCAATTTCTGCAACTCGCCTTCATATAAATGTATCAAATCACTGTCCTGCCGAACTTGAAGAAACTCTTCATAACGAAACAAAAAAAAACACAAAATATTATCAATTTCACCTCAACCCACCATACAACAAATACCTTCCCTACTTCCCAGAATCTCCTAGTACTTGAAAGGAGAGAAAAAAAAATTATATCAATAAATGGAGAAATAAGGCAAATTTATCCTTCATATTTCTGTCAACACTAAAGTTCCCCACTACTACTGAAGGAGAAAATAAAATCACTAGCACAACAACACATGGCATAATACAATATTTTACTGGTGCACCAGAGGTATGTACAAATACTATTTACAAGCAACGTTGCCTTGATACCATAAGCTAGGCGTTTAGCCGAGCCACAAAACCCCTGCTGTCCCTTGGACGCAGGCCATATCTGGAGGAATTTGGGACCTCCCCTCGCCGGGGTGTCTCTCTAACCTGGGGTGCAACTACCTCCCTCCTGGGAGTACTCGTAGGAGTTTGCCTTCTCACAGGTTCTTGACTCATAAAGGGAGTACTATCTCTCACTGGTACTGACATATTCGGCTCTGTGGGCCGCCTTACCAACCAGGGCATGAAATAGGTGTTTGCTCCTTCTGATGATGTCGTTGGCTGTGTTCGGGAAGAACCAGCCTCCTGAGGTTCACTGTGCCTCTCAGGACTGTGTGAATTATCACTTTCCCTATTTACTCTGGGAAACATAGGTCGATCTCTCACCTTGGTGAGCCTGTCTACATGAACCAACTCTCTATGCCGGGGATCAGGTATGAAGGTAATCTCATAGTTTACTGGTGGAAGTTCGGCTGCATCTTCCCTCGACTGCAGCTCTAGCTCCCTCTGTCGACGTGCCTGACTCATATTGTTAACCAAATTATCTCCTTACTAATTATGAAACACAAGAAAAGCACTGTATTAATATACTACACGCCCACTATCTAACCACTATGCCTCCTATGCACTATAGCAAATCCTACACTTCTTCCTAATAATTAGTACATAGCAGAACTCAGAACATAAAAATCAACCCTAACACTGTATTTCCTAAGTGCATAACCCAAAATACACTATGACAAAATTTACTACATATTCTATCAAATATCAAACTGACACACATATACAAGACGAACAGGAAACTACACTCCTACACATGCAACACTCTTACCAAAACTATATTGAAAGAGAGAAGGAAGAGGCGAAAAAAAAAATTAAGTATCCGAGAAGTTCAAAAGTTCCTTCTCTAACCTTGTTCACTCAAAAATAGGCTGCTTCACCTCACATAAACTAAATATCAATGCTAAAGCCCTACAACTAACTACAATTACCCAAAATTGCACTCTGATCTTCAACACCAACTACTGCATGAAATTCAAGTCTGTCTCAAATTAAATTATGCCCTCTATTCACTAAATCATGAAGTTGACTAGTGAGAAGCTATCCTTATACATGTGCCAAAGAAAAGTAAAGGAAGCAAAAATAACAGAACACTGCACATGCACACTACACTGGGAGAAGAGAAAAAACTGAACTTTCTTATGACACCTAATGACAAAACACAACAACAACAAACCCAATGCAATTCTGCAATTTAAAGTATGTGTACTATTTCTGTGCACTCTTGTGGTGGGTGTATCAGTCATGTAAAACGCAGTGAACAAGTGTCATAAATGCAATCAATGCAAACAAGTATCTATGTAAACAAGGTGAATAAGTGTCATATATGTTAACAATGCAAGCAAGTATCATATGTAAACAAGGTGAACAAGTGTCATATATGTAAACAAGGCAAGCAAGTATCATATGTAAACAAGGTGAACAAGTGTCATATATGTAAACAAGGCAAACCAGCATCATATGCAAACAATGTGAGAATTGTTATTAATGTACTCCTGTAACAGTACTACATATGAAACTACTAATTCAGAATTGTTGTATATATATATATATGTCCACACTGTGTTTGTGTTTAGGATGTATAACCTTGAAACTATCAGGTATGTAAACACTGTAACCATGCTATACGTGTAAACACTATGTATCACTTATGCCGATGAGAGGATGTTATATATATAAAAACTTTGTGTCACACATGTAAACAATATTGATAAGTGTCAGGTGTAGTACACAGCTGTTTTCAATCACTCTAATTGTAGCACAACACAATAAAAGCATTTATCAAAAATTTCAGCATGCAAAACAGAAAAAGGTCAATGGGAGTTGGTGTAACCTGAAAACCTGCCTAAATGCCTCTGAGAAATAAATTCAGAACCTTTACTGTAAATTGCTTAAACTGGTGTTGAATCATTTAAACAGTCTGCCCTTACAATATGCCGAAGGCTTTTCATAGCCTTACACACTTTCAACTTTAAAATCTTATTTGGTAGAATATAATAACATATGTAAAGTCAACAGCATGATATCCTGTGGTCACGGCACCATTTATGTTGTGGGGGTGGGAGGATACTAAATTAAAATGAAGTTGGCATATGCAAATTTAAATTTAAAATTCCACCCTTTCCCTCAGAGTATGGATATTAAAGTAGACAAGCAAAACTTACGGGTATTTCTATATGAAGACCCAATTTATTCCCACAACTGATAACAATAATAGGAAATTAGTTGTTGCAGTACATGACAGTTATTCCACTTTTATGGCCGAAAAAAAAAAAACAAAAAAAAACAATTTGTGTTATTCAAGGATTTTTTGCTGTCTGTGACGTGCAAAATAAATGGGCAGAGCCCCAAATCCGATCCACCCACTAGTCTAAGCTAATGTGGATACATGCTATTGACTAACATATATTAATCACACAACACATGACAAACTCAAGAAATCAATTTTGTAAAAGACCAGTCGGTCTGCATTTATTTGTAAACAATTTAATCAGTGATTTTAAATTCCCTTTCTTTTTGTAATTTGAATTTCTGCTTTGCTTTCCACAAACACACAGGAAGGTTACATAAATTTTACATTTTTGTTTATATTTCTACACAGCAATTTTTTTTTTCGATTCCTTAAGGACAACTTTGAGAAAAAAAAATGTTGTATACTTTCTAGCGTTATTCAATATATATATATATATTTTCAGGCAATTTTACTCTTACATGGGAGGTGTTGGCCAAGATTCTAAAATCTAGTTTTTTTTTGTTTTTTTTTTTGTCTTTATTTTATTTTACGTCACCACATTTTCTAAACTGACAGAAATATTACCTTGGGGAGTAACTCCCAGAACAAAGTAGATTTTTTTTTTTTGTATTTAGTTTAGTTGTTTGTTTGTTGTTTTCAAATAGGAAGGTGAAAAAAAAAAAGAAAGTCTCGTAGTGAGAAAAGAGTCAACTTCTGAAGGACCAACATGGCGGCTAGTAGGTTAGACGTTCGGTGTGACGAGAATGATTTAAAAATTTCTGCTTACCGCTTCCGGAATACAGCTTACCTCTCCACGTTTTGTTTCACCTCTAGTCTCTGAAGAAATGGGTACCTCCAGTGTACAGGACTGGCACTAGCAGAAGTCCAGGAAGTTAGTCCTTCGGACTGCAATGTGAATTTTTTTTTTTTCTGTTGATGTTCTAATTACATCTACCATGGGACTGGTAGTACAGCAGCAGTTCTCCTTCCGAGCAGCCCTTAGCACACATCCCAGGATGATAACCCTTTGTTTTTTTTTTAATGATGAGTCGATGTGACGGGTTGATTAGCGAACTTGCCCGGTCGCTGAGGTAAGCAGGCTCTTCCAAGAGCCGACGCTCCGGTTACAAACCCGCACATGGAGACAGGGAGCAAATCCCTTTTTTGTTAATCCTATGCTGCTCTTAGTTTTCGGTTTCCTTTTTGCCGTCGTTCATCTTTCATTTACCGGGCAGGCTATAAAGGACTTCCCGAGAATTTGGGATATCTCGGGGACCACGAAATTTTCTTCATCTTCCGGAGAGGACTCGGTCTTAGCAGCCAAAAAAAGTAATCGAAGAGTGTCAAAAAAAAAAAAAAATTTCAACTCACACGTCTTCTCCGAAGGATGAGAGAGTACGCCAGCGCCCTCTGCACCGACGCTACTTTCCTCCAATAAGATTGCCCCCATCCAGCTGTTGCGTGAAAAACGCGGTCGCCCCCCACACCGCTTGACTAACGCTTGCGTCTTATGACATAACATGGAAAGGGCGATTCCAGATGCGAAATTTATCACCATTTGCAAAAGAGTGAACGCATTCCAAAATGTGTAATCTGATACCACTCTGCCTTCAACGACTTTCTCTTCTCCTGGGAACGCAGGTGCACTGCTGGCCGGAAATGCTTGACCAACTTCTGGTCATCCCATAAATAAAGAGAGAGATGCTGCAAACCACCCCCTCTGCGTACCAGCAACACTTGGTAAACCCGAGTACGCGTAAAGCTTTTCCCTGTTACTGGGGCCGGAAGCAAGCTGAGCTTTTCTTTCACACCATCCCGTAAGAAAGAGGGGGGGAAGCAAGGAACCTTTCTGGTTAACCATCTCTACGTGGTAGCTTCACTTCAAGACAGAAGACGGGGGAGGAATAAAAGAAAAAAAAATAAATCTCAAAGTTATCATGTACATTTATATGGCACCTTTATACATATATATCCATAATTCTACGCGGGACAGACTGTTCCATACAACAAATACTTATTTCCTAATTATATTTGTAATCGACACAGAATTTTCTTTATAATGGTGGTTACATAAATACAAGTAGATGGTCGATCAACACCATAATTACTATACACACACATATACCTATATATATATATATTTCTCTTTTTTTCTCTTCTTCTCCCAGAAAAATAAAAGAGGAAAACAAATTTATGAAATGACGTTACAACGATTCACCTAAAATACAATATCCTCACTCCGACCTACTGACAGCATAAAAAAAAGAACTACAGTTACCTAAAGTACACACACACACAGAGCACACTCACCAGAAAGATAGATTAATTTTGAAAGAGAAATTTCCGAGACAAGATTTCTGACTTTTTCTCAACCTTTTTTTTTCTTAAGAGGACATATATATGGATATATATATCCACCACCTGCACAATGCCAAGAAAAGTGAGAGACCACCTAAAAAAATTATGATCACACATTTTCTCATTTTCTTTTATAGAAAATGCGTTGGACTGTTGTCAGTCCTGAATGAAAATTCACATAAATTGGCCAGATTTATGTGTTTCCAGGACTGAGCAACAGGACACTAAACTTGAAGTACACCTGGTCCTAAAAAAGTTTGAAACGGTGCTACATGCACTTAACTACGGTCCAGAAACTGCACCACGTTCATCAATATCAACAACGCAGGAATTAAATAAAATTTACCGCAGCTATCGTGTACAATTACATCCGTGCTTTAACTCTATACACAAAATATGACTTACCTATAATATTATGCATCCATATGTAGTTAACGCCCGTCCAGAAAATACACCATGTTCTTTGATGTCAACAACGAAGTTACAGAAAATGCACCAGTTCACAATTACATCCCTGTTATCGAGAACGAGAGTAGTAGTAGTAGTAGTAGTATTAAGGTTTAGGTCCAATTCACATTCAGTTGTATGGAGCGAAGAAGAAATAGATAGATTTGGGGTAGGGTCCCCTGATTGGAAAGGTTTAAGGAGGAATAGGAAAATAGAGTTGTAGATTTATACTGCTAAAAGTGAGCGCGAGAGAATTGCACTTTAAACAGTTAAGGGAAAAAGTAACAACTCCTGGCACTAACAAGGAAGCGGGGTTAGTCTGGCTGGTGAGAAGGGGGCGGAGCCAAGGGATAATCCAAGGAATACTCGTCGCAGCGGTAGCGGTAGAAGCAAAGAATATCTAACTGATAAGAAGGTAAGGCTCAGCGAGACGTAACTAGCGCCACTATATTATGCGGCAAAGAATTACTACACAGAAGCCAACATTACAGGGGCAGATGCCGCAGGATGCCGAGCAGACTGAGTTAGACTGAGCATGCGTGTTTGTGTTCAAAGAATATAAACGCTTGTTTGTGTTGGCGTTTTGTTCAAAGGTTTTGTTGTTCTCATCTAGATCTGCGTTTATATTACAGCCATGAAATACACCCACTCCATTCCGATGAATAACAATTCATGGAATGGAGTGGATGAATAACAAGAACAAATTTGAAACCGTTTGAAACAAATATCCTGGAAAACCATTAAAACAACGTTTGCTGAAAAAAAAAGCTATCGTTACGTTGAAAAAATTAATTTATCAATTATATGAAACTGACTTTTATGAAAAATACCTCGTAATATTGTAAAATGAAAGAGGGAAGCATTCGATTACACAATGCATACCAAACAGACAGCATTAAGCATACACTCAATCGTGGAGAGTTAGTGCGGTCGGTAGAGAGCTCAGCTATCATGCCAGCGGCCCATGGTTCGAACCTACTCAGATACGAACGGATGTTTTTCCGATCTGTTGAGAAAATTTCTCCAGCGCAGTGCGTTTAATTTACAAACTTCGGAAGGGTAGAAAAAAAAATTGTAGCTTTGGGAAATTGCGGTTGTCTTTGCTTTTTTTTTTATTATTATTATGGCTGCTACTGGGAAACCAGCCTCAGCATTTTTGACATTTAAGGTATATTGTAAATATGAAATTCATGCCAAGCAACCTGGTACTACTACGGTGCTTAAAGTGAGAATAAAACTGCTAAAATTTCCTTAAAATAATATTAATTGCTAATGTATATATTTGTTTCACCAAAAGAAGGGACAGGAGGGATACTCAGAAAAGAACAACAAAAAAAAATGCTTTAGTAGACCCAATGAGACCGAAGGAAACAGTCGCAGATCAAAGCTTAGCTTCCTTTCCGTGAAATAGGCTTCCCGTCCCGTGTCTCCTACGCTTTTTGCGCCTGAATGTTAACTTTCCCGCAGAGCATCTGCTGCCGCATTACATGGTGGCGCTGCTGTCGCCTGTTTTACATTATCTCTACGAGAGTTGAGCTTCTTCACGCGAAGCGTTTATATTCTTTGGTAGAAGTACGATGGATGCTGGTTCTGTCGGTGCATGGTAATTCCGTTTTGTGGTAATTCCTGATGATTTGGTAATTCCAGGGGAGCTGGCGTGAGAAATTGGTGGTGTACAAGGAATTTGTAATGGAGAAAGCATAAGGGAAATAGTAAGATTTTTACTCTTGGCAGTAGTTTTCGAGATTTTACTTACCTATTTGGTTCTTCTCTTTTTTTTTTTTTTTTTTTTTTTACGAAAATTGCGATAGTGGGATGAACTGCTTGAGTAGTTGTGGAAATTAGGAGCTAAGGAGTTAATCCTTTTAGGGCCAAACAAGGGACACTTCGTTGGAAGTGGAGATAAAAAATTTTTGTATAAAGTGAAGATAATGTCCCGGAAATTTGAGGAGATAATGAAATTATGAAATTAAATAAAATTGGAACCTTTCACGTCTTTTGCTGTACCTTTCATACTTCCCGTTCTATTTGCGGGAAAGAGTGAAAAGTAGAAAGATTAGAGATTCAGTTCTTGGGAGATTTCCGCAGCTGATGCACCTTTAGTTTTGGTGAAATTACGTGAAGCAAAAGGACACGTTCAGTGCGGACCGCAGGGGGAGCTATTTGAGCGGGGGAGTGGGTGGCGGTGAAATTTCTCTCCGCTCATGGTGGTTTTAAATCATTTTTGGTGGGAGATTTTATTTTTTTATTCGTGTGATAGTTATACTTGGTTATACTTATACTTCGGGTTGCTTCCGATCAAATCGTCTCCCTCTCTGAACAGCCAATCACAGCCTTGCGGTGGAACCCGTATAACATTGCCGTGGTGCATTTTCTGGACATGCCTCCTGGATAACTATACACACAGACTGATGCCATACCGATATTCATAAAGTATGATTTCGTCAGTCTTTTTAAAGATCTAAATTTTTGAGAACCAATTTGAAGACGGGGGGGGGGGGATTAATTCATGACAAAATAGAGGAAATTATTTACAATTTAACTCTATGGATCGTGTAACCATAGAAATTTCAAAAAAAAAAAAAATGAGGAGGAGGCATCTCAAAAAGGAAAAAATTATAACCTCTCGGAAAGGATTTTTTTATTGTTGTAATTAAGAAATAACGTCTCTTAACATTTTTTTATTGTTGTAATTAGGAAAATATAAACCATAAGATAAAAGTCTACATACTAAGGTCTATATTCCATGTACTGTAATTTTTTGAATTCTTAGCTCTTATTCCTAATTATCACAATCTTTTCCAAGTACTAATTTTGTAGAAATTAGTATTTTTTAACTCTTATTCCTAATTTATCACAATATTTTCCAAGTACTAATTCTACAATATTAGTATCTTTTTGTTCTTAGCTCTTATTTTTTAGTCCTAATTATTACAATCTTATTTCTATTTTTAATAGTAATAATTAGGAGCATTATAAGTACGTATATATTATTTCTATTTTTAATAGTAATAATAAATACAATCTTATTTCTATTTTTAATAGTAATAATTAGGAGCATTATAAGTACTTATATAGGCAATATCACCCAGAAAAATAATTGAGCTCGTCTACTACAGGATGAACAACCAATCCAACCACTGCATTACTAAATGGATAACCAATCAAATCACAGCTGTGTAAATAAACAACCAATCTTATCACTGCATTCTAAACACGACAACCAATCAGAGCGTCTTAAAAAATGACGTCATTTCCGGAATGAAAAAAATATATCCATTGCAATGAAGAAACAAATGGCCATAAAATCTGTTACAAATTGTGAACAGTCAGAAGAGTTGCCTTCACCACAAAATCTTACAGATATTGTGTATAACCCTTGTCAGAAGAGTTGCCTTCAGCACAAAATCTAACAGATATTGTGTACAATCAGACGGGTTGCCTTCACCATAAAATCTGTTACACATTGTGTACAATCAGCCTGGGCCGCCCCGGTGGCCCAGTGGTCTAAGGCGCTGGCCTCTGATCATTCGTCCGTCTGGGGTCCGGGTTCGTATCCCGCCCGGTGAGGCATGGGTGTTGTGTTTGTCTTACGGCACTGGCTCTCTCCCTTCCCTGGAACCAGTGACCCTAAATTAGGGACGGGCGACTGCTTATAGCCCATTGAGTTGCTCACGGTGGTCGTTAAACCTCCAATCTAAAAAAAAAAAAAAAAAACAATCAGCCTGGTTGCCTTCGCCATAAAATCTGTTACATATTGTGTACAATCAGACGAGTTGCCTTCACCATAAAATCTGTTACATATTGTGTAGACGGGTTGCCTTTACCACAACACCTAACAGATATTGTGCAGACGGGTTGCCTTCACCACAACACCTAACAGATATTGTGTACAACCCCTATCAGATGGGTTGACTTCACCACAAATCTTTCTATATTGTGTACAGTCAGACGGACTGCGTTCACAACAAATCTTTCAATATTGTGTAAATAACGGGATCAGACGGGTCCTATGTGATTAAAAGAATTCTGCCGCCCCGGTGGCGCAGTGGTCTAAGGCCCTGGCCTCTGATCATTCGTCCGTAAGGGGTCCGGGTTCGAATCCCGTCAGGCATGGATGTTGTGTTTGTCTTACGGCACTGGCTCTCTCCCTTCCCTGGAACCAGGGACCCTAAATTAGGGACGGGCGACTGCTTATAGCCCATTGAGTTGCTCACGGTGGTCGTTAAACCTGCAATCAAAAAAAAAAAAAAAAATAATTCTAACCAGTTTAGACGGGTTGTCTTCACTTTATTTTTGTTCGGATATAGTTTGGAGAGACTGTACATTCCTCATCAGGCTACAGCTAGCGCCATCTATCGGATTCTGGGAATAACAATTCTGCAAAACAAAATTATAGAAACCGTGTTAGTAATACGTGACATAGAAAAACAGAAATGCTCATAGTTTTTTTTCTACATAATTCTGTAATGTGTCCAATAATTCTCGGACACCCTGTATAAGGCCGAGATTTTAAGTGGAACCACCTTAACAGGTCTGAACATTACGGAAAGAAAAATGATTGATTTTTTAAAATAATCATGATTATGTTTTAGCAAGTATTAAGTATCCCATGCTATATCTTAGAGTTAGCTTTATCGATGTGCACATTTTTGTCCTTGGGAATATATTAATTGCGAAGAAAATATGTACATAAATTTTACCATTGGAAGCATAAGGCAGAGATTTTAGGTGGGACCACCGTAATTTAGGATTATCTGGACCTGGTGCTTTAAGGATTCCGCCGACATGTAGTGGAATTCCTATGGCTTCTCACTGATGATGTCTGATAAATTTATTTTTACATTAGTTTTAGGATAATTTGTAATACAAAACGAATATAAAAATAAATCTAGCATTAGGTTTAAGATAACCGTTGGTTCAGCACTGTCAGACCTTCCGTGGACTCCAGAAGTGGGGATCAAATGGATATCAGATTATTCTGCAAGAATGGCAACAAACTTCCGTAGCAACCACCCATAGTTACCACAACAAAGCAAGGAATTGTTCCGTTGTGCATACTGCAAGTTCTTGAAAAAGTTGTTGTTGCATGCATTCCGTGTGCAAAGTTCTCGAAACATAAAGAGAACAGTAGTTAATTAATAATATATTGAGTCCATTTTACACTAAGATTTTCATCAATTGGTAAAGTCTTTTTAGTTAGTTAAAATGTTATGAATTTTTGTTGTTTCTGTTTAAAAAGATTTTATTCATAACTTTTAAATGAATGTTTCATATATGTATTTTATCTTGATTGGGTATTTGATATTTTTTACTAATTTTTGTCTATTTGAATAGAATAACGTTGCTATTAATGAAGTTTTCAAATCCCAGGATGGTATTTTGGGATTGTGCTGACCTGGTCACCTCTAAATTTGCCACCCCATTACTTCTGGTCATGTTACAACCTACTTCGATAAAACGATAATATTAAATGTAGTTGTTACCTACATTTCAGAGAAGTAGAGAGGGTTCATTTCAGGGGGGGCTTATCTTCTGAATTCCTTGAGGGGATTACTATTTTTTCATAAAAGATTTACCTCCTGGTCATCCCTACGGATTCGAAAGTGCAATGATTTTAATTTACTTATTTGATAATGTTCAGTATCAGTGACATGCAGCATATTTTCCTTATGCTTCCATTACCAGTTCAGCTGGAAGAACCACATAAATCAGAATTACAAATAATTCACAAGCAATGTTGATGTTACTGGACCTACGGGATTGATTACTGAGTGTAATGAGCCAAGAAAACTGGTGATTGCTTGGGAATTCAAAGCTGCCAAAAAGTTTAGTTAAATTTGCTGTACTAGGTATAATTATATGCAGAAATGCGTTGAAAAAACAACAGTGAAAATCACTAGTGGGTGTGCGAATTAGGATTTTTAAGTATTCTAAAGTTAAATAGATTTAACAGGGATGAAATATGAAACAATATTGAATATAACAGAAGTTTCTAATTCTCTGAGGTAAATTTATATAATATATAAGCAAATTTATTCACACTAATTTTTCTAGGCAGTGTTAAAACTAATACTTGATGTTCAATGACTTTTCTTTTAAAAAACATTATACATACCGTCCAACATTAGCCAGGGCCCTCCCTGTCCATAGTAACAGCACTGTTACGTGGCAAATGTAGCTCTGCTTCCGACCATGATAAAATAATTCTGTGCTTCTAAATGGCTTATATTTTATTCTATAGTTTAATTTACTGTTGCTTTTTCAACTGTGTGAAGGTTCATATTTCAGATTACATGAAATATGAACCTTCACGCAGATGAAAAAGCAACTAAATGCTTAATGAAAAAGTAACTAATTGCTTAATGAAAAAGCAACTAAATGCTTAAAACAACACTGCTTAAATGGCTGAGCAAAAAGTTTTTTCTTGGTAAAGAAAAAACTTTTTTTTCCTTTTTCTTTTCTAGTGGTAAAGATTCTGCTGGAAATTATTAAAAAGAGATTGGATTTTAAGGTGGAAGAGGCATTGGGAAAGTACCAGTTTGGATTTAGAAGAGGAAAGGGTACTAGAGATGTGATTCACATTCTGAGATTCTTGGCTGAAAGAATGATCGACAGGGGGCGCTCTCTCCAAGGGTGCCCATAAGGGGGCACCCCCAGCCTTTGATATAGCCAAATTTTTGATAAATTTAAAGCACTAAAATAGACGAAACCTTTTTTTAAAGCATTTTAAAAAATAATAAGATATTAATGATTGATTGCAATTATCAAACTTCTTTATTTTAAAAATTTGATTTGCCCAATTCTGCTATGCGTTTACTTTCAAAAGTACGACAATGAATTGTAGGTGACAGTTTCATTCAACACATCTGATTACGAAGTCTGCAGTTGCTTTCTCTGAAAAGTACTAGGTATCATGGTGGAATTAACTTTTCCCATCACAATGTTCTAAACTGTAATTATAACTTTAAATGTATAGTTCAGTTATAGCCTGCATTGACAAAATAAAAAAAAATGCTACAAACTTTTAATTCATTTGAAATGTAGTTTTTACATACCATCATTACACATGTAATATGAAGTTGCAATGGCAATTTTTAAAATCAGCTACAACATTTATTGGTACAGTTTTTTTTGTAACTTTATAAATAAATGTAATGAACAGAACAGAAAAAAATTATGTGAGTTTTTGATAGACCTTTCACATTTTAAAATAAGGTACTTGTTAGCTATTTACTAACTGTCAAACAGTATCAATTATTTTTGTTGTATTTTAGTATCTTGTACATTTACTAAAATGTTTGACAGCCTTGAAGGAGGTAAGGATTTTTCTTAGCTCCCCTAAAAGTATTCATATTCCTTTACGTGGCAGTCACGAACGTTGCCCACTAGGCCATCCGCGGCCCTGTTTTCAGAATGCATGCAGCACACCTTATATACCCTACAAGACAGCTCACGACACGTGATATGGGTGCCACTGGCTCCCTCTATATATGTGTCATTGATTATGAGAAGGCCTTCGACAGAGTTCCTTAGACAACACTTTTTCCAATCCTAGAGAGACTCGGTATGGATGATAACAGTATCCAGCTTATCAAAAATATCTTTGTAAATCAGGAAGCATTGATTCAATTCAAGAGTGAATGACTGATCCAGTCCCAATAAATAAAGGTGTAAGGCAGGAGATGCTTGTTGTCACCTGGCCTTTTCAGTATTTATGTCAAAGTTATGATGGACCAGGCCTTGGGGACTGCCAGTGTAGGAGTTTGGGTTAATGGAGAGAGAATTAAGGCCATTAAGTTTGTTGACGACCAGGCAATGGTTCAGGATCAGCCAAATCATTACAGCGCATGATGTCAAAAATACACAAAAATGCAGATATCCATGAAATGAAGATAAATAAAAATAAGACAAAACTAGTGGTAATAGGGAAGGATCCAAAACAGGCATTCGTTGGAATTGAAGGACAATACATTGAACAAGTTAAATCATTTCACTATTTAGGTCAAATTATTACTGAAGATGCAAGATGTGAAAAGGAACTTAGAATGAGACTGGGTGGCAAAAACGGCTTTTAGAGAGAATCAAAGACTACCAACAGCCAAAAATATAGATCTAAAATTGAGGAAGAGAATTTTAAAGGCATATGTTTGGCCAGTAGTTCTCTACGGTTCTGAGACATGGACATTGACCAAGACGGAAGTGAAAAGGCTGGAGGCAGTTGAGATGTGGAGCTATAGAAGAATGGAGAGAATAAGCTGGCTTGATAGAATGACTAATGAGAAGGTCATGGAGAGAGTGGGAGAACCCAGGAATCTGATCAACATGTTAAAAAGAAGAAGAATGTTATGGATGGGACACACATTGTGCCATGGAGGCCAGATTCTGAAAGTTTTGGAAGGGAATATTCAAGGCAAGAGAGGAAGAGGTTGGCCAAGGAATAGTTTTGTGGCACAGTTACTCCAAGACACCAAAACTAGGACATACTATGATTTGAAGAGAATGGCGGAGGATAGAGCGGAATGGAGAGACAGATTACATCTCCTGAACAACCAGTCCTTGGACTGAGTAACCAAGAAAAAGGGAGGCATATCTGGTAAATTTGGATGTGGTAAAAGATGACAACACAATAATGCAGTGCCACTGTTTAGAATATTCCTCCTTAAATTTCTGGCAATTCTGAGGTTTTTTTTTTTTAATTTTTTGTCCTGTGGCACTAAAGCTACTTTCTCATCCTCAAGCTTTTTCAGGAAACAATCCACCTCTTGGTGAAAAAGAAATGCACTATAAAACAGATGTGCAACAAACAAGGCAGTGATGCACTCAGTGGTAGTGGCCCAGGGGGCCGAGCCCTCCCCATAAAGTGTCACTCAGTCCTTCATTCTTTGTTATTTGTAGCTTGTATATGTTTTTAAATACATACTTTATGAATCATTAGCAACACTTTTTAATGTAGTGGTTATAGTTTTTATAGCTTCCCATATTTTTAGGAAATGTGTTTCTCGGGGTCTTTTTTTTTTCTTTTTGAGCTACCTCCATAAAAAAAAAAAAAACTGGATGTGCCACTGAAACAAGGAGATTAATGAAATGAACTTAACATGTGTGAAACATAAAGTTAATTCACCTGGCAAGGTTATCATGCAGCAACATTGCCAGATTTAAGTTCCAAACTGCCACCAGTAATAATCAGTCAGATGCCTTATTTCCCAACTCTTGACTGATGAGAACCAGTGTTGCCAGGTCAGATTCTACAAAAATAGCAAGGTTTGCCATGAAAAATAACAAAAATGTGACATCAGAGTTCCAATAAAAGCTTAGAGAAAAAAATAGCACTTCAAGAAACTTGCTCTATTTCTCATACTTTAGTACTGCACTTAGTACAAAATCTTTGTCTAGTATTCATTCATTTGTTAAAAAGCCCATAATTCATCAGAGTATTAAATTTTCCTATAAAAATTTATCATGTGTGGGCACATAATTTAAAGGTACAATGACACAAAACACAGAATGAAAGTAAATGAAGCAAAGCATGTGTATGAAAGCAAGACTCTTGTTTTAATGGATTATAATTAAGCATTCGTTGAAGATTAAACTCTTCAATAACATCAATACCATCATCATTAACACTGTCCTTGCAGTGCAAGCATTTATCAGACATTGAGTTTTCAAATATTTTTAGCATTTTGCTAGTAATTGGATAATTTTTGCAACATTTGCTTCAAAATTCAAATTGCACCTGATTCTCAGTAAAGCCTAGAGCATTTCAACTTTCATGAGATTTCGAGTTGAGTTTTTCAGCAAATTCATTTTGGAAAATATTTGTTCAACAATTGCATTGCTGATGGGTACAGAAACTGCAGTTAAAACAGTGTCTGAAAGAATTGTAAATGGATTGCCTTTAACACAATCTTGGTGCAGTCCAACGTCCCCTCAAAATTCAATTCGATTTCGTCAGTATGTTACCTTTAAAGTGCTTAACCCAATCCACAAGCAGTAAATTTCTGTATTCTGCTTCCAATTTTGATATTTTAGTATTTTTGTCTTTAAACTGAAAAGGAAGATCAGTCACTGGACCTCTGGTTTGCGATAATCATATTCCTGGATAACAGTTTGCTAGAAGTTTCAAATAATCAGAATTATTTACAATCCTTTTGTGTAATTGCACCTAGTGATTATTTGAAGTGCTCGACAGTGCAAACAGCAAACGGAAATAAACCAACCAACTTTGTTGGCCTGATGATGGAATGTAAATACGTAAGTAGAAAGAAATCTGGCAATATAAAAAATCAAATGCAGTAAAAAAAAAAATACACTGAATTACTCAAGGTGGTTCTAGAAACTAAATTTTATCAAGTTATTGTTAACCAACAACGAGCTCTGCAGCTCTGCATTTGAACTTTGTGTAGGCAAAATGCCAACAACGTGCCTACAAAATTGTTAGCATACAAATTGAATTTAAAGAATACCAATTTTCAGCCAAAAAATAGCAACATTTTCTTAGAAAACAGCAAATGACATTCAGAAAAATATAGCATTTGAGCAAAAAAAAAAAAAAAAAACCACTTTTTCTATAAAATAGCAACACTGACAGGAACTCCAAGCATGTGAGCTTGCATTGCGCAAAACTCCACTTACCACATGACCATATATTACACAGGCTGCCTCCAAAATTACAGTTTATGACAATAAAAAGCATATATATATATATATATATATATATCATCATCATCATCATCATTGTCAACCATTATCAATCCACTGCTGGACGAAGGTCTCCCCAAGTTTCCTCCACAACGGTCTGTCTTGTGCCAGTCTCCTCCATGTCACCCCTGCATACTTTCGAATTTCATCCACCCATCTCCCATGTGGTCTTCTTCTGGGTCTTTTCCTGTCCCTTGGAATCCAATCTAAAATTTCGGCTGTCCATCGATGATCTGTCCTTCTGGCAGTATGTCCAGCCCATTGCCATTTCAGGGATTTAACTCTGATCATGATGTCTTCCACTCTTGTCATTTTTCGGATCCACGAGTTCCTCTTTCTTATCTCTCCTGGTTACACCAAGTATGCACCTCTCCATGCTTCTTTGAGTTGTCTGCAGCCTTTGTATGTCTCTTTTAGTTAAGGTCCACGTCTCTGCACCATACGTAAGCACTGGAAGGATGCATTGATCAAACACTTTTCTTTAAGACATAATGGCATATTGCTCTTGAAAATTATGCTGTTTCTTCCAAAAGCTCTCCAGGCAAGTTTTGTACGCGATTAATTTCTTCATCAATGTGACCCTCACTTGATACCTGCTGTCCAAGATAAACGTACGTGTCCGTTAACTCCAGCTTTTCTCCATCAATCGATAAATCTTCATTTCTTGTAAAAGCATTGAACATCACTTTTGTCTTCTGAAAGTTCATTTTTAATCCCACTTCTTACTCTTGTCAGCAAGTTCCTGGATCATACTCTGCAGCTCTGATGGGGTAGTTGCAAAAATGACTACGTCATCAGCAAAACGAAGGTGGGTTAGATAATCTCCATTAATCTTTATCCCCTTGTTTTCCCAGCTCAGCGACTGAAAAACACCCTCCAATGTGGCATTAAAGAGCTTCGGAGATATGGTGTCACCTTGTCTCACTCCCTTTCCAATTTTTACGTGTGTTGTATTTTCAAACAGCCTAATCTTTGCACTTGCATTTTCATAGATGTTATTAATAATATTAATGTATGCATCTTCAATACCGCAGGTTTTCAGAGCCATTGTAACTGCTGATGGTTTCACCGAATCAAAGGCTTTTTCATAATCAATAAAAGCCATGCACAATGGAAGTTCATATTCCTCGCTCTTTCAATTAGTTCTCTCAGCACGTGGATATGATCTATTGTGCTGTAGCCACTCCTGAATCCAGCTTGTTCTCTCGGTTGAGCCATGTCCAGTGTTACCTTCAAGCGGTGTGAAAGAACTTTAGTGAAGATTTTATAAACTACTGATAGGAGGCTGATAGGTCTGTAGTTTCCAAGATCCTCAATGTCACCTTTCTTATGTAGCAGGATCATTGTAGCGGTGTTCCAATCCTCAGGAATTTTCCCTTCATTAAGGCATCGAGTGAAAATTTGGGCGAGTACTGTTTCGATTTCTCCACTTGCTTCTTGTATGATGTCTACAGTAATTCCATCTTCTCCTGGAGCTTTTCCCCGCTTCATGTTCTTGATTGCATGTGCAACTTCTGCTGGAAGGACTGGAGGAACTCTGGTACTGGTATCTTTGATGTCTGGAGTGCATGTATCATCCCTTTCATATAATTTGGAGTAGAAATCTTTCACTCTTGTCAAAATTTCTGCCTCTATTTCTTGTTACAGTTACAGAACCATCTTCTTTTCAGTGCCATAATCTGTTTTCTTCCTTACTGAGATGTCCCTTTGCTATCTTTAGGCTTTGGTTGTTTTCAATTGCTTTCCTCACTAGTTCACAGTTGAATTTTCTTACGTCTTCAGTGATACTTTTCTCTACTGTCTTGCATAGCTCTATATATTCCACTTTGGAAGTCACATCTTCTTTAGTTGTCCTCATCTCTCTTCTTTTTTGCATCAACATTTTCGTTTTTCCTGATAATTTATTTACATGCAACTTGTTCTTAGACCCAGCTAATTTTGTTGCTGTTTCCATAAGAGCTTTGGTTACTTTTCTGTTAACTTCAGAGATGTCCACTTCTTCTGATGTTAGGCCTTCTAAAGCAGCGAACCTGTTCTTCAGTTCCAACTTGAAGGTATTATGGTGTTTTTTAAGGTTGGTTATGTCAATAGATTTTGTTTGTCTTATGAGCTTGCCACGTTCAAGTTTAGTGTTGAGGTGCATCTTACATCTCACCAATCTATGGTCACTACCTGTGTTGAACTTGTTTAGCACACTGCAGTCTTCTATGACGAATTTTTTGTTACACATAATAAAATCAATTTCACTTGTCGTCCCATTTGGATGTCTCCATGTCCATTTCCTGTGTGGCTTTTTCTTGAAGAAGGAGTTCAAGATGAAAAACCCTTCTGCCTCTGCAAACTCAACGAGAGTATTTCCACGCTGGTTTCTGTTGCCGTGACCGAATTTACCTACTGAAGTTTCATTCTGTTGCCGTTGCCCTATTTTTGCATTGAAATCTCCCATAATTATTTTCAAGTGCTGCTTACCTTTATTATTTAGATGGCAAATTTCCTCATAAAATTCTTCAATTTCTTCTTCAGGATGACTTGTGGTGGGTGCATAAGTTTGAATAATCTGAGCCTGGTATCTTTTCGAGAGTTGGATAACAAGTCGTGCAGCTCTGTCAGAGGAACTTTCAACTTCTACAACTTTATCCTTCAGTTTCTTGTTTATTATAAATCCAACACCACTAGTTCTGCCAGTATCTGTCCCACGATAGTAGAAGAGATGTCCACTTTTCAGTTCGATGAGATCTTCCCCTTTTCTCCTTACCTCACTTAGCCCCACGATGTCCCACTTGATCCTTTGTAGTTCCTCTTCCAATTCAAGAAGCCTTGAATCAGAAGATAGGGAGCGTCCATTGTACGTAGCCAAGGTCAGCATCAGATATATATATATATATATAAAGACATTGGAAAAATGTCTTTCAATCACTGAACTGGGAAAACAAAGGATAAAGATTAATGGAGATTATCTAACCCACCTTCGTTTTACTGATGACGTAGTCATTTTTGCAACTACCCCATCAGAGCTGCAGAGTATGATCCAGGAACTTGCTGACAAGAGTAAAGAAGTGGGATTAAAAATGAACTTTCAGAAGACAAAAGTGATGTTCAATGCTTTTACAAGAAATGAAGATTTATCGATTGATGGAGAACAACTGGAGATAACAGATACGTATGTTTATCTTGGACAGCAGATATCAAGTGAGGGTCACATTGATGAAGAAATTAATCAGCGTACAAAACTTGCCTGGAGAGCTTTTGGAAGAAACAGCATAATTTTCAAGAGCAATATGCCATTATGTCTTAAAAGAAAAGTGTTTGATCAATGCATCCTTCCAGTGCTTACGTATGGTGCAGAGACGTGGACCTTAACTAAAAGAGACATACAAAGGCTGCAGACAACTCAAAGAAGCATGGAGAGGTGCATGCTTGGTATAACCAGGAGAGATAAGAAGAGGAACTCGTGGATCCGAAAATGACGAGAGTGGAAGACATCATGATCAGAGTTAAATCCCTGAAATGGCAATGGGCTGGACATACTGCCAGAAGGACAGACCATCGATGGACAGCCGAAATTTTAGATTGGATTCCAAGGGACAGGAAAAGACCCAGAAAAAGACCACATGGGAGATGGGTGGATGAAATTCGTAAATATGCGGGAGTGACATGGAGGAGACTGGCACAAGACAGACCGTTGTGGAGGAAACTTGGGGAGACCTTCGTCCAGCAGTGGATTGATAATGGTTGACAATGATGATGATGATGATATATATATATAACATCACAGCCTCTCCTTGACAAATGTCAACCCCGCCTTCTCGTGGTGCATCCTGTTCCTACTAAAGGGGCTCTGACGACCGCCAATAGCGGTATAACTATACCATCGGGATTAGAGGAAATTCTATCCCACACTCACCAACCCGCTTGGCCAGCGTGGTGAGTTATGGCCAAACCCCTCCAAAATGACTCCACAACTTAAATCTTGGCCCTCAGTCTCCGGCAGCTGGAATGTACCTGGCCAAGGCAGCGGCCAGTGCGACATGAAGGCAGAGGGTGCTAAGAATCCCCGGAGGACCGGACTAGGCTGCCATCTGATGCTGACCTTGGCAACGTACAATGGACGCTCCCTATCTTCTGATTCAAGGCTTCTTGAATTAGAAGAGGAACTACAAAGGATCAAGTGGGACATCGTGGGGCTAAGTGAGGTAAGGAGAAAAGGAGAAGATCTCATCGAACTGAAAAGTGGACATCTCTTGTACTATCGTGGGACAGATACTGGCAGAACTAGTGGTGTTGGATTTATAATAAACAAGAAACTGAAGGATAAAGTTGTAGAAGTTGAAAGTTCCTCTGACAGAGCTGCACGGCTTGTTATCCAACTCTCGAAAAGATACCAGGCTCAGATTATTCAAACTTATGCACCCACCACAAGTCATGCTAAAGAAGAAATTGAAGAATTTTATGAGGAAATTCGTGATCTAAATAATAAAGGTAAGCAGCACTTGAAGATAATTATGGGAGATTTCAATGCGAAAATAGGGCAACGGCAACAGAATGTAACTTCAGTAGGTAAATTCGGTCACGGCAACAGAAACCAGCGTGGAAATACTCTCGTTGAGTTTGCAGAGGCAGAAGGGTTTTTCATCTTGAACTCCTTCTTCAAGAAAAAGCCACACAGGAAATGGACATGGAGACATCCAAATGGGACGACAAGTGAAATTGATTTTATTATGTGTAACAAAAAATTCGTCATAGAAGACTGCAGTGTGCTAAACAAGTTCAACACAGGTAGTGACCATAGATTAATGAGATGTAAGATGCACCTCAACACTAAACTTGAACGTGGCAAGCTCATAAGACAAACAAAATCTATTGACATAACCAACCTTAAAAAACACCATAATGCCTTCAAGTTGGAACTGAAGAACAGGTTCTCTGCTTTAGAAGGCCTAACATCGGAAGAAATGGACATCTCTGAAGTTAACAGAAAAGTAACCAAAGCTCTTATGGAAACAGCAACAAAATTAGCTGGGTCTAAGAACAAGTTGCATGTAAATAAATTATCTGGAAAAACGAAAATGTTGATGCAAAAAAGAAGAGAGATGAGGACAACTAAAGAAGATGTGACTTCCAAAGTGGAATATATAGAGCTATGCAAGACAGTAAGAAAAAGTATCACTGAAGACGTAAGAAAATTCAACTGTGAACTAGTGAGGAAAGCAATTGAAAAACAACCAAAGCCTAAAGATAGCAAAGGGACATCTCAGTAAGGGAAGAAAACAGATTATGGCACTGAGAAAAGAAGATGGTTCTGTAACAAGAAATAGAGGCGAAATTTTGACAAGAGTGAAAGATTTCTACTCCAAATTATATGAAAGGGATGATACATGCACTCCAGACATCATGAAAGATACCAGTACCAGAGTTCCTCCAGTCCTTCCAGCAGAAGTTGCACATGCAATCAAGAACATGAAGCGGAGAAAAGCTCCAGGAGAAGATGGAATTACTGTAGACATCATACAAGAAGCAAGTGGAGAAATCGAAACATTACTCGCCCAAATTTTCACTCGATGCCTTAATGAAGGAAAGATTCCTGAGGATTGGAACACCACTACAGTGATCTTGCTACATAAGAAAGGTGACATTGAGGATCTCGGAAATTACAGACCTATCAGCCTCCTATCAGTAGTTTATAAAATCTTCACTAAAGTTCTTTCACACCGCTTGAAGGTAACACTGGACATGGCTCAACCGAGAGAACAAGCTGGATTCAGGAGTGGCTACAGCACAATAGATCATATCCACGTACTGAGAGAACTAATTGAAAGAGCAAGGGAATATGAACTTCCATTGTGCATGGCTTTTATCGATTATGAAAAAGCCTGTGATTCGGTGAAACCATCAGCAGTTACAATGGCTCTGAAAACCTGCGGTATTGAAGATGCATACATTAATATTATTAATAACATCTATGAAAATGCAAGTGCAAAGATTCGGCTGTTTGAAAATACAACACACGTAAAAATTGGAAAGGGAGTGAGACAAGGTGACACCATATCTCCGAAGCTCTTTAATGCCACATTGGAGGGTGTTTTTCAGTCGCTGAGCTGGGAAAACAAGGGGATAAAGATTAATGGAGATTATCTAACCCACCTTCGTTTTGCTGATGACGTAGTCATTTTTGCAACTACCCCATCAGAGCTGCAGGGTATGATCCAGGAACTTGCTGACAAGAGTAAAGAAGTGGGATTAAAAATGAACTTTCAGAAGACAAAAGTGATGTTCAATGCTTTTACAAGAAAGGAAGATTTATCGATTGATGGAGAAAAGCTGGAGATAACAGACACGTACGTTTATCTTGGACAGCAGATATCAAGTGAGGGTCACATTGGTGAAGAAATTAATTGGCGTACAAAACTTGCCCGGAGAGTTTTTGGAAGGAAACAGCATAATTTTTAAGAGCAATATGCCATTATGTCTTAAAAGAAAAGTGTTTGATCAATGCATCCTTCCAGTGCTTACGTATGGTGCAGAGACGTGGACCTTAACTAAAAGAGACATACAAAGGCTGCAGACAACTCAAAGAAGCATGGAGAGGTGCATACTTGGTGTAATGAAGAGAGATAAGAAGAGGAACTCGTGGATCCGAAAAATGACAAGAGTGGAAGACATCATGATCAGAGTTAAATCCCTGAAATGGCAATGGGCTGGACATACTGCCAGAAGGACAGATCATCGATGGACAGCCGAAATTTTAGATTGGATTCCAAGGGACAGGAAAAGACCCAGAAGAAGACCACATGAGAGATGGGTGGATGAAATTCGAAAGTACGCAGGGGTGACATGGAGGAGACTGGCACAAGACAGACTGTTGTGGAGGAAACTTGGGGAGACCTTCGTCCAGCAGTGGATTGATAATGGTTGACAATGATGATGATGATGATATATATGCTTGACTATAATAGCAAAAAACACTAATTTGAAAAACAAAAGCAAAATTCATAGAATCGTTAGTTTTCAAAAGCAAACTTCGTAGAACCGTAGTCAGAAAAACTAATCTGTAGAAACTATGGACATTCTGTAGTAGTTGGCAGATATGATTCTCTAAGGGATGAAGTTAATATATATTTAAATTCATTGTTAGCTACACAAACCTGGTTCTTAAAGAAGTTTTGCTGTGACTGCCGAGTGACAAAGGACTTACATGTTTATCAGGTCTTCATTGTGTAAAGATTTTGAGAGTTCAGATTCAAAATGAAAGATGGCTAAGGAGTTGTGACAGTGGGGATACATCAGAGAATGTAGGTGTGTTTTCGATCGTCACAATGCAGAATAATAATCCTTTGGCACAGCTGTTGGATGCTAGTGTACATAGAAAAATACTTAGGGCATTGTCAAGATAATCTCAAGGATGGTCTTGGGAGGCCACTTTCTGATTGCTGTTGAAACTTGTTATAATGAAGTCATTTGTTCACAAATGACTGACTATGCTAGATCATCTTTGTAGAATTTATGTAGTTCTATTGTAGATATTTTCCATTTTTTTATGTTCTACCAGTTCTCTTTCTTTTTTTCAAAACTTTTCTTCATTTTCTTTTGACATTCCCAAAGTTATGCTGCCCTCGGCTGTAGTCAACCTAAGCCCATTTGCAAATATGACTCTGTCAAACCGTGAAACAGCCGCCCCAGTGGCGCAGTGGTCTAAGGCGTTGGCCTCTGATCATTCGTCCGTAAGGGGTCCGGGTTCGAATCCCGGTCAGGCATGGATGTTGTGTTTGTCTTACGGCACTGGCTCTTTCCCTTCCCTGGAACCAGTGACACTAAATTAGGACGGGCGACTGCTTATAGCCCATTGAGTTGCTCACGGTGGTCGTTAAACCTCCGATCAAAAAAAAAAAAAAAAAAAAAAAAACCGTGAAACATATGAACAAAACAACCTGAAATTTCTATGTGAATTTGAAATTTTCATTTTAGTTGGTTCATAGTATTGATGTTTATTCATCTAATTTCATCTTCTGTTATATATATATATTATTTGTCGTAATAGTAGTTGCATTTTACCTAAGATATGAGCTGTGTGTATGTGGGAGAGGTGAGCAGGAAGCTTTTACTGTTCCTGAGCGATCTGATTACATCATTGCTTTTTGCTTTGTTGCTAATTGGTGGGAATCACATGCCATGCAGTTTCCAAATGAGAAATACAAAAGAATGAAATATGGCTGCTAAAACTTTGGTCTCTTTATATTTGAAATGGACTAGTATTATCCAAAAGATAATGGATGAGTTGGAATGACTAACTAAAACAACAGTAGCATATATGCATATGCTCTGAGAGGCATGATAAACCTTTGTATCTCAATTGTATGCATATTTTACTAGTGCTTGGAAAGCTAGTTTTTAATTGTAGCTACTAGCTACTGCTATAACTACATTCTTGAAAAAGTAGCTTGCTACAGTTACAAGTACTTTTTCTGAAAAGTAGCTAGACACACTACTTTTTTTGAATAACTACTTTTTTACCTTTAGGTTTAAGTTAAAGGTATAAATTGTGAGGGTGATCTTTTTATATGTACATTCTTAGACATGGCATTGTGAGAAAAATACCAAGGCAAATTACACGAAAAATTTTAACTTTATATTTGCCTCTTAGCCAGTGTTCACTGAGATGGGCCTAGCTCGAAAAAACCTGGTGGGTTTTTTGGGCTTAACCCAGTTGAAAATGCCCACCTGTTTTTTTTTCAGAATTAGATTATATTTTTGCTTCTATAATATTCTAAATTTAATCACACTTAAGATAATATTTTCTTTTACAATTAGTTTGACATTTAGTTTGACTGACCAACTTCATGCATTAACTGCTAAGGGATGGAGATGAAATTTAGGAGAGAGACAGAGACTGTTGCTGTAGCTGTTCGTTCAGTGCACTGGGGCCTGGGGAGAAAAGAGGAGGGGCTTTTTTCATAAACAACCATTAGTCATTAATTCTTCCATCTGTAGGATATAAGTGCTAGCTGGTTTTGACTAGCTCTCGTGAAACGTGAAAAATCTGAGTTCCAAGCTCTTTGCTAAATATTTTACTGAAAGAAATTTCGTCTGATAATGCTAGGGGGGTGGGGGTGGGGGTGTATTTGTAAATTTTCAGCAATTGTAACAGTTTTTTTAATAGATTAAACTAATAATTGCTAAATTATCAGTTTTTACCACTTTCAGAAATATTCTGTGTTGATATTACCGATTCACACAAACATAATGTTTAAGAGCGGGACCAGACTTAAAAGCAACTATTGGTGTTTGTTTCGTCAGTAAGATTTAGATTTTCTTTGTCCATGCACCGTTTTATTTTTTATTGTCAACTTTGCACTGGTTTCTTAAAAATTCCTCTCTTCCACTATGAATTTTGTCACTTTAATTTTTAATCGCACTTTTTATGCACCCCTCCCTCCTTTCGCAGTGGATTTGTTGTAATTTGATGAATCTATTGCAAATGAAAAATGTTGAAAAGCACTCGAGCGAATTTGCTGAAGCGAAAAGAGAGGTGAACAGGTGATATATGTAACACAGTAAAAAGCAAAAAAAAAAAAAAAAAAAAATGGTGGACTTCACCGTGATTCAACAGACTTTTGGGGAATGTTTAAAAAAATTTTCACATCCCTTTTTTTTTGTAACAAAACAGACAGATCCGGACTATCTGTGTCCTTTTGTTGGGTGCAAAATTGTTGGGTGCAGACTATTTGAGGGTGCAGTTTAACTATTGCACGTAAATATGTAAATTTTTGTACACACTCACCGCACATATTTTTTAAAACTAAGTGATATATTTTTATATATCACTTAGTTTTAAATAAGTTGGAATTTCCAATGCTGTTTCAAATAAATTCCAGCTAGATGCAAATTAGAAATTAAAAAAAAAAATCCCAAAAAACTAGAACCCCCCCCCCCCAAAAAAAAAAACAAAAAAAACAAGTGGGCTGTGTTTTTTCAAACCCTGTTCTTAGCTCTGATAACTATATGTAACACATTTTAACATATTAATCCAGAAACAATAGATTTCTGAGGGTCAAAATATGTAAAAATACTGATAGAAAAGTATATCTTTTGAACATTACATGTTAAGTTATCCATCATCGTTTTTCTGGAAGGGGAAATTAATTACCAGCATGAGCAACTGCAAGAGCTATAAATTGTGGCCTGTCCTTAATTTGGGGTCACTGGTTCTAGGGAGAGAAGTAAGCCAGTACTGTAAGGCAAACAAGCCATCCATGACTCAGAACAGTGCCCATCTGGAGCGAATGGTCAGGAAAGGGCACTGTGCCACTGGGGCAGCTTATCCAACACCTGACTTTTATAGTTTTCTGTACATACACATGCATTCTTGTCTACAATGCCTCCCCGGTGGTCAAGTGGTCTGAGGCGCGGGCTTTAGGTCAGTCATCCGAGGAAGGCCCAGGCTCAAGTTCCACATGAATGGTTGGTAGCACTGGCTTTTTCACCTCTTTGGACCAGTGGCTGTAAATAAGGACAGACAACTACTTTTAGCCCTTAGATTTGCTCATAATGGTCATCAAACTCTCAAACAAAAATGTGGCAAACAAAATCTAAAAACAAAATCTTCCTGAATGGGATTTTAGAATAATCTTTCACTTCAAAGTGTAAGGTTTATTCGAAGAATATTTCTGAACAATATGCAAAAGGGAATATGATAATTTCTTTCTTCTCCCTGTAAGCAATATAATAAAGCTTCACTACACAGGGATGCTTTATTACACTGCTTGTAGGTGGAAAACTATTTTTCTCCACATTTTTCACAGATGTATTTCTGGTTATGGTTTCACCACTTTTGTTATGTGATCTTTTAAATATATGTGTTCAGCCTTTTTTCAAAAGGGTATAAGAAAAAAGAATGGATAACTTATTTCCTGGCTTTCACAATGTAAGATAAGTTCGGCACATGATTGTAAATAGGACACACTCGGCCCCTGTTCTAGCCAATAAAGGTTCAGGAAATCTGGAAGTGTCGCATGATTTGAGAATTTTTTTACAGTAGTATGATTTGTAGCATAATTTTCTGCTTCAGGCAACTTTATTTTGTAATGTGCTACTGCTACAACTATATTTCTCTATTTGTAGCAGTGCTACACTAGTGGCCAAAATTGTGGAAACCTTATGAAATATTTTTATTTCTGAGGTTTGATGTCTCATAATATCAGTCACTTTCAGAATAATACCATGACATTATGTGTATCATTAGAAGGATAATTTAATGCCGAATGTAATGCACACACACTTTATTTTTTAAAAATGCATTTTAAAAGAAGTTATACACAGAAAACCATGATAAAGTGTATTTCATAACTTCTCACCATATCTGTTAGTACTTAGTCGAGAAACCTTCGGCTGCAATTATGGCCTTACGACGGCATCCAGTGGAGTAAACTAAGCATTTTAGTTCATCAGGTGTTATTATGTGAAACCAAGAGTGTATGATTGCTTCTATCAATTGTGCTTGATTACTTGGTTGCTTCTCGCTAACAAGTTTCTCTAATTGGCTCCACAGATTTTTTATTGGATTCAGGTCAGGACTATTTCCTGGCCATATTCTAGCAGTGTAATATGATATTCCTGAAACCACTTTTTGCACACAGCAGCAACTGACCAGGAGTTGAATCCCATTGGAACATATAAGCGTTATCCTCAAAAAGATCATGTGCCGAAGGCTTCAGTTTTGGCTCAAGTATATCAATGATGCATTTTTTGCCATTTAAAAGTACCCTTAATCTTGCAAATTTTGCCCACACCTCTTGCTGTTATACAAAAACAGATCATAACTAACTTGATGCTTCATGGTAGCTATAATTCATTTGGGCAACAAATATTCTCCATTTCTTATTCTTGCATACTTTATGCCATCACTACCAAATAATGGATATTCTTGTCTCATCACTCCAGATGACTCTGTCCCTTTGTTCCTGAAACCAGTTAACATGGTTTTTAGCCCATTCTAATCTCTTTCTTTCTTTGTTTGGGAGATAGAAATGGCTTTTTCCTTAGAATTCTGGAATTAAAACCAAAGTTTTTGTGTCTGCATCTGACTGTCCTAGCACTCATTATCAAACCACATTAAAACAATTATTTTTTAATGAATTTGGATGATTTTCATCGGCCACTGAAAGAGTCTTTTAATTCTTCTATCACCACATGCTGTTATGTACCTTTTCCTGCCATTACCAGTTTGGTTTTGAATTGATTGAGTCTGCTGATATCTGTTGCACTGTTTAGAAATATTTCCTTTGGTTAGATTTCCACTTACTTATGATTTACTCTTAAGTGTAGCCTTTTTCATGCAAATTAGTACTTTATATCACTTTCTAGGTAACCAGCCAACTCTTCACTCTGTCATCTCTGAAGCAAAAGTTGCAGTGCCCCACTAGTAACATCGGAACATTTGGTTAACAGGGCAATCTTTCTCATTTTTTGAAATTTTTCTTCATTTCATACATTTAATGTTTTAAATATATCCTATTTGAAAACAAAAACAAAAACTCCAAATCTTTTTTCTTTTCTATTATCTGTCTTTAGTGGCAGAGGTAGTTTCTTTTTTCTGTGATAGTGACTGATATAGTTTTATGACCTTCTGTTAGTTAACGGGAAGGAAGGGCTATAAAGATAATAACTGACACATGATTAGTACTCAAATGAAATTATGGGTAAACTGCATAGTTCAGTTATTAATTTTTTTAATGGGTTCATTTTCTGATAGCAGAAGCTAGAAGTAAGTGGGCTGATGACTAAAGTTTAACTGAAAGAAAATGCTGTTCTATTATTCTCTGTTTTCTATGTGTAAAATAATTCTCATTTTTCTGGAACAAAAATAAATCTATTATTTCAGCTTTGAAATGATCATTTTTCTAAAAATGCTTAGCATAAAATTTATGCAGAGCTAATTTCTTTGCCTTGTGATAATGGGTGTACAGCGGCATATGTGAATAGAGTGGATTGATTCACAAAACGACATGATATGCTGAGATTTGGAGTACAGCCCATGCCCAACATATTTCAGTTTTTAGCTACGAAAGTGAATGTAAATGCCAATTTGTGCTTCTGTTTTAAATGTTAAATAGCCTGTGATGCCTTTATTGCATGACTAACCCTATACCTATCATCTCCAGTGTTTTATGATAGTACTTTTTCCAAGAGCATATCTATATTTGTTATTTGGTTTTGACAACTCTCTCACCATTTGGATCATTTACATTAATTTTCCCTTATAATTTATACCAGGGTTCCCTGCAAGAAATAAAAGACATCATTTGTGATTTGGTTAGCTTTTTGTCTTGTAGTATATGAAATTAATACTTGACCAAGGAATAATGAATTATAATAATACAAATTGCACATGGCGTAGGGTGAATTAAAAATGGGATTTTTCTTTTCACACAAAAGTAGAACCTTTTTTCCTGACAAATAGAATTCCGATGTAAGAGAACATACTGTACATTCATGTCTCTTCTGTAAGCAGAGAGGTTAAAGTTATTCAGAATATCGTATTTACTCGAATCTAACTTGCCCTCAAATCTAACGCGCACCTTACTTCTCAGCTACCAAAATGCATATTTTTTCTTAACACTCGTATACTAAGACGCAAGAAAACTTGAAAGAAATGCAAACTTATGAAACTTACGAAATATGGCAATTCTTAAATTTATTTAAATTCCACATTATTCCAAATTATGCATTGCTCACAGATATCTCTCCATCTACATCCTCAGATATTTCACTGCACTAATCTTCATTGCTGCTGTCGGCTGTGGTTTCACTGCTGGATTGTTCGAAGATAGCGTCGTCTTCAGTGCTATCCATCGCATTGGAAATGCTGCACTTCAGAAAAGATCGCTTAACTAAGTCATTAGGAATGAACTCCCAGGCATCTATAATCTACTGTGCTACTACAGAGAGTGAAATTTTTTTAACACATCTAGTTTTTGTCAGTTCTGTGTCTCCCGATGTAAGCCACGTATTATAGCATGATCGAATTGCTGCTTTAAATGGCCTATTTATGCAGAAATGAAGGGGCTGAAGTTGGGAAGTCATTCCTCCAGGCACAACAACTAGATCAGTTCTGTTTTCAACAATCCTGGTTTTTACAGAGTTGGTTACATGCCCTTTGAATGAATCCAATACAAGCATGTACCGCAGTTGGCTCGCACCTAGTCGTCAAAACCACACTTTTTGAAGCCAGTCCTTTACCAGTTATTTGGTCATCCAGCCATTTTATTGAACTCTGACATGAATTTTCTGAGGAAAAGTCTATTTGGAAATGTTTTTCTCTTAATGGAAAAGCATGACCGTCATTTGGAGCTTCTCATTTCCTGTTGTTAGGCACTTTAACTTGCTTTGCACCAATACTTTCTACAGTGTAATTTGATTGCATATCAAAATACAATGGTGTTTGGTCAGCATTCCCAATCTGGCCTAAAACAGGGTGCCCTTGCTTTCTTACTTATATGATGTACTTGAGAAAATTGTATAGCTTTTCTTCAAAGTCAGATGGCATTCTCTGACATATTGAAGTATGCCGCCTCAGAGAAAATCCTTTTCTTTTCATAAAATGGCAAATCCACCCTCTTGAAGCAGTGAACCTTACACTGGATCCAAGTTCACGATAAATTTCTCGTGCTTTTGCCTGCCTGAAGAATTTCTACAGTAACAGGAAAACCTGACACACACTGCTGCTTCACGAAATGATCTAGACGATCGTCAATCTCAGGAAATCTACCCAGGTGTTTTTAAGTCCCGAGAACGTCTTTCTTGTTTTGGAGCACTGATTCAGCTTTTCCTTTTGCTTTCTCCAAAGCCTTATATTCACTTCTGAAACTCCATACTCCCTAAAACAAGTGCGATTGCCATTTTTCTCTGCATAGGCAACCACCTGCAGTTTAAACTTTGCTGGATAATGCTGCCATTTAGAACACATCTCTGGACAGTATACTCCATGTTCAAGTAACAAAATGCAGTGTTTCTTTCAGAGAACAATACTATGACTGAGGCAAGCGACTGTCCGTATTTTATATCTCTCGTTGAAGCTTCTAAACGAATGTAGAAGAAGGGGGAAAGTTGGAGATTGTCAGTGGCCATAGCAACAGTCAGATGCTCAGAGAAAATTACATCCGCTGGCACGCCGCAACGCCGACATCCTAGACAGTCAGGCATTTGCGAGATTCCCGATGTAGGTATTTGTTACAGGTTCTAATGTGCACCCGGATAAACAGGTTCAATTTTGGAGGGAAAAGGTGCGCATTAGATTCGAGTAAATACGGTATATTTATATATTTTTTATTACATAGAAAAGCGTACTTGGATCAAATTATCAAATTATGCAAAAGAAGTGCATATCTTTTAACAAATATGATGTGGATATTTTCATAGAGGTATTAGCTGCAAACACTTTCTGTACCCTAAAGCATCCTATTAAATAACAATGAGAGTATGCTACTATGCACCACACTAGTTTTGTAATAGTCATTTTTGTAATTAGTCAGTTATTTTTCTGAAGAAATGGAGAGAGAGATGACTTCTGTTTATTTTTCTATGTAGATATTGCATTTCTTCCCATTTTTCAAGTCCAGAGTCACCAACTAAGATAAAAATGCCATGTAGCTTTTTTGTGTGTAAGAATTATGGTGGCATATTATTACTAGAACCTATATCAATCGGTGTTAAAACCATATGCACAAATAGCTAATTGTTGTGTTTCAGTCTGATTTCATGCTCTTTGTATCAGTAATACTAGGCACTGAGTTGCAATGAAGCTGAAGATATAATTTAGGGTATGCATTAATACCCATTTTCTACTGATCAATTTCCTTATATAAAAGTTGGGTTTAAATCATGTGGATCTGAGTATTAAGCAACGACTACATACAGAAAGTTTGATGAGTTGAGAGTTGGCTAGCCTTCAAACAGTAGATTATGGTGGTAAATAAAAGTTAATTCTGACCTCTCCTGTTTCATTTTATTCATGTTTATTCATGTGCTGCTTTTAAAGATTGTGGCTGACATTTTTAATTATCAGAGCAGCTCAGTTATTTGCATTCCACACTTTGGACTAATTTTTGTGAATGCAGAAACTCCTTTTTGTAGAATTTTGAGATTCCATATCCTTATTTTATTACACAGTTTTCTATGTATAATTGCTAATTGCATAAATACTATGGTAGAGGCAGCTTTGAAAATGTCCTTTGCCTACAGATGAGTATAACCCCCCATCCGCCTTAGGACTTTTTTGGTAGTAAAATAATTTTCTTCACTTTATGAGTATAGGTGCAGATTAGCACTTGCCACTCATCAAATGGCGATTAACTGGTAACTTTGGCGATTAAATTTAATTTAGTGGTCGCCATTTGTCATTTTTAGTGCCAATTTAAAAGGTATGATAATCCAGAAGTAAAAGGGCGTGAAGCCAGTCCTAACTATAGGGATGGGCAAAAACCTCGAGGTTTTTAAACATCGAAATTTTGCCACTGATAATCAAAGTTTAAACCTCGATGTTGGAGAAGCCGATACATTGAAAAAACACCAAGGTTTCATGACGGATGTTTGAAACTGGTAAAGAATATTTTCTATGTAGTAAATTAATTTCTTTTTGTTGCATACTTGCAAAGAGGAAGGGAATATCGTCTTTCTATGTTGTGAATTGGCTGCTTTTGTTCCGTCGACGAAATCAAGTTCTTTCCCTCGACTCTACAAGAACTGATACATAAAAAAACATCGAGGTTTCCACCGATACATCAAGCATTTTAACAAATATTATTGGTTACTCAATTCGAATTGGTGAGTAATCACCATTATATTGAGCAAAGATTTTACCCACCGATGTGCCCATTTATTGCTGCAGATGGAAAAGTACTAGTTCTTCGGCTTAGCAAAAGCTTTGAAACATCAAGGTTTTCACCGATATATAAAATATTTCGATGTTTTGGAACGAGTAACCACTGATGTCCAACATCGATGTTTCTCACTGATGTGCCCTTCCCTAGTCCTAAATTACTTGAATTGGAGACTTCTTTTTGGCCACCAAGATTTATTAACTTACCAGCCAGTTTTATTTTATTTTATTTTTTGGCGACTAACTTTTGTTGACTTATCGACCTCTGGCCACTTAGCTAAAATTCCAGTTGGCAAGTATATTTATGAGATGTGTCAATCAGTTTTGATATTGAAGAGAAGTTATGCATTACTGCATAAATGAATTCTACTCTGTTTCATGTTATGGCCACCCAGAAGTTAGCAGGAGTGGAAATTTTGGAGCTTATTCAGCCTAAACTTGGCAAATTTGCATGTTAGTTGTTTTTCTCTACATGTTTGTGGCATTCAAAGGGTCATAGCTAGGTCCCGGAACTGGTAGGAGGAGGATGAAAAGTCAGTGGGGAGGGGGCTCTGTGTTCATCTAGAAGATAATTTTGTTCATGAATGAAGATGGAAGTTTTGCTTTGTTTTTGGCCCCTTTTGTTAATTAACTTCACTGATAAATAATTTTTCCATGCCAAAAAGTAAAAGCAATAAAGTAAATTCCAAAATATGAAAAAAAAAAAAAAAAAAAAAAAAAGCAAAATCGACTCTCTTAGAATATAAAAAGGTAAATTACATTATCTGAATTTGCTTATTGGTGGTTTAGTTCCAGATTCCTTCTTGCCAGAGGCAAAATAACCTCCAATTGAAATGGAAACATTATCTAGTGTTTTAGTTTAATATTTTGACCATTTTCAGTGGATCTGCACAAAAGTCATTGTAGAGTTTTTGATGTATTTCGACTCTTTCTACTCCTCCAGACCTGTTTGTTATCCAAGTGTAACCCAGCATTCTGGGTTTTTGTCGCATTCTAAACCTAGAAATCCAGGTTTTTAAGTTTTAGAAAAATTCGAGATTCCTCTGTCATTTCATTTCTAAAAGTGCTGTGAAATGACAACTAAAAGTTTCAAGTTTAATTTTCTTTGGGAATTACAGTGCTTGATTGCAAAAAAACAACAACACATTTCTGTGTGGGAGATGAATGTAGACTATTTGTGACACCTTGAGAGTTTCTTTTATTATCAAACAAGCTTTCAAAATAACAACATGCTGAAAGGAAGGCTCTTTTAAATCATTTTGGAAGTTGCATCTATCTCAAATAATTGGTTAAAATTAGACTCAGTTAATCCAATGAGATGCATTTAGAAATTGAATGGAAACCACTGTAGGCTTCCAGTATAACTGATCTCCATAGACTGCTCAATTAATATATAACATGAAGTGCAAAATATGACTTCAACTATGTAATGTCTAAAGGATTTCTTGCACACTGAAAGAAAATTTGGTACAAGAAAAATGCAAAGTAATATACATATATATATATATATATATTTTTTTTTTTCAAAGGAATCGATAGCAAACTTGACAATGACTTAACCTAGACATGGCTTAAGACAAGCACTTTACGAAGGGAGACTGAGGGGTTGCTCTTTGCTGCACAAGAGCAGGCCCTTCAGACAAACGTGATGAAGGCCAAGATACAGGGCTCAAGTGACAATAGCCTTTGCTGTCTATGTAACAACCGTGAAGAAACAGTTAATCTTTTGGTTTGCGAGTGCACGGTTGTTGCCCACACCGAGTACAAAAAGAGGCATGATGATGTGGCCCAAAAGGTTCACTGGGCACTCTGCAACAAATTTGGATTCTTGACTTCTGAAAAGGCCTGGCAACATATAGCAGATAAGGTCCTGGATAATGGCCAGGTAAAAATCTTATGGGACTTTCGAATACAGACTGACCAGCACATAACCACAAATACACCTGAATCACCGTGATTGGAAATCAACAAGTGACCCTGATCGGTATTGCCATCCATGGAGATTGTAGAGTACTGGAAAAAGAGAAGGAGAAAATAGACAAATACAGGGCTCTGGCTATGGAAACTACCCGACTTAGGAAGAAGAACACAACAGTGCTCCCAGTAATAATCGCCGCACTAGGGACTATATCACCCTAATTCATGGACTACTTTACCCGACTTGGAACAACAATAATAACAACACTGCCGAGTTACTAAAGACTGCAATCATCGGCACTGCAGCAATTATTCGTCGACACTTGTCTGAGGCTTGCCTTTTACAAGAACTTCTAGTGATAATGTGATGTCTTGTGTCGTTTGTGTGAACATTTCACTGTGTTATTTCTGAAAGAATAAAATTCAATCTAAAATTTCGGCTGTCCATCGATGGTCTGTCCTTCTGGCAGTATGTCCAGCCCATTGCCATTTCAGGGATTTAACTCTGATCATGATGTCTTCCACTTTTGTCATTTTTCGGATCCACGAGTTCCTCTTCTTATCTCTCCTGGTTACACCAAGCATGCACCTGTCCATGCAGCTTTGAGTTGTCTGCAGCCTTTGTATGTCTCTTTTAGTTAAGGTCCACGTCTCTGCACCATACGTAAGCACTGGAAGGATGCATTGATCAAACACTTTTCTTTTAAGACATAATGGCATATTGCTCCTGAAAATTATGCTGTTTCTTCCAAAAGCTCTCCAGGCAAGTTTTGTACGCTGATTAATTTCTTCATCAATGTGACCCTCACTTGATATCTGCTGTCCAAGATAAACGTACCTGTCTGTTATCTCCAGCTTTTCTCCATCAATCGATAAATCTTCATTTCATGTAAAAGCATTGAACATCACTTTTGTCTTCTGAAAGATCAGTTTTAATCCCACTTCTTTACTCTTGTCAGCAAGTTCTTGGATCATACTCTGCAGCTCTGATGGGGTAGTTGCAAAAATGACTATGTCATCAGCAAAACGTAGGTGGGTTAGATAATCTCCATTAATCTTTATCCCTTTGTTTTCCTAGTTCAGTGATTGAAAGACATTTTCCAATGTGGCGTTAAAGAGCTTCGGAGATATGGTGTCACCTTGTCTCACTCCCTTTCCAATTTTTATGCGTGTTGTATTTTCAAATAGCCGAATCTTTGCACTTGCATTTTCATAGATGTTATTAATAATATTAATGTATGCATCTTCAATACCGCAGGATTTCAGAGCCATTGTAACTGCTGATGGTTTCACTGAATCAAAGGCTTTTTCATAATCGATAAAAGCCATGCATAATGGAAGTTCATATTCCCTCGCTCTTTCAATTAGTTCTCTCAGTACGTGGATATGATCTATTGTGCTGTAGCCACTCCTGAATCCAGCGTGTTTTCTCGGTTGAGCCATGTCCAGTGTTACCTTCAAACGGTGTGAAAGAACTTTAGTGAAGATTTTATAAACCACTGATAGGAGGTTGATAGGTCTGTAGTTCCTGAGATCCTCAATGTCACCTTTTACCATATCTGTTTCTAAATAAAGTTACAGTGAAAATTGATCCATTGAAGATGAACATAGAGTATTTAACAAGAAGTGGGAATTACAATACTTTTGTTGTGAAAGTAATAATCGTATATTGTGCCTTATTTGTAAGCAAGTGTTAGTGGTTCCAAAAGAGTACAACTTACGACACCATTTTCAAACTTTGCATGGGAAGAAGTATGATTCACTGCAAGGGCATCTTCAGGAGGACAAACTGAAGAAACTGAAAACGGATTTAAGTTCGCAACAAAATGTGTTTCAGAGAATTGTTAAACAGAAAACAGATAATGTGAAGGTAAGCTGTATCTTATAAAAACTGATTGCAGAAAATTCTAAGCCTTTTACAGATGGTTGTTTTATGAAACAGTGTTTAGGTAAAGCAGCAGAATGTATTATCCCTGACAAGGTGAATGAATTTAAAGAAATAAGTCTTTCGCCAAACACGGTTGCTAGTAGAATCGATGAACTAGCTTCAGATACGAACAATCAGTTAATTCAGAAGATATCAGAGTTCCTTTACTTTTCCCTTGCAATTGATGAAGGTACTGATGTAACAGATGTCACTCAGTTGGCCATTTTTTATTCATGGGGGTAGATGAAAATCTTAAAGTAACTGAAGAACTACTTCAACTAATGCCAATGCATGATACTATGGAAGCTGATGGCATTTTTGACAAAATGAAAACAATGTTTGAGGAGGGAAAATTGTCTTGGCCTAAACTGGCATGTTTAGTTACAGATGCCTGCAATGGCTAGTTCAAAATACGGCGTTTTTGGAAATATAAAAAAAATGTTGATCGATGAAGGTTCACTTACTCCATTTGTGCATTTTCATTGCATTATACATGAAGGCTCATTGTGTGGCTGTGTTTTAAAAGTTGAAAATATCTTGAAACCTGTGGTAAAAATCATAAATTACATTCGCTCCAGAAGTATAAATCACAGACAGTTTACTGCTTTTCTCAAAGATATTGGTTGTGAACATAGCAATATTTTGTATGGCTCCAGGTGAATTCATCGAAAACAAATTAATCGAAAATGGATTCATCGACCGAAGAATTCATCAAAAAGCAAATTCTTCGAAAACTAGGGCTTTACGTGAATTAATCAAAAACGAAATCACTGAAAGATACAATTTCGTAGGGTAAGCATTTGCCGAAAACTTTGACTATAATTGGAACATGGCTAAGTGGCCACAAATGCGTGTGGGGAACGTATATAAAAATTGCATTTTTTATTTCTTAGATTACACCTTCATGTAGGATGACCACAAAACTGTTAGGTAGTCTAACAATAATCAAACTTTTGATTTCGTTGTGTCTACTTTCCTCATAGACCACCTCTAAAGATAGGCCTAAGCTTAGGCCTTTTGTAACAGTTTTTATTCCATCGTGCTCATATTCATAACATTTAGACATCAAGTCAAGTTATTACTACTGCGCTTTTACTTAGGCATTAAATATTAATACCTTGGCCTAGGCCTTTTTAACAGTTTTTATTCCATCATGTTCATATTCATAAGGTTTAGACACCAAGTCATTTAAGTAATATTGCAGTTTTACTTAGGCAGTAAATATTAACAAGTAGACCTTAGGCCTTTTTAAAAGTTTTTATTCCATTGTGCTAGTAACTAGTATCATAAGGTTTGGATACCAAGTCAAGTTGGTATTATTGCACTGTTACTTAGGCACTGAATATTAATCATTAAGAACACAGTTTGCCATCTTTACACGATTTTAAAAAATTACGGTTAAAATGATATATACATTGTGTCTACTTTCCTCATATGTATATATCATTTTAACCGTAATTTTTTAAAATCGTGTAAAGACGGCAAACTGTGTTTCTTAATATCCTTCAGCACGAAAATTGACTTCCTATGGAATATTAATCAATTGACCTTTGGTCCAGGCCTTTCTGATAGAATTTGTTCAAGTGTATGAAATATTTATTCTTAAGTAAAAAGTGTAATATTTCTAACTTGACTTGATGCAAAGCTTATAAATTTGAGCACGATGGAATAAGACTGCCAAAAAAGCCTAAGCCAAGGTATTCATATTTAATGCCTAAGTAAAAGCACAATAATACTAACTTGTCTTGGTGTCTAAACCTTATGAATATGAACACAATGGAATAAAAACTGTTTAAAATGCCTAGATCTAGGCCAAGGTATTAATATTTAATGCCTAAGTAAAATTGCAATAATAGTAACTTGACTTGGTGTCTAAACCTTATGAATATGAACATGATAGAATAAAAACTGTTAAAAAGGCTTAGGCCAAGGTAATATTTAATGCCTAAGTAAAAGTGCAATAATACTATCTAGACATTGTGTCTAAACCTTATGAATATGAGCACAATCAAATAAAAACTGTTAAAAGGGCGTAGGCCAAAGTATTAATATTTAATTCAGAACTGTAAAAGCACAATAACACTAACTAGATCTTGTGTCTGAACCTTATGAATATGAGCACAATTAAATAAAAACTATTAAAAAGGCCTAGGCCGAGGCCTATTTGTTAATATTTAATGCCTAAGTAAAAGCGCAATAATGCTAACTTGACTTGGTACCTAAGAATATGAGCATGACTGGAGAAAAACTGTTAAAAAAGTCTAGGCCTGTTTATTAATACTTGATGCTTAAGTAAAAGCGCAGCATTATTAGTTTGATTTATTATGTAAATGTTATGAATGTATTGCATCATGCTCAGATTCATAAGGTTTAGTCACAAAGACTAGTATTATTACCCTTTTACTAAGACATTAAATATTAATCCCTAGCCCTTTGCGCATATCTGAAACCAAGAAACTGCAATTTTTATACGGCCTCTAAAGTGGGTGTCTGCACTTGTCCGTTTGGAGTTGTTTAGTGGCCAGTTGTCTTAAACTCTATTTCAATGAATTTGTTTCATTTTTTTCGAAAAGTCGCCTTTCGGTAAATTGCTCACATGATAAATTTGTTTTCAATGAATTCACATTCGACAAATTCGTTTTCGATGAATTTGTTTCACTTTTTTTGATAAAGTTGTCTTTCGGTAAATTGTTAGTTTGATAAATTTGTTTTCGATGAATTGGGGTTTGATGAATTTGTTTTCGATTAATTCACCTGCTCCCATTTTGTATTACTCTCATGTATGGTAGCTTAGCTGTGGAAGTGTTAAAACGGTTTTGGGATTTGAGAGATGAAATAAAGATGTTAAGATTAAGATGTCTCACTTTTTAGTGATCCAAAATTGTTACATGATCTAGAATTCAGCAAAGATATAACTGGATACTTAAACGATTTAAATACCAAACTACAAGGCCAAAATAAGCTAGTTACTGATATTATTGATAATGTTGATACATTTCAGAGGAAACTTCAGCTTTGGAAGCTCAGCTCAGCTCAGTGCAGGAAATCTTGCTCACTTTCCTACTTTAAAAACTTCAGCTGAAGAAGAAAAATCAACTTTGGTGAATTTTCTATGAAAATAGCTACGTTAAAAGAGGATTTCAACAGGTGGTTTGAATGTTTCAAAGACATGGAAAATATTTTTAATATATTCAAGTCTCCATTTTCCAATAATGCTGAAAACACACCTGAAGAACTTCAGCTTGAATTAATAGACTTTCAGTGTGATTCTTTCTTAAAAGAAAAAATTCAACAGCTGCCATCTAACAGAGTTTTACCAGTTAGTTTCAAAGGACAAGTATGTAAACATTCATAATCTAGCTGCACAGGTTCTGTCTATGTTTGTAACCATGTACTCATGTGAACAGTTGTTTTCAAGAATGAACCAAGTAAAATTTTTAGTTGGTAAAATGTGATTGTTTTAAGATTTAAGTGAAAATAACTTACGTAAAAGTGGTTGTTTACAGTGATTGATGAAGCATTTGTTTTTACTATTTACCGATAATTGGAAATAATATTCCACTCTAGTGCCAATCCATTGGTGTAGTTTGGTAAAGTTGATATTTATTCAGAAGAAATTTATGAATATTCATGCGGCCCCCAAGTTCCTTCAAACAAAGAAAGGTAACTTGATCACGCTAGTTACGTTAACTGAAAACGTTTACAAAAAGTTCGTAAGTTGGAAGCTTTCGACCTTATCTTAGGTCTTCATCACGCCAATGGAGGACTAAGATTGTTGCCAGATTCTACATTTGAATTTTTCCTATTTTTGTTGCCAAAACTTAGAATTGATCTCCAGATCAACGGAATGTAGAGAGGAGATTCAGAGTTGCAAGTCATTGAGTTGAAAATAATTTCTATGCTTTCACGGTAACGGAGGGCAAAACGATTGTCAAAAGAAGCAATTCGTTTTGCTTCGTTCCAGTGGGGAACTGCAGATGTGTCTTCCATTGTCAAAATAGACAAGGCAGTATTGGGATTGGCTTTCGAAACATCTTTTCTATGTTCTAAAATTCTATGGCTAATGCTCCTGTATGTGCTTCCAATGTATAAGTTATCCCCAGTAGAAGAAGAGATAGGAATGCAGTAAACTCCTGGGAGGTTCAGGCTTTCAACTTTGTCCCTATCCCTTTGTAGAAGTTTCAAGATGTTTGGGGTAGATTTAATGGCAAGATGGTAACCAAAACTTCTAAAAAGAATCTGTAACTTATAAGCATAGGAAGGATGGTAAGGAACAGAACCACAGAATTTCAGGTCTTCTTTCTTGTGAGGAAGGAGGCATTCGATTTTCGAATGGTTTTCATATTTCTTTATCCTTCAAAACAGGAAAGTGGCCCTTCCAAGGGTCTTGAGTTTGAGACCACTGGTCTAAAGGGTCGAAAGGATCTCAGTCTTTACATATTGATTGAAAGGTAGTAGCAGAAGGATTAATTGCAAGCTAGCAATCAAAAATTGAAAAAAAAATTGACAAGTTTGTAAGTGAAAGATTGGTGGTAGGGAATTGAACCAATAAAAGATAAGGATAGTTTCTTCAGAGCAGATAGGTTGCACACACATTGTTTGGCATTAAACTTTTTGAAAAGTTTGGTGACAGTTTTGTGGGAAATCAATGGTTTGTAGCTATTTCTAGGATGATTGCATATTCTTTTTGTAATGAGTGGGCAAATGATATTGGCATGGTGAATTAGTGATTTTAGAGCTGTGAGTTTATAAGAAAGAGCTGTATTGGAGTGAAGTGAAATAATGTTTGTGATGGTGGTGGGTTTTCTATACACTGATCTGTAGAATTGGCTATTGATTCTAGTAATTTGATTGAAGAAATTAAAGGCGTTATTAGTTTCATGAGTGAAGGTGAAATTAATAGTGGGGAATTTTCTAGAGATAGAAGAGGTGAAATTGGGTAACTCCTTTAAGTCATGAGGCCAAATTATGAAGATGTTATCCACATAATGAATCCAAAGTTTAGGATGAAAGGTGGAAGGTTTTACAATGTATATACTGTTTTCAGTGTTTTGCGTGAAAATTTCTGCAAGAAGAGGAGGGGGGGGAGAAATAAATTTTAATGTAAATTATGTATTAAATCCTAAGCATGAAATTTTCCTTCCTTATTGAATAAGGACAAAATACTTCTTTACCGATTATTAATTTTTGTATAATGTGATTTATGCATGTCCATATTTTCTGCTTATTCACACTAAGCTTGTAATCACAGGAAACAGCATGGCCTCCCAGAATCTCCAGATGCCGCTGTTGAGTCGCCTTGCTAACAAGAGAACAAAGCTTTGGCCATTCAGCACAGCTAGTACACAGGTACGACTCACTGGGAATTTAACGCAACTGTTTTTCTCACAAAATGAGGTTGGCTATTCATATCCTTTTAACGTTTAGGTACATTTTACTACATGCAGTGCTATATTCTTGCTTCCTGTGATAGTGAATTGAACGGATGGTCATGACACATTTCTGTGTGATTAATGAGAAAGAATCAGCATCTACACTGACGGAAAAAAATCCCAACACCACGAAAAAATAGTTGTAGAGGAATGAAATGGCGGCAATACATTCGTATAGGTAACATATTTAATCGATTAAGGTTTCAAGATCACAGCTTATTGTTAGCACGAGAAGAGCAATTTTAAATGTGAAATGCTGGTACATTAATAACTGGTGTAACCGCCAGAATGTTGAATGTAAGCACGCAAACGTTCATGCATTGTGTCGTACAGGTGCTGGATGTCAGTTCGTGGGATGGAGTTCCATGCCTGTTGCACTTGGTCGGTCAATACAGGGACGGTTAATGCTGGTTGGGGGTGACGCTGGAGTTGTCGTCCAATGATGTGCCATACGTGCTCGATTGGAGAAAGATCTGGTGATCTAGCAGGCCACGGCAACATGTCGACACTCTGTAGAGCATGTTGGGTTACAACAGCGGTATGCAGGCGTGCGTTATCCTGTTGGAAAACACCCCCTGGAATGCTGTTCATGAATGGCAGCACAACAGGTTGAATTACCAGACCGATGTACAACTTTGACGTCGCAAACGGCAGTGGTTTGGAGTAAGTGGAATGCACGTTACAAGGCGTCTGGCTCGGAGCTGTCCTTCAAGTAACCGATTTGTAACAGTTTGTTGTGTCACTGTGGTGGCAACTGCAGCTCGAATTGCTGCCGCAGACGCGGTATGATGCGCCACGGCCAGACACCGTACACGACGGTCTTCCCTCTCAGTAGTGCCACGTGGCCAGCCGGAACCCGGTCTTCTTGAGGCAGTACCTTGCCTTGACCACCGCTGCCAACAATCATGCACAGTGGCTACATTCCTGCCAAGTCGTTGTGCAATATTGCGGAAAGAAAATCCACCTTCTCGTAGCCCTATTGAACGACCTTGTTCAAACTCCGTGAGCTGTTGATAATGGCTTCTTCGTCTTCTTAAAGGCATTCTTGACTAACATCAACACCTTACGTCGAATCTCAATGATAACTAACGCTCACGAACGTTACAGCGCATATTTACAGCAAACCTACTTTGCATGTTCCGAGGGGCGCTACTAGCGCCACACGTATGCGCCGAGCGCGAAATACAGATGTACTCTCACCGCCTACCAACTGTCTTACAGATGTACTCTCACCGCCTACCAACTGTCGTTTATCTAACACAACCCCTTCTTGATGTTGGGATTTTTTTTTTCCGTCAGTGTATAACATTCATTAGGAGTGATGGTGCAATATTTTTTATAAAATCAATTCTCATTGTTTGTGTAAGTACAGATAAATCTCTCTAATATTTGAATGGAGTGATTTGATGAGAATTAAAATATTACTAATTTTAATAAAAAATTATTATGTAGACATTAACTAAAAGTCTGGATCATAGTGACATATAAGATTTAATAAGTTCAAACCTGTCATTTAGGGGTACATAATATTTGTAATTGCAAAAACATAATTAAAATATAAAAAATTAACTTTAAGAGATCTGAACAATTTCATAGGGAAACTTCTTGTTAGGATTGCCTTTTTTGTCTTTAAGTAATGTAGAACCACTTGAATAGATTAACTGCAAACATATTAATTTTTTTTCATTTACTCACATGTTTTTACATAAAGAGTAAAACAGTTATATTCAAGAAATGTGTAAAAAGCAAGAAGGAAACATATCTGATGAGGTTGCAAAATGTAGTTACTGAGGCTGAATATCATTGTAAAAAGCATGAAGAAGCAAAGCTTGTTCACCAGAATTAGGCAAACTATAAGAATGATTGATGGGTTGGGTAGGGAATAACTAGCTTAAAAACAAAATTAAAAGATAAGAAATAGAGATGGGTTGGAAATCACATCACTGTTACTGAGAAATCACTGTTACTGTTAGCCAAGTCTGAGCAATGCTTGGCATAAAATCACTGTTTCATCATAGTTTCGTTTACCATTATTACCATATTTAAACAACTCATCTCCTTTTCTGTTTGAACCTCGTAGAGACCATTATGGATGTGAGCTTTATGTCAGTCTCCACTTTTTTCCATGCTCAAGATGGTTTTTGTTTTTGGTTTTTGCAGAGCACTCATTTGCAAACAGAGTATTCAAAGTGAGTATTGTAACTGTGATTTTGTCACTGTTACAAGTGAGATGGTGACTTCCTGTTCTGTTACTGCTCTGTCTTCCCTGTCGTAAAAAAAGATTTTCACACTGTTGCAAGTAATATGGTGATTCAGTTCTGGCTTCTTTACAGCTCTGTCACTATCACCATTAGTTCCATGGATCGTCACTGTGACTGGAAAATCATCGTTAAGCCCAGCTCTAATAGGAAATCATCCTAGAAGTATCAACACATAAGACACAGAAAGAGCAGGATAAATACAATTCTAAGTTGCGTGAAGAAATGGATTGGAGAAATGGTATGGAAGTGCATAATGAGCTAAGTGAAAAGTGAGGTGAATACTTCTGTCAGCTATTAAAACATAAAAGCGACTATGGTTTTGGAGTTAGAAGTAAGTAATGTCACCGACAAAGGCGAAATCACAGAGATCTCAAGAGAAGGAGTTTGTAAAACTATAAAATCTCCTCAAAATGGCACTGCCTCCAGAGTAGATCACATAACATATGAGTTGTTAAAATAAGATTGTCACTGTCATTGATTGTTTTGATGAAATTTGTCATTTGTGGTAGGAGTTTTCTCTCATGATTGGAGGGATGCTATCATTGCTTCTTTTGTGAGGGAAAATATTATGATATGGATGGACTGAGTGTAAAAATTATGAAGTTATCATTCTGCTGAATGTCCCAGGGAAAGGATTTGAAGAGGTCATTGCTGATAAAGTACTAGACTTGACACCAGAGAAAATCTAGAACATACAGAGTGGTTTTATGCCTGGTAAGAACTGTCCAAGTACTTACAAAGTGTTTGAATTAGGTTTGTTGATTGAAAGTATTTGTCTGTTGGTAAGAAGATTTTTGCTGCATTTATAGATTTAGAGAAAGTACATGACTGAGCAAACAAGATGCTTTTGAGGAAGGTTTTGTGTAATTATAGGATAACGGCAAATATGCCTAAATGTGTGAACGCTATGCATTCTGACAGTAGAGCATGTATACATGTGAATGGTGTTTTATTGAAGTGGTTTCTTATTGATGCGGGAGTTAGACAGAGTAGTGTAATATTACCATAGTTGTTTAACATATTTCGGAATGTATACGCATGTGATGTCAAAGTAAATAGTACTTGTGTAAGTTTTAGTAATTCCCATGTTTCTAGGTTGCTATATGCTGATGACACACTCAGACTAGTGTGTCATCAGCATATAGAGGAGAGCAAAAGTGAGTTGCAGAGTACATTGTCCTGGATGCATGAAGTTTAAGTTTAGTGTAAGTAAGAAAAAAGTCAGAATTATGTGATTTTTGAGAAAGGAACTTTTGGTACTAAATGCAGGATCAGAGTTAGAGCAGGTGAATGAATTTTTATGCATTTAGGAAGCATGTTTGCTTGCTTATAAAAAAGATAACACAAAATAATTGTTAAAACAAACACAAGCTTTAAGGCAATCAATATTATGAACTGAGATCTGAATTAAAGTGGCATTCAGGCTGGGTGACAATATCACATGTGTATGTTGTGTACTAGCTTCCTGGTAGATGTTAAACAACTCTCATGACTTCTACAATACTTCACTGCAAACATTAAGTGCTTTCAGGTGCATCTACGAGACTCACTCAGATCACAAATTTCTTGAACTTTTATTTATTCTTGGTTGGTTTGTTTGAATTTCTTGGCAAGAGGACCACAGTTTGTCAAAGAATGTTAGAATTCACTTTATGTATTTGGAAACAGTGTTAGCTTATTGCTTAGAGATACAAATCTCCAAACAACTGGAAAACCAGCTAACCCTCACATTTCCTGAGACTTTGGCTAGATTTAAATGTTGGTGTGTTACTAGCTGATAAAGTATTCTCATAGCATGGATATATCAAAATGTATGTACTATCATTATTTTATATTAATAATTTTAAAATGTACGTATGATTTATATTGTATGCTGTCCTACCTGTCCTAAGCCATGAAGTTTTATTTCTGAACAAATATATATTTTTCTCTTTTGTTTAATAACAGTATGTAAATTTTCTGTATTGTGAACTAATATTTGTGGTTTTAATTATTTATAAAAAGAGTATTGCTGTGAGAGGAAGTCAGTAAATATGTCACAAACAGTTATGGAATAGCTGATAATGATGGTTATTATTTTCTAAAGGTGCCATTCGGTGGCAGCATAATCCACCTTGCTCGCAGTTCAACGTAGCAGATGCTAGGTATCATGTGCGCATGCAACCATGCTTGAGGAGTGTATGACTAAAGAGCAGTGTGCTGTTGTTTGTTTTCTGTGGGTAAAAGGACATCCTGCAAAGAATATTCATACAGAAATATTTCTTATTTATGGTGAGAAATGTTTGTCACATAAAGCAGTACACAACTGGGTTGATAAATTCTCTCATGGATGCTCAAAAGTTGTTGATGAAGATCGACCTGGTGTTCCTGTTAAGATTGTGACAGGAGCAACTAAGCCAGGTGGAGATATTTGAGCTGACAGGTGAGTAATGACAGACAGTGTATAGCAACTGCAATAACATGTTCTCATGATTTAGCCTACAGCATAATACTTGAAACTGAATGTTGGTTAGAGGAAAAGGAGTAGGAAAAGGCCTAGGATGGCAAGAATAAAGTATGAAAGGCTCTCTGAAGATCATTGGCGTTATTCTGACTTACTCAGAGAACGACTGAAGGAGCGAAGTCGTGTGTGAGGGATGTAAAAAAGAAGTGGAAATGTTTTAAGAACTGTGTTGTCACTGCTGCTAAAGAGGTCTGTGGCACTACAATAGTGGGTAACAATAGAGGTGATGCTTGGTGGAATAGTGAGATTAAAGAGACAGTAAAGAGAAAGAAGGAAGCTTATTTAGAGATGTTGTAAGGTAGAGTCTCTGTGGATGAATATCGCTCTAAGAAGTGTGAAGCTGCTAAGCTGGTTCGCCAGAGTAAGGCAAAAGATAGGAAGGAGAAGGTGGAAAGGCATAAATTGGCTTTTTGGAAAGATAGAAAGACTTCCTGGAAGTACATGAGACACAGGAAAAATAGGAGAACCAAAGTTGTAAGTTGTGTGAAGAATAGGATCGGGAAAATGATATGGGAGCCCAATGAGTTAAGTGAAAGATGGGGTGAATACTTCTGTGTGTCATTAGATCAAGAAAGCAAAGGTGATTCTGAGGCAGAGGTAGATGATGTCACAGTGAAGGATGGAAGCACAGGAGGGATCTCAAGAGAAGAGGTGTGTAAAGCTCTAAAATCTCTTCAGAATGGTAAGGCTCTGGGAGTTGATGGCATAACTGCTGAGATGTTGAAATATGGTGGTGACTCTGTAATTGACTGGTTAACTGAAATTTGTCAGTTGTGCTGGGAGCTAGGAATGGTCCCTTGGGATTGGAAGGATGCTATTATTGTTCCCTTGTGTAAAGGAATAGGTGATCAGACTGAATGCAAGAACTATCGTGGTATTAGCCTGAGTGTGCCAGGGAAAGTGTTTAGTAAGGTCGTTATTGAAAAAGTAAAGGGTCTTACATCAGAGAAAGTGTAGGATGTTCAGAGTGGTTTTATGCCTGGTAAAGGCTGCACTAACCATATTTTTGCATTACGCATGATGATCAAAAAGTATCTGGCTGTTGGTAAGAAAGTTTTTGCTGCCTTCATAGATTTAGAGGAAGCCTACAGACAAATAAATGGGACACTTCTGTAGAAGGTTTTAAATGAATATGGTGTTACTGGGAATCTACTTAATAGTGTTAAAGCCATGTATGCTGGCAGTAGAACTTGTGTACGAGTGAATGGTGTTTTATCAAAATGTTTTTTTTATTGGTGCAGAAGTCAGACAAGGTTGTGTAATGTCACCATGGCTGTTTAATATATTTATGGATGCGTGATGCCAAAATAGATAATACTGGTTTATGTCTTGGTGATATCCATGTGTGCAGATTGTTGTATGCTTATGACACTGTCCTGTTGGCAGAGAGCAAAAGTGAATTGCAGAGTATGTCTTAGATGTACGAAGTTTGAATGACATTCAAACTGAGTATAAATAAGGGAAAAACCAAAGTTATGGTTTTCGAGCGAGGAAGTGGTAGTACTGAATGTAATACAAGTCTAAATGGCACAGTGATTGACCAGGTGAATGAGTTTGTGTATTTAGGAAGCATGTTTGACAGAGAGAACAAATTGGATGGTGAAATTAGTAGGCGAGGGAATTCTTCATTGAAAGTCATTGCAGCTTTGGGAGGTTTTCACAGGAATGATGGGTTCTCAAGAGAGACCTGCATGGCTATGTATGAAAGTGTAATTGTCCCTACTCTGATGTATGGCAGTAAAACCTGGGTACTACAGAAGAAACATAGGAGTCGTTTGTTTGCTGGAGAAATGCGTTACTTACAAGGGGTTTCTGGCAAGACATGTTCTGATTGTGTGAGGAATGAAGATGTCTTGCAGTTGTGTAATGTGAAAAAAAAATGTTGTTAGCAAGGTGGAGACTAATATTCTTAGGTGGTTTGGGCATGTTGAAAGAATAAGTGATGAGATGTTTACTAAGAAAATCTTTTTAGCCCAAGTGGCAAGAAGGAAAGGCAGAAGAAGGCCAAGGAAGCCATAGGAGGATCGGATTCAGGAGTGTCTACATGAGAAAAAGATAATGAGTATGAAGTATTGAAGATCTTGTGTGCATCGTGTGATTGATGTCAGCGAAGCTCGAGTTGTATGTCAAGATCACTGTAAGTGGAGAAGTTTGGTATGGCAACAGTAAGAAAATAATCAGTTAAAAATTATCTGGTAGTTTATGTTTTCATTGTGGAGCTAACCTCTGAATCCCAGAGAACAGGTTAGTGATGTATCAGTATAATGCATGATTGTTTTAATTTCTGGAAAGTGCACACACAGTGGGTGCCCAGAGAACTGACTCAGGAATACAAAATGAACCAAATGGTCATGTCCTTGCAGCATCTCTCTTGGTATGCAAGTGAAAGAGAAGACATGCTTAACAGGATTGTTACTGGGTATGAATCATGGATGCATCACTACCAACCCAAATCAAAGCGTGCTTCAGTGCAATGGAAACATCCCTCTTCAACCAAGAGCTTCTGAATTTTGCCATCAGGAGGGAGGATTATGTTTACAGGGTTTTGGGTTTCTCAAGGAATGCTGTTAGCCCATTTCCAAAGGTAAGGTGCAAATATGAATGCTGCATCGTTTTGTGAATTCTGTTGATGTTTTGGGATGCTATTCGTAAAAAAATGTCCAGGCTTGCTGACTAGAGGAGTGCTGTTCCATCATGACAATGCCAGACACCATACAGCTTAACAGCCAGATTTTACCTGTTTAGTTTGCTAAAAATTCACTTTGGAAAATGGTTCGTGGATGACGAAGAAGTTGAATGTGAAGTGCGAATGTGTCTGAGACAGCAGACCCAAAATTTCTGTGCTACAGGTTTTGATGCCATTATAAAGCGATGAGATAAGTATCAGTATTGATGGCATCATACTGAGAAATAAGGGTAAATGAAAGGTAATAATAAATGTTTTTCAAATTCATATCACTTAGTATTTTTAGCACGTCTTTTATAAAAAAGATCATGCTTATGTATCGGTTTGTCCGTCCATCCGCCTGTGGACACAGTACCTCTGCAACTATTAGTCCGATTTCAAAAATTCTTTTTGCCTTGGGAAACTTGAAATGTGCGAATGATCCTTTAGTTTGTTTTTTTCCCCTATGATGCACAATTTCGCCGCTAGAGGGCGTAAATGTAGATGATGCCAAATTCAAAACACATTTTATTTCATATATTTGCTTCTAAAAATCTGATTACAAAATTCTTTTACCTTTCGATTCCATTTATCTTTAAGACTATTCTATGTATAGTCACTTTTTCAAGTTACGCACAGATTTTCTGCTGGGGGTGGGGGAGGAGGCGTAAAAGTAAATCACAGTTTCCCTGATATCTCTGCTTCTAAAACTCGGATTTGAAAAATTCTTTCTGTAGTGGATACAGTTCTTGATGGGAAAACATTTGCATTTAATTTCTAATAAAGATGGTTTGGCCACCAGGGGGCATAAGTGTTAATTTCTGCTTCTGATGCATTTGCAAAAAAATCTGAGCTTTTAAAATCTCAATTGAAAACATTCTTTCGTGGACCGATACCACTCACTTCGATGAATCTTTTCAGAATATTTTCTTCTTAAAATAATGCACGGTTTCTCCACCAGGGGACATAAACGTATATGTTATTTTTGTCCCTATCTCTGCTGCTAAGAGTCCGATTTTAAAAATTCATTTTTTTTTTAGAGTTTCCAATGGGAAATGTTTTTCATATGATTTCAAAAGTTTCAAGTAATCCATTGTCTCTCCACTAGAGGGCGTAATGATAAATTGCATTTTTCTCCATATCTCTGCTTCTAAAACTCCGATTTGAAAAATTATTTCTTCACCGAATGCAGCTCCTGATGGAAAATACTTTGCATATAATTTCTAATATTTGGTAAAGAATGGTTGGACACAAGGGGCATGAGTGTTAATTTCTGCCTCTGATGTATTTTCAGCAAAATCTGAACTAAAAACTCGATTGAAAAAATTATTTTGTGGCCTGATACCACTCGCATCGAAAAACCTTTTAAGAATGCTTTCTTCTTAAAATAATGCATAGTTTTTCCACCAGAGGGCATAAATGCATAGCTTATTTTTGTCAATAGCTCTGCTTCTAAGAGTCTAATTTGAAAAAATCCTTTCTCTTTTGGAGAGTGCTTTAACTGAAAAATGTTTCTCATATAATTTCAAATTTTTCTCAACAAACTTGCCTGCCATCAGAAGGCATAAGTTCACATTTTTGCTTACAGGAATATCTTTGGGACTAAAAACCTGATTGAATTTTTTTTTTCTTCGGTCAGATATTACTAACTAAGAAAACTCTGTGTGCGTATTTACTTCCCAGAATAATGCACAATTTCGTTGCTAGGGGATGCAAAAGCTTAATCTGTTTTTCTCAATATTTCTGCTTCCACATGTCCAATTTAAACAATTCTTTTAACACCTGATACTTTGTAAAGCATTTTAGGCTAGCCTACGAAGAATTTTGTAGTTCACATTTCTGTTGGTAGGTGATGTTTGTGTACTTCAGTTTGCAGCTGCATCTTAGCTTCTAAAATCACTATTGAGTAATTTCTTTTTACTTTATGCCATTTGCTACAGTAGAGATGTGAAACATTGTCCTCTTTAAATAATGCAAAGACTTCCTGGTAGGTGCGTAAATATCTGAACCTTTTTTTTGCAATCTCTGCTTCTGGGAGATGTATTTGAAAAGTTCTTTTTTTCTTTAGCATAGCTTTTTTTCATGAATATTTTTCGCCTATTTTCAACTTTTCCATTACACAAAATTCTTTTGTTAACAGACATAGGCTTATATCATGTTTTTTTTTTCTGTATTTCTTCTTTTATCTGTTCAATTGGAAAATCTTTTTTGTCCCTGATACCTTTCTTGTGCTTTAAGAAACTTTTTGTGCGCCATTTGTTAATTTTCGTAGCATGCGCTTTACCTGCTGGTGGAATTAAGTAGATGTTTCTATTTGTGGATGCTTTATCGATTGTAGAAACTGGTTGATCATTTTCCTAACCGGTTCTATTGACTTTGAATAGCTCTGATAAATTTATTTTGCATCAGAGCATCGAATGGATTCAAAAGACGTGCTCATTACAACTGAAATGTCGGTGTCATATTTCTGGTTTAAATAATTGTTTGTGACTTATTTACTACTTTCCCTCATATATACACTTCAGAAGTTCATTGTGTCTGTCATAAAACATTATTTTCTTGGCTGCCACAAGAAACACATTTTTTCCTTGATTCCAGTTCACGAGCTCCATCATAAAAGATAGTTGCAAAACTCTGACTGCAAAGATAATAGAAGCAGAAAACATTGCTACAAAGTTAAGGGTAAGTATTTCTTATTTTTGCATTAAGTGATTAAAATATGCCTCTCTTCTGTATTAAATAAGTTAAAGATTAACCTTTTTCCTTTGGCAAAGCAGATTGATCGCATATATGTGGTGGTCAATCTGCTTTGCTGACCTCGTGTATTGCACCAGTAGCATATCTTGGGCCCGAGACCTGGGCTAACTCACCTGTCCCCCCCCCACACACACACAAAGAACTGTTTTTTTTTAAATTGCAAAGTTTAATTTTTAATTGTTAAGTAATAGAAGTAACTTATTTTTAGGTACATGCTATTGCTAACATGATACCAAATAATTATGAGGATTAGGACTTGAATACTTTATTTGTACATGAACTCCATTCTTCTTTCCTTTTGTGTGAACTCGAGTGTTACATTTCCATAAAAAGTTTCTTCCGAGTAATTTTTCATATTTAAAAAGAATGTTTTTCTCTATTGACAAATCAGCCTAGTTGCTCGAATATACATGTCCTTGTGTGGCTCTAAGATATATTGGGTTGTCGGAAAAGTCATGACGTATTTTGGCACCAGATGTTGGTTGGGCGGTTTTGGAAGTACTAGAGGCATGCACACCTCTGTTATCGCTATGGCATTCGACAGGTGTCAGTTCTAGCTGCAGTCTAAAAGGAATAGTGAGCGATTTGGTTGATTTGCGGAGATTTGACATCAAGTTGAAGATGGAAGACCAAACTGTGCATTTTCGCCATATTTTACCGTTTTACTTCCGTAAAGGGAAGAACGCGTGTCAAGCTTGTGAAAAGTTGCATAAAGTGTACAGTGATAATGCTCTACAAGAATGTCAGTGCCAGCGGTGGTTTGCAAAATTCCGTGCTGGCGATTTTGACCTCAATGATGCTCCTCGGTCCGGGAGGCCCACTGAGGTTGATGACGACCAAATCAAGGCATTGATCAAGGCAAACCCACGTTACACGACATGAGATATTGCAGAAAAATTGCACATCCATCATTCAAGCGTTTAAGACCACCTGAAGAAGCTGGGATACGTAAGCAAGCTCGATGTGTGGGTTCCTCATTAACTCAAAGAAGCTCAATTGATGGCGCGTATAAACATCTGCAATATGCTCATTAAACATGAGGAAAACGATCCTTTTTTGAAGCGACTGATAACTGGTGACGAAAAGGGGATTGTGTACAACAATGTGCTGCACAAACGGTCTTGGTCCCGACGTGCTGCTTTTCCTCAAACGACATCCAAAGCAGACATTCATCAGCGGAAGGTTCTGGTCTCAGTGTGGTAGGATTTTAAAGGTGTCATGTTTTTTGAGCTCCTACCAAGAAACCAAACAATCAATTCGAATGTGTACTGTTGGCAATTGGACAGTTTGAACGAATCCATCATCCAGAAACGTCCAGAGCTCGTTCATCATAAAGGTGTTGTGTTCCATCATGACAACGCGAGACCACACACAAGTTTGATCACCCGCCAAAAATTATTGTAGCTTGGGTGGGATGTGTTACCACACCCAGCATACTCGCCTGACCTTGCGCCATCAGACTTCCACTTGTTTCACTCTCTTCAACAGTCCTTGCGTGGTATAACGTTCAGTTCAGATAAGGCTGTAAATCAGAACCTTGTACAGTTTTTCGCCACAAAAGACAGGCCCTTCTATGAACGAGGCATTCTGCAGCTCACTGAAAGATGACAAAAGGTTATCAAACAAAACGGGCATTATATCAGTGATTGATCTTTGTTCTTTCTATCAATAAATGACCTTTGCAAAACATGGCTAAAATACGTCATGACTTTTCCGACAACCCAATATCTTGATTCTTTTTAATGCAGAAAAATTTCTTTCTGCAGTTGCAGTTATTGATGAAAACTTTTAACATTAGGTCTGCTAATTTGTACACCTCACTAAACACTATGTCCAGTTTATTCAATTTTATGTAACAAGTAATGTCTCTTACTGATTTGTTTTTGTATTCATCTAGAGAATAAAACACCTTCAGTTCACTTTTTAGTTGAGCTGTATCAAAATTTGAAGCATAGAGTTCTTTAAGTTATGACAGTAGATGTTCAGGGAAGCTTTCACAAAATTTATCAAAACAGTTCGAATCCAACAAAGCCATGAATTTAAGATATAATATCACTGATTTTAATTCATTGACACTTCACACAAACTGAAACAACTCTCGCGAAACACGGGCTGTTATAGGCTTTTAAGCATGCGAGTGACTGAGATAGTTGAAGTCTTCTCTTTTCTAAGCAATGGTCCATTCTCCTCCATATGCTCATTCATGTTGTCATGGAAACTCTAGCAGGCAATCGTATCAAAGATCTTCGAATCAGAACAGCGAAGACACTGGAAGAGCTGTTTGTGTTATGCCGTTGGTCTTCTCTCGCCAGACTGAATCAAAGAAGCGAATCCGCATGTGTTTTTTTTTTTTGCAGCAAAAGTATTGACGTATCTTAATACCGTTGATAATTGACTTTTATTTGTATATATTTAATTGACTTTTATTTGTGCATTTTCTGGGCTTCGCAGCTAGCCTAGATAGCCTTGAATATACGCAATTGTATTGCAAATGAGAGCTTCTGCTCTTGAAAATGCACTTATGAGAAGCACTCTGGATGTTTTGCTCTGAAATTCACCATTTCCTTGGTATTGTTCATTTCACAAATTTTTAAGTTTTCATCATTTTGATTGTTTTTAAGTGGAAATTAGTAGTATTTTTATGAGAAAGGAGAGTTTGGAAGCAAAGAAATGAAATTGCTAACCACGTGGCTTTTTAAGTACTATGTCTCATTGAAAATTTGTTTTATTGATAATAAGTTTCTTACTCTAAGAAATTGTTATATAGCCACCCCAGTGGCGCAGTGTCTAAGCGTTGGCTTATGAGCATTAGTCCGAGATTGGTCCGGCTTCAAATCCCGGTAAGACAGGGAGGTTATGTTTGTCTTACGGCATTGGCTCTCTCCATTCCGTGGAACCAGTGGCCCTAAAGTAGGAAAAGGCGACTGCTTATAGCCCATTGAGTTGAACACGGTGGTCGTTAAACATTCAATAAAAAAAGAAAAATAAATTGTTTTATAAGTGTAAATATTTAAATTTGAATTTTGAATTTTATTATCATAAATAATGTTTTAATTTGCATGCATTTTTTAACATTTGTGAAAGGGAGTGGTGGCTTCAGAGGATTAGTTTTTACATATTGAATATGGATGTTATAATGTTTTGAGATAAGTTCATTCTTTAAAACATCTTGTTATTTGAAGTTAGTTGTTTTTCAATGTTTACTAATACAATGGACATCAATATATCCTTATTTTTATTAAGATGACATACTTTTTTCAAGTTTTCCAAAGTATGGCTGCATGGGAAACACTAACATCTTTATGCCTGTCATGATTATACACTGCCGGACAATTGCTAAGGACGGATGACAATAGCAACGATAGCAACCATAAAATAGAAGGCAGGAAAATGTGGAAATTTGCATAAGTGCGGGATACAGTAAGACGTGTTGTGCGTATGCAATTTTTGGATTGCCGAACTTGTCCGTGACGTCATAGCGCTGATAAGAGATATAAAGGATTTGATGCGTATTGACCGTTGTTGTTCAAACGCAAAGTTGAAAGGGAAAGAATCAATTGATGAACTTGCAATTTTCAGTATGTCTTCCCGACATCACCTAGATGATTTTACGCGTGGCCATATTATTGGCAAGATTGAAGAAAGGCGAAAAATAACAGATGTTGCCAGGAAGTTCGACGTCAGCCACAGTGTTGTTTCAAGGCTTTGGAAATCATTTCAAACAAATGGATAGTGTAGCAAATGTCACGGGGAGGTCGTGTTCGCAGTACGACACCTGCAGAAGATCGGTACATAGTGCTATCAACAAAAAGACACCGGCGCAGCACAGCTAGTGAGGTAGCAAATCAGTTTATGGCTGCTACTGGCAAGCGGATCTCCCGAAAAACTGTCGCCAGACATGTGCATGAAGGAGGACTATACGCCCGCCGTCCTGTTGTGTGCATCCCATTGTCCAGACGTCACCGTACCGCCCGTTTGCAATGGTGCCATCAACATCACAATTGGACTGATAACGACTGGTCTGCTGTCCTCTTCTCAGATGAGAGTAGATACAGTCTGTCATCTGATTGTCGACGGCAACTGATCTGGCGTGATAGTGGTACTGCATATTGTCCAGCAAACATACAGGAAAGGGACCGATATCCGACATGTAGTGTCATGAAAAACTCTTTAGGGTGAGTGATTGGTACTTTCTAATAGTTTTTCATTTATGAATTGCACGTAAACTATGCGCACTTTGCAGGAGGTTAATACCTTAAAAGTGCAAATAATATAATATAATATAATGTAGTGTCATGGTATGGGCTGGCATCATGATCAATGGCAGTACGTTGCTCTATGTGCTTCCAACTGGGACTATGACTGGCCAACAATACATTAATGATATTCTGCTACCTCATGTTCGTATGTTCCGTGGTGCTGTCGGTGATAGATTCATTTTCATGGACGACAACGCAACATGTCATCGAACAGTCGCTGTCCAAGAGTGTCTTGAGAGCGAGGATATTCAATGCCTCGTATGGCCAGCACGTTCTCCAGATCTGAATCCCATTGAAAATGTGTGGGATGCTTTGGGGAGGAGTCTTGCTGGTCGCCAATGCCCTCCAATAAACAAGGACACCCTCATCCATGCACTGACAGAGGAATGAGATATATTACCCCAACAGCTGCTTGATAATGTTGTGCAAAGCATGACATGACGTGTGGAATCTTGCATCGCCCTCCATGGTGGCCATATCCCGTATTGACATCTTATGCCGAAACGCCTGCTGACGGTAATTGCATTTTTCACGTTTACGTATTCTGCACAAAATGGCCTGTTTGTCCCTTGAACACGTTCCAAAGCCTTCTGGATTTCAGAGCACAATAAATTGTCTTTCTTGTAATGTCCTGGCATTCTGACATTATTTTATTTCACTTGGCATCCAACCACACTTACTTTTTTATGCGCTATATAGCCGTTTATGATCTGTCTTTAGCAATTGTCCAGCAGTGTATATATCATTATCATCATTTGTCAACCATTATCAATCCACTGCTGGATAAAGGTCTCTCCAAGCCTCTTCCACAACTGTCTGTCTTGTGCCAGTCTCCTCCATGTTACTCCCACATACTTTCGAATTTCATCCGCCCATCTCCCATGTGATCTTCTTCTGGGTCTTTTCCTGTCCCCTGGAATCCAGTCTAAAATTTCAGCTGTCCATCGATGGCCTGTTCTTCTGACAATATGTCCAGCCCATTGCCATTTCAGAGATTTAACTCTGATCATGATGTCTTCCACTCTTGTCATTTTTCTGATCCACGAGTTCCTCTTCTTATCTCTCCTGGTTACACTAAGCATACATCTCTCCATGCTGCTTTGAGTTGTCTGCAGTCTTTGTATGTCTCTTTTAGTTAAGGTCCACGTCTCTGCACCATATGTAAGCACTGGAAGGATGCATATATCAAACACTTTTCTTTTAAGACATAATGAAATATTGCTTTTGAAAATTATGCTGTTTCTTCCAAAAGCTCTCCAGGTAAGTTTTATATGCCAATTAATTTCTTCATCAATGTGACCCTCACTTGATATCTGCTGTCCAAGATAAACGTACGTATCTGTTATCTCCAGCTTTTCTCCATCAATCGATAAATCTTCATTTCTTGTAAAAGCATTGTACATCACTTTTGTCTTGTGAAAGTTAATTTTTTATCCCACTTCTATACTCTTATCAGCAAGTTCCTGGATCATACTCTGCAGCTCTGATGGGGTAGTTGCAAAAATGACTACGTCATCAGCAAAACGAAAGTGAGTTAGATAATCTCCATTAATCTTTATCCCTTTGTTTTCCCAGTTCAGTGATTGAAAGACATTTTCCAATGTGGCATTAAAGATCTTTTGAGATATTGTGTCACCTTGTCTCACTCCCTTTCCAATTTTTATGTGTGTTGTATTTTCAAACAGCCGAATCTTTCCACTTGCATTTTCATAGATGTTATTAATAATATTAATGTATGCATCTTCAATACTGCAGGATTTCAAAGCCATTGTAACTGCTGATGGTTTCACCGAATCAAAGGCCTTTTCATAATCAATAAAAGTCATACACAATGGAAGTTTATATTCCCTCGTTTTTTTTAATTAGGTCTCTCATTACGTGGATATGATCTATAGTGCCGTAGGCACTCCTGAATCGAGCTTGTTCTCTCGGTTAAGCTATGTCCATTGTTACTTTCAAGCGGTGTGAAAGAACTTTAGTAAAGATTTTATAAACCACTGATAGGTGGCTGATAGGTTTGTAGTTCCTGAGTTCCTCAATGTCACCTTTTTTATGTAGCAGGATCATTGTAGCATTGTTCCAATCCTCAGGAATCTTCCCTTCATTAAGGCATTGAGTGAAAACTTGGGCGAGTACTGTTTCAATTTCTCCACTATACATATATCATCATCATCATCATTGTCAACTATTATCAATCCACTGCTGGACGAAGGTCTCCTCAAGTTTCTTCCACAACGGTCTGTCTTGTGCCAGTCTCTTTTATGTTACTCCTGTATACTTTCGAATTTCATCCACCCATCTCCCATGTGATCTTCTTCTGGGTCTTTTCCCTTCCCCTGGAATCCAGTCTAAAATTTTTGCTGTCCATCGATGGTCTGTCTTTCTGACAATATATCCAGCCCATTGCCATTTCAGGGATTTAACTGTAATCACGATGTCTTCCACTTTTGTCATTTTTCTGATCCACAAGTTCCTCTTCTTATTTCTCCTGGTTACACCAAGCATGCATCTCTCCATGCTGCTTTGAGTTGTCTGCAGTCTTTCTATGTCTCTTTTAGTTAAGGTCCACGTCTCTGCACCATATGTAAGCACTGAAAGGATGCATTGATCAAACACTTTTCTTTTAAGACATAATGGCATATTGCTCTTGAAAATTATATTGTTTCTTCCAAATGCTCTCCAGGCAAGTTTTATATGCCGATTAATTTCTTTATCAATGTGACCCGCACTTGATATCTGCTGTCCAAGATAAATGTAGGTATTGTTTATCTCCAGCTTTTCCCCATCAATTGATAAATCTTCATTTCTTGTAAAAGTTTTATATTATACATCAGGTTTGTCTTCTGAAAGCTCATTTTTAATCTCACTTCTTTACTCTTGTCAGCAAGTTCCAGTATCATTCTCTGCAGCTATGAAGGGGCAGTTGCAAAAATGACTACGTCATCAGCTAAGAACATAGTTGAGTTAAATAATCTCCATTAATCTTTATCCTTTTGTTTTTCCAGTTCAGTGATTGAAAGATATTTTTCAATGTGGTATTAAAGAGTTTGAGAGATATAGTGTCACCTTGTCTCACTCCCTTTCCAACTTTTATGGGTGCTGTATTTTCAAACAGCCGAATCTTTGCACTTGCATTTTCATAGATGTTATTAATAATATTAATGTATGCATCTTCAATACTGCAGGATTTCAAAGCCATGCACAATGGAAGTTCATATTCCCTCGCTCTTTCAATTAGTTCTCTCAGTACGTGGCTATGATCTATAGTTCTGTAGCCACTCCTGAATCGAGCTTGTTCTCTCGGCTGAGCCATGTCCAGTGTTACCTTCAAGCTGTGTGAAAGAACTTCAGTGAAGATATCGAGGGAGGGTCACATTGATGAAGAAATTAATCAGCGTATAAAACTTGCCTGAAGAGCTTTTGGAAGAAACAGTATAATTTTCAAGAGCAATATGCCATTATGTGTTAAAAGAAAAGTGTTTGATCAGTGCATCCTTCCAGTGCTTACGTATAGTGCAGAGATGTGGACCTTAACTAAAAGAGACATACACAGACTGCAGGCAACTCAAAGAAATGTGAAGAGGTGCATGCTTGGTGTAACCAGGAGAAATAAGAAGAGAAACTCATGGATCAGAAAAATGACAAGAGTGGAAGACATCATGATCAGAGTAAAATCGCTGAAATGGCAATGGGCTGGACATGTAGCCAAAAGAACGGACGACTGATGGATAACCGAAATTCTAGACTCAATTACAAGGGACAGGAAAAGACCGAGAAGAAGATCACATGGGAGATAGGTGGATGAAATTCGAAAATATGCAAGAGTGACATGGAGGAGGCTGGTGCAAGATCGACTGTTGTGGAAGAAACCTGGGGAGACCGTTATCCAACAGTGGATTGATAATGGTTGTTGATGACGATACAGACGAAATCGTGCACACACACGCACGCACGCACGCACACCGAAATATGTGAACACCTAGGAAAAGGAGGTTTTACGTGCCTAATAAGGTGTAGGACCACCTTTGGCATTCAAAACCACCTGAATCCTCCTTGAAGTGGATGCATACAAATCTTGGATGGTAGTTAGTGAGATGGTATACCATTCTTCATGCAGAAACTGCTCCAGGTCCTTTAGACATGCAGGAGGAGGATAACAGGATCTTACTCTGTTTTCCAACACAAACCACAGTGTCTCGATGATGTTTAAGGGGTGACGGATCACTTTGTCCGTGTTCATTTCGTCCACGCTCACTTCGTCCGGTTCATTTCGTCCAACGTTCACTTTGTCCGCTGTTCACTTAGTCCAATGTTCACTTCGTCCACTGTTCATTTCGTCCACTGTTCACTTTGTCCACATTCATTTTGTCCTCAGAATGAATGGAATACCGTGGACATTTTCTTTTTCGATGGAATTTTCGTTATAGGCAGAAGAAAACTTCAGCGGACATTGCTTGCATGAGATTTTTTTTTCCTGTCTAAGTTTGTTCGATTAAAATGTATCGATTTTAAATGTTATTTAAAGCTAAACGAGAACTGAACTTTGAAGAGCTTTTTAACTCTTTTTGTGTGTGCGATGTCAATCACTACAGCATGACTCACGCTATGTTCGGAAAAGGACTATGAGGTGGGATTTTTTAATAACGCTGCATTTTTACTTAGGCACTAAATATTTACATATGATGTCGAGTTATTAATATTCCATTTTACTTACTTAAACACTAAATATTAATTACTATGCCTCATGCGTAGGCAGTTTTGATAGTTTTTTTTTTTTTTTTTTTTTTTTTTGCCGATGTCATATTCATAATGCTTACCTATCAAGGTAATATACTAGAAATAGTATTGTGCTTTTACTGAGGCACGAAATATTAATTCACAGTCCCTAGGATTAGGCCTTTTTCACAGTTTTTACTCTATGGATGACATATCCATAACGTTTACATATACAGCTCAACTTAATAATACTGCGCTTTTCCTTAGGCACTAAATATTATTTCATAGGGCCTAGGCGTTTTTTACAGTTTTTATTGTACGCATGTCATATTTTATGACGTTTACGTACCAAGAAAAGGTAATATTGCGCTTTTGCTCAAGCACTAAATATTATTTCATAGGCCCTAGGCCTAAACCTAGGCTTTTTTACCATTTTTATTCTACGGATGGCATATTCATAATGTTTGCGTATCAACCCAAACTAAAAATATTGCGTTTTTAATCAGGCACTAATGTTATTTCATAGGCCCTAGGCATCGGTCTTTCTTGAAGTTTTCATTGTACGGATGTCATATTCATAATGTTTACGTATGAAGACAAGGTAATAATAATGCGCTTTTACTTAAGCACTAAAGATTATTTCATAGGACCTAAGCCTTTTTCACAGTTTTTATTCTACGCATGTCATATTTATAATGTTTACATATCAAGATAAGGCAATAATAATGCGCTTTTGCTCAAGCACTAAATATTTCATAGGCCCTATGGCTAGGCTTTTTTTACCGTATTTAGTTTGCAAATGTCATATTCATAATGTTTACATATGTATAAATTCAAGCTACTAATATTGCGCTTTTAATCAGGCACTAAATATTGTTTCATAGTCCCTAGGCCTAGGCCTTTTTTGCAGTTTTTATTCTACCGATGGCATATTCATAACGTTTACGTATCAAGTCAAGGTAATAAATAGCATTGCGCTTTTCTATAGGCACTAAATATTTCATAGGACCTACGCCTAGGCCTTTTTTACCGTATTTAGTCTACAGATGTCATATTCATAATGTTTACGTGCAAAATCAGGTTAATAATATTGCGCCTTTCCTTAGGCACGAAATATTATATCATAAGACCTAGGCCTAGGCCTTTTTACAGTTTTTATTGTCCGCGTGTCATATTTATAACGTTTACGTATCAAGACAAGATAATAATATTGCGCTGTTGCTCAAGCACTAAATATTATTTCATAGGCCCTAGGCCTAAGTCTAGGCTTTTTTACAGTTTTTGTTCTACGGATGGCATATTCATAATGTTTGCGTACAAAGTCAGGCTACTAATATTGCGCTTTTTCTTAGGCACGAAATATTATTTCATAGGACCTAGACCTAGGCCTTTTTTATAGTTTTTATTTACGCATATCATATTTATAACGTTTACGTATCAAGACAAGGTAATAATATTGCGCTGTTGCTCAAGCACTAAATATTATTTCATAGGTCCTATGCCTAAGCCTAGGCTTTTTTTACAGTTTTAGTTCGACCGATGGCATATTCATAATGTTTGCATATCAACTCAAGCTAATAGTATTGCGCTTTTAATCAGGCACTAATGTTATTTCATAGGCCCTAGACATCGGTCTTTCTTGAAGTTTTCATTGTACGGATGTCATATTCATAACGTTTACGTATCAAAACAGTTTAATGGTATTACGCTGTTGCTCAGGCACTAAATAATAATTATATAAGCGACAATGTCTTTCCCATACCTTTGGAAACAAAAGTAGGCAAATGAAAAACTTGTAGAGTAATGGATTTCGCTTCTTTTGTTTTTAACTTTTTTTAGCACGTTTTTATTTAAAAATAGATCGTGCTTATGGTATCTGTCCAATTTACTTTGTGGAACACCATACGTTTGTGTTTGAAAGATTCTGTGGGTCACAGCTTTATTGCTATGAAGTGTTTATGTACGTTCTCTTCAAAAGTCCAATTGACAATTTTTTTTCTTTTTGTTTGCGCTGTGCCATTCACTACAATAGAGATGTGGAGTTTCACCCTCTCTAAGTAATGCACAGATTTCCCACTTGAGGACTTGAAGGTCAAACACTTTACTTCAGTATCTCTGTTCCTGGAGACCTATTTGAAAAGTTTTTTTTTCCTTAGCATAGCTTTTTTCATGGAGAATACTTTTCACCTATTTTCAACTTTTCCATTATGCAAGATTCTTCCGCTTGAAAGCGCAGAGTTATGTCATGTTTCCTTCTATATTTCTTCTTTTAATTGTTCAATTTGAAAATCAGTTCGTCTCCGATACTTCCTTCTGCTATAAGAAATTTTTTGTGCGCCATTTGTTAATCTTCGTAATGCTCTTTTTAGTCGCTGGTGGAAGAAAGTAGATGTTTCTATGTGTGGATGTTTTACGGTTTGTAAAAACCCGATTGCGATGTTTTTCTAACTGGTTGCATTGACTGTGAATAATTTTGATTGATTTAATTTGCGTCGGAATAGATTCAAAAGACGTGCTTATTGCAACCGAAAATTCGGTGTCATCTTTCTGGTTCTCCGTAATAATGCTCGCCTTATTGTTGCATATGAACAATGTATAGAAACATCGTTCCGAATCACTCTTGTTGCAGTTCGGGTTACGACGTTCCGCATGATATTAGGCGCCTTCAGCTCTTCAGCCACAGTGTACTGCCTTAACATTTTTGTTTTTTGATTAATGTAAGTAAATCTAAAGAATACACAGTTTTTTTATGAGCATTATTTCTTCATTTTTCATGTTACTAAGAAAGCATGCATTTACTTAATTTTTTTTTCGGGGGGGGGGGGGGGGGATCCAGGCAAAATGAATCCTTCTAAGTTCAGCATTGGTACAGGTATATGAATATGTAAAATTGTATAACTTTAATTTAATCCAAGATTTGAAATTTTGATTTTGTAATATTTTCATTGAACATTTTGAAATACGTACAGCTTTTGTGCCACGTGATTTTTTATAGTTTTTGTCTGATTTTTATTTTATTTTTCTTTTCTCTTTTTTAACATTTTTTCAAAGTAAAGTCGCCCACAGAAACTCTTCCACGTCGGAAATCTTTTCACGGAACAGTGTCCTTATCTTTCCGAGTGATTGACGGGGCATAATTTGCTGCTTACACGAAATATTTAACGGAGGGTGGGGGGGGGGGAGAACTCACGGAGTCACCATTTGCATTTTTAATGCTATTTATAATGAGGAGCAGTTTATACATGTAGAAGAAGGGCGTGGGGGAGGTTTCCGAGATTACCGTTATAAATTCCACCCTAATTTTTTTATATCCAGAACGCGAAACGAAAGATTGGTACCCGGCAAACTCATACAAGATTTTAAGCTACAACCTAAATATATGGTACGTGTAAACATTAAATAAAAGCAAATTAAAGGGGCCTAAAACATCAGTCTTTAGATGTCTACAACGCACCGTGGCGGCGAGCCTTTTTTGGAAGATTTTAAGTTACAACCTAAATATTTTGTATGTAAATATGTAATAAAAGCTAATACTATGGACTTGACAGGTCATTCTCCAGGTGTTTACCAGGCACTTAGGCCGCACCTTTAAATAATTCCTTAAGACACAAATACCATTTGATAGTAATTCCTGAATGGTATGCCAAATGATTTCCACATAGTTTCAATATTAATTTGAGTGTGATGTAACTTAAATCTTCCATAGGCTGTAACTTTAAATCATCCAAAAGTTTGAGAAATTTCAGTGTAATTATCTCGACTGGAAGTGGAGCCGGCAGACCCCAAATTAAACTTACACTGCATCCAACTCAAAATGTTACACCAGATCTCTACTATACTCTCAGAATTTACTCAGCGTGACCAAATCTGGTTTTAAAAGACGATCCGCTCCCACCCCTCTGGAAGGGGGATTATCCCCCAAAATACTGCTTGTTGACTAATCATGGATGACATGCCAGATGATTTCCACGTAATGTTACATAGAAAAGTTGGACGTGCACGGACAGCCATCCATATGTCTGTTCGTGCACGTCCCACTGTTTTAGTACTATTAACTTATATGACTAGACCATTTTAACTAATGTTTATGCGGGAGTAAAAGCTCAAAATTATTAATTTGATTTGTTATGTAAACGACTAAACGTTATGAATATGAGTACAGCCCTGTCCGAGACCCATATTTTTAATGCTTGGGTAGAAATGCAACATTAGGACAATCTACCATGATACAAATAATTTATTTTCCCATTTCACCAACTCACCACAAACTACGGAGAACTTGAAAAAGTGAAATCAAAAGTGCGATTTTTATACAACCCCCAACAGTTTTGTGGTTAGCCTACATGGAAGTGAACACGAAGAAATAAAAAATACAGTTCTTATACGGCCCCCTAACGCTTTTGCGATCACTTGTTTGCCTGGTTATTTAGCCAGGAAATCACAAAATTTTTAATTTCTAAGATAATGAAAATAAGATATGAAAAAAATAAAAATTTGTGAATAACAATTTCAGACGCAGGAGAAAAGATAGCAACGCTTTTTTATGCAGAGAAACTTTATGGCTCTGAAATTGCATCTGTCCAGTTTTACATGAGGCCAGGCTGTCCGCACACATTTTCAAACGACTTCCTTTCAAAAGCACTGCATGAAGATATTCAATGCTAATTTTTTTTAGAGAAAAACAGAAAAAAGCCGCTATATTTATTGGCTTAAAAATAGAACATCATTCTAAAAGATATATACTACGTCAGGTTTACGAAGAAGCACGATCAACACCTGGTTTCAGTTGCACCGAGGTCAACAGGTATGTGGAAGTGACAAATCAGTCCTTTGGTCTTTTGTACAACTGCCACCTCCCAGATTTGGTTTAGAACAGAGTGTTGAATGTATCACCAGTATAAATTAAAAAAAAAAATAAAAAGAACACCGGCATGTCTGTAAAGATTGTAGGCATAAGCGACAAAGCTCAGTAACCTGACCTTTAGACTGTATGCACTATAATCCCAGTTAACTTAAGAGTGTACTATTGTACAAAGGTACGAGGAGCCTCCGCTATGATAAGTAGTGAATAGCGTTTGGAATAAAAAGGCAACAGTATTATTGCTCAGAATCATCATTTTTCTTTGTCCAGCAGTTATCAGACAAAATTGTTATTAAAGACAATTTTTCAAAATGGCCAAACAGTTTAGAAATAGATTTCACATGAGAAGTTAATCAATGAAGAGCCTTGCTTTATCGGCCGCTGAACTGTCCAGGTTCGAAATCTAACTTTGTGGTTCAAGAAGGGGTGGTATGGGTGGAAGACTTTTCGCAACACAGAAACAAAAAAGTGAGAAATAGCAAAATGCGATAGTTGTGTACTGGCCGTCCATTGGAATTTGGTAGTTGGGGGGATTGAAATATCTCACAATTAGGGGTGATAGCATGCATGAACAGGTCTTCCGTCTCGTGCAACTACCCTGAGTCCAGGGCTCTGAGTCACAAGGCGATGCAAGGTGTTAAATTGCCTAAGGGTACTACTCTCTTCGGATTACGCTCGGGATTACTGAAGTCGGTACTGGATGAGGGGAGGGGGAAGTGAAGGACAAAAGGAATCTCCCTGAGTGTCAGGAAGGAAGTTTGACTTGTTTGACAGAAAACAATAATTTATATTGTCTTCGTAAAATATATTTTTGACAATATGAGATATATTGTTGACAATATAAAATATTCTCGTATTTAAGAACATTTAAAATATCTTCAATTTGACCTAATTTTTTTTGCTTAACATAAGATAATTTTCAAATTATCACGGTGTCCTAATCTTAAGTGTCCAACCTAAATATACTCGTAAATTACCATTTTTAGACAACACGGGAACGCAAGAATGCATGATATTGTCGGAATGAATTTGTTTGATGATTAAGTATACCTGGTTCCTGATGGCTTGAGTGGTAAAAACATTCCGATGGCTAATTCGTCTACTGAAGAAAATAATTCCTCCAAATGATGACACATCCACATTATTAGAGCCTAATATAAAAAAATATATATAAATTCAAACGGCAATTTTTTGTTCTGCTGAGGTTTCAGTCATTTTTCGCGCAAAACTATATTTCGGAACTTGTGTGTTGCGTGCCTCCATTTGACCAACACGACTAAGTGTTTTCTAATAAATTGGGCAGAATACCACGCCTACATATTCTTGCCTTACCTATCTCAGAATATAAGTTATGTCATTGACTATAACTTTTGGGAGAGTAAGCCAGATCCGGGCCCCTTTTCCACGAGAGAAAAACAATCCACCATAAAATAATACTCGAAATCAGAAATAAATCCATATGAGCTACCCGATGGCCGAGTGGTCCGAGGTCAGGGATTCGAGGACTAATCATTCGCCAAAGATAGGTTCCGGTTCGAATCTCGGTGAGGCATGAATGGCGTATTTGTCTTACGGCACAGTTTCTCTCCGTTTCCTGGAACCAGTGACACAAAATTAGAAATGGGCGATTGCTAATAGTCCATTGAGTTGCTCACGATATACATGAGATTCTTAATGCTGCCGAGACACGATTAATAATGGAAATAATTGCAACTTTTAAAGATGATACTTTTATTTGCAATTAAAACCAGCTAAAATCAGTAGCAAGATCTTTCAAACCCACTATGGGTTCGTCATCAGCCACAGTGTGGGTGAAGCAACGTAGTTATATAGCCGAAAGCAATCACCCACAGTGCAACAGCATGGTAAGGTGTTGCTTCAACCCTTCACACACACGCATTCCATATGCATACAAATAATGCAAATAAACTACAAAACACGGTTATGAGTTCTGATAGTGTGTACAATGATTTGATATAAAATGTTTCCATGAGGTCGGTAGAATCCATGGCACGTCATCGGTACAACAGTGGTCAGCAAAGATATTTATGTACAAACTTTCTGTAAACAATAAGTCAGAAAAGTCAGTAAACGAACTTTCTGTAAACAATTGCTCGCGATGGTCGTTAAAGCTAAAAAAAAAAAAAAGAGAGAGAACAAGAGGCGGAGATACAGCTGCAAACAGAAGGGCACAAATTCCACCTACCGACAGAACTGTGATGTTAAAACTCCTCAAATACTAACCTAAAGTGTTCCAAAGGGATAATGACGTCCCGCGTTGAAAGAATTTTTAAAATCGTATATGTACAAGTACAATACAAGCAGAGATATTGAAAAAAACAGATAGGCGCCCCACTAGCGGCAAAATTATGAATTATTTTCAGAAGAAAATACGCACAACGAGTTCTCATAGTTTGTAGTATCTGACAGAAAAAGAATTTTTTATATTGGGGTTTAGTAAAGCAGGTACTGCTGTAAACGGAAACGTGAAGTTACGTACTTAAAATCCGAAATCTAGAAGCAAACGTATGCTCAACAAATATCAACAGATATTGATGCGTTAAGAAAAACTATAATAACGTATGCGTTAAGAAAAACTGGAAATTATATGAGAAACCTTTCGCACCGGACACGCTCTCCAACAAAAAAATAATTTTTCAAATCAAACTCTTACAAGTACAGGTATCGACAAAAAAAAGATATACATCTACGCCCTCTGGCGGGAAAACCATACGCTATTTTAAACAGAAGGTATTCTCAAAAGATTTTCCGAGGTCAGGGTATAGGTCCACGAAAGAATTCTTTAAGAAGCTTAGATTTTTCTGCAAATACATCAGAAGCAGAAATAAACACTTGCGGACCCTGGTGGCTAAACCATTCCTTACCAAAAATTAGAAATTATGTGCAAAACATTTACCACGAGAAGCTGTTTCCAATGCAGGGAGAATTTTTCAAATCGGACTTTAGAAGCAGAGATATTGAGGAAAACAAAATTTATCTTTACGCCCCCTAGCGGGAAATATATGCATTACTTGAAAAAGAAACGGTGCCTAAAAAACCCTTTGTTGTAAACAGCTTCGAAAGGAAGAAATAATTTCTTCAATCGGATATTTAGAAGCAAATATATGGAATAAGGGTGTGCAAGGTCAGGTGATGCGAAATATACCATAGCGTCTCTTGACAAATCTCAACCCCCGCCTTCTCGCGGTGCATCATGTTCCTACTAAAGGGTTTCTGACGACCGAAAAATAGCGGTATAACTATATAACTTGTTATGAACCCTGAAGACCTATTCTAGAGTGGACAGAAAAAACCTTACTTTCTGTATTTTTTAATTAAGCCCTCCCCCCCCTCCCCCAATTGTAGAGATTGGCCCCGCAGACCTCTTTGGGAAGGGGAGCTAAAGAGTACAAGATGTTATCTTACGTTGGCAATTTCATGAAACAAAGTTTTCCCAATCCTTGCTCTGAGTCCTAGGAGAATCTTCACTAATAATTATAAATGCAACTGATTTGCGAATTGCAGGGAACCTCTGACAGATTGTCTATGCTTCTCACCCTTTCCTTCCCGGACAAGGTTCTGCCATTAGCCGATGCCCACATACAATTCATTCATTTTTGAATTTGTCAAGGGTTCCCTGTAATTCGCAAATCAGTTGCATTTATAATTGTTAATGAAGATTCTCCTAGGACTCAGGGCAAGGATTGGGAAAACTTTGTTTCATGAAATCGCCAACGTTAAATAACATCTTGTAGTCTTTAGCTCCCCTTCCCAAAGACGTCTGCGGGGCCTATCTGTACCATTGGGGGAGGGGGGAGGGCTTAATTAAAAAATACAGAAAGTAAGGTTTTTTCTGTCCACTCTAGAATAGGTGTTCAGGGTTCATAACAATATTTTTATATGTCACAGGTATGAAAATTTTCTAATGACACCGACTAGTGCTTAAGCACAGAAAAACTTATCACACAAACGCTAAGGGCCTGTATATAAAATGCCTATTTTTTGGGAGATAGGCTGAAACGTTTTGTATGCTGCAAACATTACGTTGTAACTCATTTTTCAGTAGTGACGAGTTCCTGTCAATTTAACAATGTCGTCTGCACTGACAATGTGAATAATTTATCATTCAGTCACATAATTTTTATTTGGCGAGTTGTTTCTTTGTCCTTCAGCTAGTACCTGTTTTACCAATCCGATGAATGATGAGTGCATTTTATTAGCTTTTATAAAATGATTACAAATACCTAGGGTGTAACTACAAATCTTTCAAAAAGGCCAGCGGCCTAGGTGCTTGTAAACAGCTGAGAAATGATCCGTTGGAGTGCCTTTCATTAGCTTTAATAAAATGTTTACAAATATAAAATATTTAGGTTGCAATTTCAATACTTCCAAAAATTCCCGCGGCGTAGGTGTGTTGTCAGCATCTGAAGACCGATTTGTTGAGTCTCTTTTGATTAGCTTTTATTACATGTCATCACATGCCAAATATTAAAATCGTAACTCAAAATTTAGTGAGTCAGAAAGCTTCTGTATAGACCTTGTGTCATTATGATCTTACATATGCATTTATATCACTACGAAAACTGGTGCATTTTGTTTAGTTCCACTAAGAAAACTCTTACACTTTGACGAGATCTCAGAACGAAACGCAATTTGTGTACATCCCGTTATATGAGAATGTGTAGGAGTTTACCACTATGGGAGTTTACCTGGATCCGAAATATTTATCCAAGTGTAGTTTCTGTTTAAACGACATGTTTTCCTAATTTCTGAGAATTCACCAGAGAAGGGACAGACCGAATATAATCCTTCCTCAGCAGGGCTGTCCCCCAGGCTCCCAAGCTAATTCTTTAATGGCATTCCAAACAAGCCTTTGAAAACATCCACGGCAGCCAGTTTACGAACCACTGCTCCAGGCTACAGTATTTGTTGACTCACTAGATCACCCCCTTCTTTTTCCGATCCTAGAGAAGATAAGGCAACCGACCCAGCTCATTTTAGTTACAAGGTTCTCACCGCTGCCTGCTGGTTAGCAAAGGAAGCAATCAGTTCTAGCTATCGCTCTTAAGGAAAAGGTTAACGTAGTCGGAGTTCTTGCTGCAAGTTGAACAATGGAATTTGTAGTATCATCCAAGGGTAGGCCAAAATCCATTTATAAAGGTTTTATTTTCACCAGAGACACAGAAGAGGATGGAAATACAGTTTGGTGCTGTCAAAACCGAACTTGCGGAGTACGGATGAAAGCCTGTGGGACTGATGTTATACGAGAACCCAGAGAGCACAAATTCCATGCTCCATCCGTAGCAGATGTTGCCAAGGCTAAAATAGTAGATACTATTCAAACAACTGATTGTGACAGCAGCAGTAACACAAGAAACATTGTGCTGTCAACAATTTTTTCTGTTCCAACCGCAATTGTAGCAGAAGTACAGTCAAAGGCAGCCATAGCACAGCAAATTCGAAGAAAGCGTCGTCGGAACATGCCAGTCGAGGATGCAGACGTAGTTATACCTCGTGATTTACAGGTGACAACTTCTGGGGAACCATTTTATATTCCGTGTGGAGACCATCTTTTGTTCTGTTCAAGGAGGTGCCTGGAAATTTTATGTGAACATAAGAATTGGTTAGCAGATGGGACTTTTTATGTCGCGCCTCATGGCTTCTTACAACTTTACACAATTCGTGCCCTTTTGGAAAATTCTGTAAGTGTGCCACATGTCTTCACGTTGCTCAAAAGCAAAAACACTGCCACATATCTTGAACTTTTGCATACGATTGATGTAGCAGGCCTTTTGTCGCCAGAATCAGTAATAATTGATTTCGAAGCAGCAGCTATTTCAGCATTCAAGACAAGGTTCTCTCAAGTTTCTGTGCATGGCTGCTTTTTCCATCTGAGCCAATCAATCTGGCGGCGTGTGCAAACTGCTGGTTTGCAAACCAGATATTTAGAAGATGCTAATTTTTCGCTTCTGACGCGCTGCCTGCCGGCGCTTGCTTTTGTCCCAATAACTGCGGTCGAGGAAGCATTCGAAAGTTTGACTACGTCAGAGAATTTTCCACAGGAATTAGACAGTGTTGTGGATTACTTCGAGGTAACACATATTGGCACATTGTCTCGAGGAGGCCGCCGCCGACGACCAATGTATGAAGCGTCCTTGTGGTCTCAATATGAATCAGTGATAGCTGGTCTCCCAAGAACAACTAACTCTTTGGAAGGCTGGCACAGTGCTTTCAACAAAACAGTTGGAATAGCACACCCAAGTATCAGAACTTTAGTGAAACGTCTTCAGCTTGAAGAGTCTTCGGTTTGTGCTTTAAAAGAACGACTACAAGCTGGGCAAATTCTCCCGCAGCAAAAGAAAAAATATAGAGATTTGACCGAAAGGATTTCCAGAGTTGTAAGAAGTTATGGCAATGTTCCAATAATGTCATATTTAAAGTCAATTGGGCACAATTTACAATTCTGATCATTGTAAAAGTATGGCAAAAATATGTCACACAAAAACAAGCCAATGTCTGACTCCAAAAACTTTTTTCAAATATGTGGAAATATGCAATTCACCATAATGTACAGTAGTATATGATTTCTTATAAATTTATGTAATGTGTATAAAAATGTAATACGTTGTAGCGTAATATATGTGTACTCATTGTAAGAAAAAAGTAATAAAAATGTATCCAGGATAAGGAGTCAAAATACACAAAGAGAACTGCATAGAGTGCCTTCTTTGAGAAGGTAGACTCCCGCCATATGGTGATCCTGCCGACAACCCAACGCAGATTCTCGCAAAAAAAAAAAAAAAAAAAAAAAAAATAATAATAAAAATAAAAAAGAGGGCTCGTTTATACTGAACAATGTTATGTTGACATTTTTTTTTGTTGCACGCAGGTGGCTCTCTTAGTACCGAAAGGAGAGATATCTCCGCTCCCACACAACTATGAATAAAAAAAAAAGGAAAGAAATGTGTTTAAGATATACGGCAAACATTCTTGCTCCAATGAGAGCAGTGATGAAAGTTTCGAAAGACATTTGCGAATAAGGACAGAAAATAGCACACCAAAAAAAAAAAAAATTATCAGTGCACATTGAGGAGATAATATTGATCTTTTTAGGGCGTGCTTTGTAAAAAAAGATCGTGCTTGTCCGTCCGTCTGTCTGTGGACAACATATCTCTGCAACTATTAATCCGATTTGAAAAATTCTTTTGCATTGGGAAGCCTGAAAACATGAGAATGATGATCATTGCATTCCGGTTTTTCCCCGATGCATAAGTTCGCCGCTAAAGGGCGTAAATACAGGTGACATCGAATTTAAAATACATTTTATTTCATATCATCATCATTGTCAACCATTAACATTCCAATTCTGGTTGAAGGTCTCCCCAAGTTTCTTCCACAACGGTCTATCTTGAGCCAGTCTCATCCACGTCACTCCCGCATGCTTTCGAATTTCATCCACCCATCTCCCATCTGGTCATTTTCATGGTCTCTTCGTGTCCCTTGGAATTCAGTCTAAATTTTTGGATGTCCATTGGTGGTCCATCTTTCTGGCAATATGTCCAGCCCATTACCATTTCAGGGCATTTACTCTGATCATGATGTCGTTTTCTTTATCCACGAGTTCCTCATCTTATCTTTCCTGGTTACATCACGAATGGAGTTCTCCAGGCTTCTTTCAGTTGTCTGTAGTCTTTGTATGTCTTTAGTTAAGGTCCACGACTCTGCATTGACTAAACACTTCTCTTTTGAGACATAATGATATATATATTGCTTTTAAAATGTGTACTGTTTCTCCCAAAAGTTCTCCAACCAAGTTTTATACGCAGCGTAATTTCTTCATCAATGTCATCGTCTTTTTGGTTTGGTGAGGGCAGGAGGTTGGCCATAACTCGTCACGGTGGCCAAGCGGGTTGGTGAGTGTGGGGTAGCATTCCCTCTAATCCCGGTGGTATAGTTATACCACTATTTTTTGGTCGTCAGAAACCCTTTAGTAGGAACACGATGCCCCGCGAGAAGGCGGGGGTTGAGATTTGTCAAGAGACGCTATGGTATATTTCGCATCACCTGACCTTGCACACCCTTATTCCATATATTTGCTTCTAAATATCCGATTGAAGAATTTATTTCTTACAACGAAGGGTTTTTTAGGCACAGTTTCTTTTTCAAGTAATGCATATATTTCCCGCTAGGGGGCGTAAAGATAAATTTTGTTTTCCTCAATATCTCTGCTTCTAAAGTCCAATTTGAAAAATTCTCCCTGCATTGGAAACAGCTTCTCGTGGTAAATGTTTTGCACATAATTTCTAATTTTTGGTAAGGAATGGTTTGGCCACCAGGGTCTGCAAGTGTTTATTTCTGCTTCTGATGTATTTGCAGAAAAATCTAAGCTTCTGAAAGAATTCTTTCGTGGACCTATACCCTGACCTCGGAAAAGCTTTTGAGAATACCTTCTGTTTAAAATAGCGTATGGTTTCCCCGCCAGAGGGCGTAGATGTTTATCTTATTTTTGTCGATACCTGTACTTGTAAGAGTCCGATTTGAAAAATTATTTTTTTGTTGGAGAGCGTGTCCGGTGCGAAAGGTTTCTCATATAATTTCCAGTTTTTCTTAACGCATACGTTATTATAGTTTTTCTTAACGCATCAATATTTGTTGATATTTGTTGAGCATATGTTTGCTTCTAGATTTCGGATTTTAAGTACGTAACTTCACGTTTCCGTTTACAGCAGTACCTGCATTACTAAACCCCAATATAAAAAATTCTTTTTCTGTCAGATACTACAAACTATGAGAACTCGTTGTGCGTATTTTCTTCTGAAAGTAATTTATAATTTCGCCGCTAGTGGGGCGCCTATCTGTTTTTTTCAATATCTCTGCTTGTATTGTACTTGTACATATACGATTTTAAAAATTCTTTCAACGCGGGACGTCATTATCCCTTTGGAACACTTTAGGTTAGTATTTGAGGAGTTTTAACATCACAGTTCTGTCGGTAGGTGGAATTTGTGCCCTTCTGTTTGCAGCTGTATCTCCGCCTCTTGTTCTCTCTCTTTTTTTTTTTTTTTAGCTTTAACGACCATCGCGAGCAATTGTTTACAGAAAGTTCGTTTACTGACTTTTCTGACTTATTGTTTACAGAAAGTTTGTACATAAATATCTTTGCTGACCACTGTTGTACCGATGACGTGCCATGGATTCTACCGACCTCATGGAAACATTTTATATCAAATCATTGTACACACTATCAGAACTCATAACCGTGTTTTGTAGTTTATTTGCATTATTTGTATGCATATGGAATGCGTGTGTGTGAAGGGTTGAAGCAACACCTTACCATGCTGTTGCACTGTGGGTGATTGCTTTCGGCTATATAACTACGTTGCTTCACCCTCACTGTGGCTGATGACGAACCCATAGTGGGTTTGAAAGATCTTGCTACTGATTTTAGCTGGTTTTAATTGGAAATAAAAGTATCATCTTTAAAAGTTGCAATTATTTCCATTATTAATCGTGTCTCGGCAGCATTAAGAATCTCATGTATATCGTGAGCAACTCAATGGACTATTAGCAATCGCCCATTTCTAATTTTGTGTCACTGGTTCCAGGAAACGGAGAGAAACTGTGCCGTAAGACAAATACGCCATTCATGCCTCACCGAGATTCGAACCGGAACCTATCTTTGGCGAATGATTAGTCCTCGAATCCCTGACCTCGGACCACTCGGCCATCGGGTAGCTCATATGGATTTATTTCTGATTTCGAGTATTATTTTATGGTGGATTGTTTTTCTCTCGTGGAAAAGGGGCCCGGATCTGGCTTACTCTCCCAAAAGTTATAGTCAATAACATAACTTATATTCTGAGATACGTAAGGCAAGAATATGTATGCGTGGTATTCTGCCCAATTTATTAGAAAACACTTAGTCGTGTTGGTCAAATGGAGGCACGCAACACACAAGTTCCGAATTATAGTTTTGCGCAAAAAATGACTGAAACCTCAGCAGAACAAAAAATTGCCGTTTAAATATATATATATATATTTTTATATATTAGGCTCTAATAATGTGGATGTGTCATCATTTGGAGGAATTATTTTCTTCAGTTGACGAATTAGCCATCGGAATTTTTTTACCACTCAAGCCATCAGGAACCATGTATACTTAATCATCAAACAAATTCATTCCGACAATATCATGCATTCTTGCGTTCCCGTGTTGTCTAAAAATGGTAATTTACGAGTATATTTAGGTTGGACACTTAAGATTAGGACACCTTGATAATTTGAAAATTATCTTATGTTAAGCAAAAAAAATTAGATGACAAACTAGGCTTTAGTTCAAAAATTTGACTACCAACTTTCATGAAAAATAACCTCTATAAGACCCGTAAAAAAGTTATTCCACAATCACTATGAATTGAGGTGCCATAAATGCATTTACAACTAGGATTAAAACCACATACGGGCTGGATATATGGCAAAACATCAGAAAGATAGAAAGGAGTAAGTGCAAAAGCGACAAATGTAAGTCACAACTTGATTTTCTTAAGAAATGTAAGAAAGCTAATTTTGTTCCACCTTCTTTGAGACTCACGAAAAACATCGCGGAAAATCTGTCAAGAAATTTTATTAAAAAAAATAGAACTGAAAACGGTGAATGGCGCGATTCGTAATAAATTCAAAACTATTGAGCAATGCGAACGAATAGAAGCTCGTATTTGGACCTCTTCATTAGGTGAAATTCCGGAAGCAGAAAAGAAAAATATTGATAATTGGTTAGCTAAAGCAGTGAGAGATAAAAACAAAAAGTTTAAGGAAAAATTGAAGATTAAAGAGAATAAGTGGTTGAATCCAAAATTAATGTCTACAGCACCTGGCCCACAGTTAATACCATCCCCCACTAACAAACGTGTCATAGATCTGACGGAAGAAGGAGTAGATGAAAACCTGATTAATCTCCTCAATAAGGGATATAATTATAACCTTTCCTCTGCAACACTTGATAAAAAACGTATACTGATTGATTTAGAAAGCATCTGTAGTAAGGTAGAAAGAGAAGATGAAAATACAGCAGTTACTTTAAGGAAAGAATTCTAAGACTGCGTCTCAAAATTTGTAAAAAAGCCAGTAAAAGTTGATTACAATTTTAATAGAAATGCCATTGCTGACCTTAAAAAATTCAAAGCCAATGATAAAGTTGTAGCACTGAGAGCAGATAAGAGCAAAGTTTTGGTATTGGTAGAAAAAGAGAAGTATTACAATAAAATGGAAGCTGAATTGAGCAAGCCTTATTATGAAGAACTCAATGGTAACCCTATAGATTAAACTGTCAAAAATCTTAAGAAATTAATCAGCTCTTTAAGAAATAAAAAACAGCTTAATGAGCTCTTCAAAAACTTCTCCAAAATCCAGTCAAGAATTCCCCAGATCTATGGTATGATAAAAGTTCACAAAGAAGGCCATCCAGTAAGACCTATAATAGACACTAGAAATTCGCCACTCTCCAACATTAATTATTATTTACTTGGTCACCTCAGAGATATTTTCCCTTCTCCTCCCTACCTACTAAAAAATTCCATGCAGCTAAAAGGAAAACTGGACAACTTGCCAGAATTAATTCATCCAGTAATGGCAAGCCTGGATATAGTCTCTATGTATACCAACATTAACCTGGACCTCCTACTGGAATTCATTGCAGATGACCTTGCGGAAAAAATAGTATCCCATAATCACAATAGAGAAATACTACTTGGCATATATGAACTGCTCCTATTTTCCTTCAAGAATAATTTCTTCCAGTTTGGAAAGAAATATTACAGGCAAACTTCAGGACTTGCAATGGGTTCTCCACTAGCACCTCTGCTAGCAAATTATTATATAAGTAAACTAGAGGCAAACATCCTTATACAACCCTCCTTGTTTGCTCTCTATGTAAGGTACATGGATGATGTCCTAATTATAGTAGATACTGTGGACCAATCTCTACCCTCTCAGATTCTGGAAGAATTTAACTTACTAGAGAATACCTTGCAGTACACCCTGGAACAGGAAAAAGACCATAGCATCAATTACCTAGATTTAACCTTGACCTCAAGAGAGGGGAAAATATTCACTCAGCTTTTTAGAAAACCCACCAACACAGGGAAGATGTTAGACTTCTGCTCATTCGTCCCTGATTATATTAAATCGAATACGGCGAGACAATTTTTGGAAAAAATTGAAATCCTGGTCTCTTCAGCTACTCAAAAAGATCTTCACAAAGAAGAATTAAAGGAAATATTAGCAGAAAACAATTACCCCTCCCCATATGTTGAGAAAATATTTAAACAAGTGCCAAAAAAGAAGCAGGAAAAAACCAACTTCAAATTCACCAGCAAAATTACGTACCACAAGGGACTTTTCGAGAAACTGAAAAGGATCGGAGCAAAATATAATATCAGGCTAGCTCCAGATCTTAATAACAAAATAAAGAAATTCCTGCCAGCTTTAAAGCAGAAAGAATTGGACATCCAATTGCAGGAAGGAGTAATTTACTGCATCGACTGTAACTGCGGACTCAGCTATATAGGAGAAACAGGGAGAAGTATTAAGGTCCGAATGAAAGAACACCAAGCAGCTATTAGGAACATTGGGAACAAAACAGGGCTAGACAGACATATACAAGCAAGTGGACACTCCATAAATTGGGACTCAGTGAAAATAATCGCCCACCAGTCAAACTTAGTAAAGAGGAAACTAGAAGAAGGGATCGAAATAGCAAGAAGAAGAAGTACCACAATTAACGATAATTGCGGATGGACTCTTCCAATTGAGTGGCAGCAACTACTCCAGTGACATAGTCCTGATGACGAACTAGGCTTTAGTTAGAAAATTTGACAACCAACTTTCATGAAAAATAACCTCTATAAGACCCGTAAAAAAGTTATTCCACAAAAAAATTAGGTCAAATTGAAGATATTTTAAATGTTCTTAAATACGAGAATATTTTATATTGTCAACAATATATCTTATATTGTCAAAAATATATTTTATGAAGACAATATATATTATTGTTTTCTCAAGTCAAACTTCCTTTCCTGACACTCAGGGAGATTCTTTTTGTCCTTCACTTCCCCCCTCCCCTCATCCAGTACCGACTTCAGTAATCCCGAGCGTAATCCGAAGAGAGTAGTACCCTTAGGCAATTTAACACCTTGCATCGCCTTGTGACTCAGAGCCCTGGACTCAGGGTAGTTGCACGAGACGGAAGACCTGTTCATGCATGCTATCACCCCTAATTGTGAGATATTTCAATCCCCCCATCTACCAAATTCCAATGGACGGCCAGTACACACCTATCGCATTTTGCTATTTCTCACTTTTTTGTTTCTGTGTTGCGAAAAGTCTTCCACCCATACCACCCCTTCTTGAACCACAAAGTTAGATTTCGAACCTGGACAGTTCAGCGGCCGATAAAGCAAGGCTCTTCATTTATTAACTTCTCATGTGAAATCTATTTCTAAACCGTTTGGCCATTTTGAAAAATTATCTTTAATAACAATTTTGTCTGATAACTGCTGGACAAAGAAAAATGATGATTCTGAGCAATAATTCTGTTGCTTTTTTATTCCAAACGCTATTCACTACTTATCATAGCGGAGGCAGTAGCTCCTCGTACCTTCGACAATAGTTTTATAATCCCAGTTAACTCTAAGAGTTAACTGGGATTATAGTGCATACAGTCTAAAGGTCAGGTTACTCAGCTTTGTTTTTTATTATTATTTATACTGGTGATACATTCAACACTCTGTTCTAAACCAAATCTGGGAGGTGGCAGTTGTACAAAACACCAAAGGACTGATTTGTCACTTCCACATACCTGTTGACATCGGTGCAGCTGAAACCAGGTGTTGATCGTGCTTCTTCGTAACCCTGATGTAGTATATATCTTTTAGGATAATGTTCTATTTTTAAGCCAATAAATATAGCGGCTTTTTTCTGTTTTTCTCTAAGAAAAATTAGCATTGAATATCTTCATGCAGTGCTTTTGAAAGGAAGTCGTTTGAAAATGTGTGCGGACAGCCTGGCCTCATGTAAAACTGGACAGATGCAATTTCAGAGCCATAAAGTTTCTCTGCATAAAAAAAAAGCGTTGCTATCTTTTCTCCTGCGTCTGAAATTGTTATTCGCAAATGTTTTGTTTTTTTTTCATATCTTATTTTCATTATCTTAGAAATTAAGAAATTTTGTGATTTCCTGGCTAAAAGACCAGGCGAACAAGTGATCGCAAAAGCGTTAGGGGGCCGTATAAGAACTGTATTTTTTATTTCTTCGTGTTCACTTCCATGTAGGCTAACCACAAAACTGTTGGGGGTTGTATAAAAATCACACTTTCGATTTCACTTTTTCCAGTTCTCCGTAGTTTGTGGTGAGTTGGTGAAATGGGAAAATAAATTATTTGTATCATGGTAGGTTGTCCTAATGTTGCATTTCTACCCAAGCATTAAAAATATGGGTCTCGGACAGGGCTGTGCTCATATTCATAACGTATAGTCATTTACATAACAAGTCAAATGAATAATTTTGAGCTTTTACTCCCGCATAAACATTAGTTAAAATGGTCTAGTCATATAAGTTAATAGTACTAAAACAGTGGGACGTGCACGAACAGACATATGGATGGCTGTCCGTGCACGTCCAACTTTTCTATGTAACATTACGTGGAAATCATCTGGCATGTCATCCATGATTAGTCAACAAGCAGTATTTTGGGGGATAATCCCCCTTCCAGAGGGGTGGGAGCGGATCGTCTTTTAAAACCAGATTTGGTCACGCTGAGTAAATTCTGAGAGTATAGTAGAGATCTGGTGTAACATTTTGAGTTGGATGCAGTGTAAGTTTAATTTGGGGTCTGCCGGCTCCACTTCCAGTTGAGATAATTACACTGAAATTTTTCAAACTTTTGGATGATTTAAAGTTACAGCCTATGGAAGATTTAAGTTACATCACACTCAAATTAATATTGAAACTATGTGGAAATCATTTGGCATACCATTCAGGAATTACTGTCATCAAATGGTATTTGTGTCTTAAGGAATTATTTAAAGGCGCTGCCTAAGTGCCTGGTAAACACCTGGAGAATGACCTGTCAAGTCCATAGTATTAGCTTTTATTACATATTTACATACAAAATATTTAGGTTGTAACTTAAAATCTTCCAAAAAGGCTCGCCGCCACGGTGCGTTGTAGACATCTAAAGGCTGATGTTTTAGGCCCCTTTAATTTGCTTTTATTTAATGTTTACACGTACCATATATTTAGGTTGTTGCTTAAAATCTTGTACAAATTTGCCGGGTACCAATCTTTCGCTTCACATCCTGGATATCAAAAAATTAATGTGAAATTTATAATGGTAATCTCGGAAACCTCCCCCACGCCCTTCTTCTACATTTATGAACTGCTCCTCATTATAAATAGCATTAAAAATGCAAATGGTGACTCCGTGAATTCTCCCCCCCACCCTCCGTTAAATATTTCGTGTAAGCAGCAAATTATGCCCCGTCAATCACTCGGAAAGATAAGGACACTGTTCCGTGAAAAGATTTCCGATGTGGAAGAGTTTCTGTGGGCGACTTTACTTTGAAAAAATGTTAAAAAAGAGAAAATAAAAATAAAATAAAAATCAGACAAAAACTATAAAAAATCACGTGGGCACAAAAGCTGTAAGTATTTCAAAATGTTCAATGAAAATATAACGAAATCAAAATTTCAAATCTTGGATTAAATTAAAGTTATACAATTTTACATATTCATATACCTGTACCAATGCTGAACTTAGAAGGATTCATTTTGTTTGGATTCCCCCCCCCCCAAAAAAAAAAAAAAAAAATTAAGTAAATGCATGCTTTCTTAGTAACTTGAAAAATGAAGAAATAATGCTCATAAAAAAACTGTGCATTCTTTAGATTTACTTACATTAATCAAAAAACAAAAATGTTAAGGCAGTACACTGTGGCTGAAGAGCTGAAGGCGCCTAATATCATGCGGAACGTCGTAACCCGAACTGCAACAAGAGTGATTCGGAACGATGTTTCTATACATTGTTCATATGCAACAATAAGGCGAGCATTATTACGGAGAGCCAGAAAGATGACACCGAATTTTCGGTTGCAATAAGCACGTCTTTTGAATCTATTCCGACGCAAATTAAATCAATCAAAATTATTCACAGTCAATGCAACCAGTTAGAAAAACATCGCAATCGGGTTTTTACAAACCGTAAAACATCCACACATAGAAACATCTACTTTCTTCCGCCAGCGACTAAAAAGAGCATTACGAAGATTAACAAATGGCGCACAAAAAATTTCTTATAGCAGAAGGAAGTATCGGAGACGAACTGATTTTCAAATTGAACAATTAAAAGAAGAAATATAGAAGGAAACATGACATAACTCTGCGCTTTCAAGCGGAAGAATCTTGCATAATGGAAAAGTTGAAAATAGGTGAAAAGTATTCTCCATGAAAAAAGCTATGCTAAGGAAAAAAAAACTTTTCAAATAGGTCTCCAGGAACAGAGATACTGAAGTAAAGTGTTTGACCTTCACGCCCTGAAGCGGGAAATCTGTGCATTACTTAGAGAGGGTGAAACTCCACATCTCTATTGTAGTGAATGGCACAGCGCAAACAAAAAGAAAAAAAAATTGTCAATTGGACTTTTGAAGAGAACGTACATAAACACTTCATAGCGATAATGCTGTGACCCACAGAATTTCTCAAACACAAACGTATGGTGTTCCACAAGGTAAATTGGACAGATACCATAAGTACGATCTATTTTTAAAAAAATACGTGCTAAAAAAAGTGCAAAAAAAGAAAAAAGAAGCGAAATCCATTACTTTACAAGTTTTTCATTTACTAACTTTTTTCCAAAGGTATGGGAAAGACATCATCGCTTATATAATTATTATTTAGTGCCTGAGCAACAGCGTAATACCATTAGACTGTTTTAATACGTAAACGTTATGAATATGACATCCGTACAAAAACCGCTGCAAAAAAGGCTAAAGCTAAAAAGGCTAAGTGGCTTATGAAACAATATTTAGTGCCTGAGAAAAAGCGCAATACTATTAGCTTGAGTTGATGCGCAAACATTATGAATATGCCATCCGTAGAACAAAAACTGTAAAAAAACCTAGGCTTAGGCCTAGGACCTATGAAATAATATTTAGTGCTTGAGCAACAGCGCAATATTGTTACCTTGTCTTGATACGTAAACGTTATAAATATGACATGGGTACAATAAAAACTGTAAAAAAGGCCTAGGTCTAGGTCCTATGAAATAATATTTCGTGCCTAAGGAAAAGCGCAATATTATTAGCCTGACTTTGTACGCAAACATTGTTAATATGCCATCCGTACAACAAAAACTGTAAAAAAAGCCTAAGCTTAGGCCTAGGGCCTATGAAATAATATTTAGTGCTTGAGCAACAGCGCAATATTATTATCTTGTCTTGATACTTAAACGTTATAAATATGACACGTGGACAATAAAAACTGTAAAAAGGCCTAGGTCCTACGATATAATATTTCGTGTGTAAGGAAAAGCGCAATATTATTAGCCTGACTTTGTACGTAAACATTAGGAATATGACATCTGTAGACTAAATGCGGTAAAAAAGGCCTAGGCGTAGGTCCTATGAAATATTATTTAGTGCCTGTAGAAAAGCGCAATACTATTTATTACCTTGACGTGATACGTAAATGTTATGAATATGCCATCGGTAGAATAAAAAACTGCAAAAAGGCCTAGGGACTATGAAACAATATTTGGTGCCTGATTAAAAGTGCAATATTAGTAGCTTGAATTTATACATACGTAAACATTATGAATATGATATCTACAAACTAAATACGGTAAAAAAAGCCCTAGCCATAGGGCCTATGAAATATTTTGTGCTTGAGCAAAAGCGCATTATTATTGCCTTATCTTGATACGTAAAAGTTATAAATATGACATGCGTAGAATAAAAACTGTGAAAAAGGCTTAGGTCCTATGAAATAATCTTTCAAGAAAGACCGATGCCTAGGGCCTATGAAATAACATTAGTGCCTGATTAAAAGCGCAATATTTTTAGTTTGGGTTGATACGCAAACTTTATGAATATGCCATCCGTAGAATAAAAATGGTAAAAAAAAGCCTAGGTTTAGGCCTAGGGCCTATGAAATAATATTTAGTGCTTGAGCAAAAGCACAATGTTATTACCTTTTCTTGTTACGTAAACGTCATAAAATATGACATGCGTACAATAAAAACTGTAAAAAAGGCCTACGCCCTATGAAATAATATTAAGTGCCTAAGGAAAAGCGCAGTATTATTAAGTTGAGCTGATATGTAAACGTTATGGATGTGTCATCCGTAGAGTAAAAACTGTGAAAAAGGCCTAATCCTAGGGACTGTGAATTAATATTTCGTGCCTCAGTAAAAGCACAATACTATTTCTATTATATTACCTTGATAGGTAAGCATTATGAATATGACATCGGCAAAAAAACAAGCAAAAAAAACTATCAAAACTGCCTACGCATGAGGCATAGTAATTAATATTTAGTGTTTAAGTAAGTAAAATGGAATATTAATAACTCGACATCGTATGTAAATATTGTGCCTAAGTAACTAAATATTAATACTATGCCGACATCGTATGTAAATATTTAGTGCCTAAGTAAAAATGCAGTGTTATTAAAAAAATCCCACCTCATAGTCCTTTTCCGAACATAGCGTGAGTCATGCTGTAGTGATTGACATCGTACACACAAAAAGAGTTAAAAAGCTCCTCGAAGTTCAGTTCTCGTTTAGCTTTAAATAACATTTAAAATCGATACATTTTAATCGAACAAACTTAAACAGGGAAAAAATCTCATGCAAGCAGTGTCCGCTGAAGTTTTCTTCTGCCTATAACGAAAATTCCATCGAAAAAGAAAATGTCCACGGTATTCCATTCATTCTGAGGACGAAATGAATGTGGACAAAGTGGACGAAATGAACAGTGGACGAAGTGAACATTGGACTAAGTGAACAGCGGACGAAGTGAACAGTGGACAAAGTGAACGTTGGACAAAATGAACCGGACGAAGTGAGCGTGGACGAAATGAACATGGAGAAAGTGATAGGGAACCTGTTTAAGTCTGGTGATTAGGGAGGCCAAGCAAGGTGTGAAAGTTTGTACTTGCTCCTCAAACCATGAGTGCACATTTGGAGCTCTGTGAATTGGGGCACTTTCATCTTGATAGATGGCATCCCCTGCAGGAAACAATGCTTGAGCCATTGGATGGACTTGGTCTGCCAAAATGGTTTCATATGCCCTGCCAGCTATCCGTCCTTTCAAGGTGATCAGGCAACCTGCTGAAAACCACGATATGACTGCCCAGAGCATGACAGAACCACCACCGTGCTGTACTATTAAGAGCAGACAGTCTGGGTTGTATGCTTCTGACAGTGTTATCCACATGTAAACACATCCTGCAGTGGGAAATAGTGTGAATGTGGATTCATCCAACCACACTACATACTTCCATGCATCAGCAGTTCATGTTCCTGGCACCACTGCTGTCACTGTTGTGCATTCACCCTGGTCACCAGAGGTTTTGCAATAGCAGCTCTGCCATGAATATCTTGTTTATACAGTTCCCTGTGCACTGTTTTCATTGATACCGGGGTCTGGAGATGCATGTTGAGCTTCACGCTAATTTTCAGCACCGTGGTTTTATTATTACAGGTAATAATCCTCTTTAATGCTCTCCTGTCTCTGTCAGTCAGGGTGATTTTCCGGCCGCTCTTGCGTTTTGCAGACGAGGTCTTTCCATGAACATGTTATGCTGTCATAATGCTAGACACAGTAACTCTAGATACCCCCACCACCCTGGCGACTATTGTTACAGAGGCACCAACTAGCCAGCCACCAACAAATAGCCCTCTTTAGAAGTCCATTAGGTTGCTCATTTCGTCATCACCCTGAAAGAAATTTTGCAACAAGACACTTTAAATGCACTTAAACAGGAACTTGAGGTTCTAAACAAAGCAATTACAACCAGAAGTGGTTGGATACCTTTGCATATTGCAACGTACGCAGCTGCATTAAAAGTCACATATCTAAGAGTGGTGTTCACATTATTCTGTCCAACCCCCGTATATATCAAAAAAGTGTGAAACGAAGAAGTACAGAAGTTTCTGAAAAATAGCTTAAAATGCAAATTCGCAAAGTGTAAATGAATTAAAATATTAAAATAAACAAAATTGACGAGAGATTGTGAAAGCAAAAGGTCTGATTTCTCAGAAATTCAAGTGAGTAGCAATAATTTCAAAATATAAAAAAATGAAAATACAAGTGAAATGAAAAAGCAAGTAATGAAAACCAAGTTGACGTCTTGAGGAGAGCATCAACCTGGGGAAGTGATTTTTTTAGTGTCAGTTAACGACAGGGAAAAATGGCGACTGGCAGTACTCCCAAAGCCACTGAAACCAAAACAGCAGTGTAAAAAATGCATTGCACTTTGAGTATGCTTCAAATTTCGTTTGCTTACAGTCTTTATAGTGTTGTTTTGGTTGTTTGCCTCCATTTTCTAGCTGAAACACAAAACATTTCTGCAACAAAACAGCATTTAACAATAATATTAGACAGAGGGATCATTGTAGGAAAAGAAATTATGATTGCGGTAGAAATCTTGCTCTGTCGAACTTCTATTTTCGGAAATCTGAAACACAACTATTTATGGAATAAAATGATATTTAGAAACAATACAAGGCAGAGGAAACATCATGAGAAAAATAATTTTAGATTACAGCTCTCCATTTAACTTTCGTTTTTTGAAATTGTTGGCTGTATTTTCAAGCTGAAACATAAACATTTATGGAATGAAATGATATTTAATGATGATATGGACAGAGGGAACACCGTGAGAAAAAGAAAATTTAAAGCACTATTTCGTGAAAAATCTGTACTTCATATTACTTCCTTTTCCGGAAAAGATGAAAATCCATCCCCATATGGAAATTTTTCACAAGTTATTGGAGATCTGTACAAGAGAGGGTTAAAATGGGTTCTAGCATAACGTTTTTGTCTGCAGGGCCAGAGTAAAATCTGCAACGTACATCACCCATCGCTGCGATTTTGCTACGTGGACAAACACTAATAAAGTTCTGAACTCTTACCATCGCTCCTATATTAAATTTAATGTATATTAAATTTAATGTGGCCTCACATTTCCTGGAAAAATTAAAAGTATTGGATTCTTCAGAAACGTCAAAGAAAGTCCATAAAAAAGAATTAATAAAGACTGGCTGAAAACAATTATCGTTCTACAATGATAGGAAAACATTTTAACAATAAAAATTCACATAAAATCCTAATCAATAAAGAAATAACATTAAACTTACTAGAAAAGTCACTTACCATAAAGGTCTGTTTGAAAAGCTTCAGAAGATTAGCTTTAAATTCCAGATTCGACTTGCTCTGCACTTAAACAATAAAATTCAAAAATGTTTCCCTCCCATTAAACAAAGAGGGAATAATGTTCTTCTAGAAAGAAGGAGTGGTCTACAGTGTACACTGCAATTGTGGTAACATATATGTAGGAAAAACTGGGAGACAACTTTGCACCCATGTGGCTGAACATAAAGCTGCTATTAGAAATATTTCCAACAAGACAGGCCTTGACAAAAACATACAGAATACCGGACATTCCATTAACTGGGACTCTTTGAAAATTCTCTCACGTCAACAGCACCGTGTAAAAAGAAAATTGGAAGAAAGTCTACAAATTGTAAGAAGAAGAAGTGTCATGATTAACGAACATAATGGCTTGGTATCACCGCTTGAGTGACAGCACCAACCCGCCGTGAGGACAAGTCTGTCCTCACGGCGGGTTGGTGTGCAACCACCTGAAAATTTGACAAAAAGTGATTTTTGTGTCATCCTAGTAATTCCCATATTACATAATTGTACTTCTAAGATATTTAATCTCTAGAATTTTGCCATGACTTCTTTAATATATGGAGTTGAAATATATGTACAAAATGTTTACAAAATTTTTAGATCAATTTAGCAATTGAAATTATGCTTCTTATGAAGTCAGTTATAAGAGGTAAAGAAAGGTGTGTAATAAAATCATGTAAGGTGCATCGCATAAATATAGAGACAGTCGACTTCGCACCGTGAACGCAATGCGAATATAGGTAGGAAGCTGATGTGTACATAATTAGACATAACCCTACAACAAACATTTCGATCTGTCGAGATGACCGGATTGCGTGAAAAGAACACCACAAAGTGAAATAGTGTAATTTTAGGTGTCTCATAAATATAAAGACAACTATGTAAAGTAGCCACATGCAAATGAGATGTACAAATTAGAATGTTGTATGCACGTGCATGGGCCGTAATTTGGTTCAGCCTACAAAAGACAGCGGACCTGCCGTCAGACATTCATTTGCCGAAATACCACACAACAGTCAACTTTCTGGTGAGAAGGTGCAGAAGATTTGGAGACTGAGAGCAAATGAATTGCCTGTAGCAAAAAGGTAGTAGGGCAGTCATTTCTAAGACTTTATCAAAACGCGGTGCATTAACTGCCAGAAAACGGCCTGGAAGGCCTCGAATAACAACCAAGCGAGATGATCGTGCCATCATGCATTTAGTTTCATCCCAAAGGCTATCACTACATCAAGTTTCTCGGACTGTTGGTGTCACCGTCTCAAAGGACATAGTTCAATGACAAATCAAGGAAAGTCACAACATTGTGCTCCGTAAAATGCGCCGTCTGCCACACCTCATGGGGCGCCACAAGGAAGCTAGATTGTTATGGGCAAGTGGCCACATCCACTGGACGGACGAGTGGATCACAACTATTTTCTCCGATGAGAAAAAGTTCAATCTGGACGGCCCTGACGGTTGGAACTGCTATTGGCATGATTTAAACGCGAGCCATGCACCTTCTTCAGCCGACAGAAAGGAGGAGGATTTGTGATGGTCTGGGGGCTTTTGCATTCAATGAGACAACGGATATCGCTTTTCTGCAAGGCAGGCAAAATTCCGAAACGTATCAGGACATACTCAGCAGCCACCTTCTTCCGTTTGCCGAAACTCTAGCGGGTGTTGATTATCTGTTCCAGCAAGACAATGCCCCTATCCATCGGTCTGCATCAACGAAAAGCTTGTTTAACACTCATCATGTGACCGTAATGGATTGGCCAGCACTCAGTCCAGATCTGAACCCTATCGAGGACCTCTGGGGTATCCTAGCTCGTGATGTGTATGCGAATGGACGGCAGTTCTCAAGTGTGGTGGCATTGAAGAGCAGATTGAACGAAGATAGTACGCACTCCGTCCAGAACACTTACATCACTTGGTGGGCAGCATGCCCAATCGGGTTTTCAGTGTTATTTGGAATGCTTCACTATTCGTACCGGAGTTGCTCATAACTAGTAAGTCTTTATATTTTTGAGACAGCGTATTTCTGTTTTTTTTTTTCTTGTACTCGGCGTTGGAATTGTTATGTGTTCGTCAAACTATTGTGCAGCTGCGTGTCCTATGCTATTTTTGCTATAAATATGATGTGTACATTTCAGCTCGTTGTTGTTTCTTTTTTATTCGAGAATTTGTTCTGTCTCTATATTTATGCGACACACTATAGCACAATTTTGAGTATTTCTATTAACTTTAGGTATAGCAGGGATCGCATTCCTCCTAAAATTCCTAAAATTCCTAATATTTTGTGACCCTCCTTAAATTCCTAAAATTAGACCTAAAATTTGCTATTCATCCTAAAATTTTCGTAAGCTTATTTTTATTAAAAACACAACCGTTATTAACGCCAATAAATTTACCATTACGGTAAGGTAAAAAGACCTGTTATTGTAGAAACACAGCCTATATGCTGTGCTGCTGAAGGGAGGGAAAAATGACGCCATCGAGATGCACTTGCTTCGGGGCGGGCGTTCCATTTTTTTGCCTTCGAACAGTTTTCGAGAGTAACAAGAGATCTAAGGGAAAAGGGGAGGGGTCATTTTCACCCCTGGTTTGCGCTTTGCAGACGAACTCCGTGGCACGCAGAAGATCGTACTTTATTTTTGTACATGCCTTGTGGAACCTCCTCTTTCTGCTGATGTTTTGTTATTGTAAACCGCAGGTGGGTGGAAGCAAAGAGGAAACATGTGGTCTCCTTCCGTAACCTCCGGTAATGACGATGGGATGGTAGCTGAGTATTATCTTGGCAGGCAGTAGAGCACGTGATCATTGACCTTCGATCATGCTGCCGGCGACAGCGACCTTCGATGCGCAATATATCTCGGCTCCGACTCGCTTTGACTGAACTTGCGTGAGATGCGTATGATAGTTTCTGGTTTTACGTCTTTTATGGTGTTCTCTGTGCTGTGTGCAGGTTCAGTTCTCTAGTGGTGACCTGCTTTTTTTTTTTTTTTTTCATATCTTTCTGACATCCTCGCAGCCAAATTTCGGGAAGTTGTCTGGTTTTGCAATATTGGAACGTGTTTTTGTACTTCCCTTTCATTTTCTGGTTAGTAATACAAGTGTTTAAGATGCCTAAATCCAAAATCGAAATTTCAAGATGCGTGGCTCGCCAAAGAATTGGACGGAGTGAAGTTGAAAGAATGGTGTTCTGCAACTGAAACAATATTTTCTGCTAAGTGTATATTGTGTTCAGAAATTTTCAACATTTCTAATAGTGGCTTTTCACAAGTAAAAGCGCATCATAAAGGAAAAAAACATTTGCAGAAATTTCAAAGTAAATTTCAAAATAAGTCCATCCTGAAAGCCTTCGGAGGACGGGATCTTCAGCCCAAAACAAATATTAGTGAAGTACTGAGTCATGATTTACAGTTGGCTAAAGCCGAAGCATTATGGGCCATGAAAGTTGCTAAGGACAATATGTCTTTTGTTTCATGCACTGAAACAGTTGAACTTTTCAAAGAAATGTTTCCTGATTCTGCTATTGCAGCCAAAATGCAACTTAAAGAAAAAAAAGTTGCTTATGTGATATCACATGGATTGTCAAAATATTTTGAAGAGGATTTGAAAAAGACATTGCATCTAGTAGCCCAGGAAAAGTTACTATAGCATTTGATGAAACTACAAATACACAAGTGAAACGGCAGTTGGATGTGTATCTCAGGTACTGGTCTTCAGAAATAAATTCAGTTTCTTGCCGATACCTAACAAGCGTTTTTCTGGGTCATGCAACAGCAGATATTTTGCTAAAAGAAATTCTTGATGTGTTATCATCCTTCAATATTTCGTTGAACAGAATTATTTGTGTATCCATGGACAGCCCAAATGTAAATAAGTACTTTTTACGCAAATTCAATGAAGTTGTAAAACAAGAAACAGGCCAGAAATCTTTGGAACTAGGTTTTTGCAACCTGCATGTTGTTAGTAATGCATTTAAAAATTTTTTGACAAGCTTAAATATAGATTTTGACGAATTTGCTACTGATATGCATTACTTTTTAAAGAGTAGTGCTGCAAGACGAGAGGATTATAAATCTGTCGAGGATATAACATTGGTCACTGCCAAATTTCTTTTGCGTCATGTCAGCAACAGATGGTTAACCGTTGGTTCTGTAGCCCAGAGGCTCTTAGATTAATGGCTAAATATTACAGAATATTTTTTAAACTTCTTGCCATCTCAAAAAATATTTGAAAAACAACTGCGCAATTCGGCAAGGTATAAAAGAATTCACTGTTTCCTGAAAAATGAGCTTACTCCTTGCTATTTAGCATTAATTTCATTTTCACACCAAAATTTTGAAAAGTTTTCATTATGTTATCAGAGTGAAGAACCAAAAATACACCAGTTATATTCTGATTTAAATACTTTAATGAGGAATGTTATGGCTCAGTTTATCCAAGATGATGTTATAGCAGGGAAATTTGGAGAAGACCTAAAGAATGTAGATTTTAAAAACAAAAATTCATGGAAAAAACTAGGGGAGTTAGAAGTTGGTATGAAGACAAAAAATCTCCTCAGGAATGTTCAGGAGACCAGGCAGAAATTATTTCTCTTAGATGTAAGATCATCACTAATTGCAACCACAAAATATTTAAAGTCAAATTTGCCATTCTGCAATCAAAAGCTAAGAGACATAGAAGTTTTAAAGGTAAAAGAACCAAAGAAAGAGTCAACTCAACTTTCAGTCACTGAAGGACTTTCGGAAATAACCAGAATTTCAAGTGTTTTGCATCTTTCTGAGGAACAAATTGATAGAGTAAGAGAAGAGTGGAAACTTTTAAATTGCGATAAGCCAACTCTAGATGAACTAGTGAAATTTTCAGAGGAAGGGCATATTCCAGTGCGGATTGATCATTACTGGCGTAATATATTTAGTATTAAAGACTCTAGCGGAAAAGAAAAATACTCAAATCTTGCTAAACTCATAAAGTCAATTTTAGTTTTACCTCATGGTAATGCTGATGCAGAAAGGGGATTTTCGGTTAGCACTGCTCTGTTAAGGAAGGACAAGGCTAACTTAAAAGACTCAACTATAACATCATTAAGAATAGTTAAAGGGGCCATTAAACACTATGGATGTGTAAGTAAAGTTCCCATAACAAGAAATTTGTTAAATAGTGTTTGTGATTCACATAAATTTTATAAAGAGTATGTTGATAAGCTGAAGGAAGAAGAATAAAAAAAGGTAAAAGAAAGGAAGCAGAAAGAGAGGGAAAATAAGGAAAAGCAGCTAGAGAAAAAAAGAAAAGCTGAGTTTGATGACAAAATAAAAGAAAATGATGCAGAAATAAATAGGCTTAAAAAAGATAAAGAAGCCTCCCTAGCAGTTATTCAAGAGGGAACAGAAAGAATGAGAAAAGCTGTAGAAAAACAAAATACTGTTGAAATAGCAGTTGCCTCTAACTTGATCATCCAAGGTTCAGCTGAAATAAAGAAAACTGAAAGTAAATTAGTTGTGGTGGAAGCAGAAAAAGATAGACTAATCAGGAAAAGGTTAAAACAATAATATGAAAAAAGTAATTCAGTGAACAATTGTACATAGTTCTTGGTTTTCAATTACCTTTTAGGATATTATAGTTTAATGTGAAACCTGAAAACTTTACTGTGAAAATCGTGAATTGCTTCTGGTTCAACAGCATATTAATGTTCAAAGTGAAACTTGAATGTGGTAAAATATACTTGAATATGATAATAACACGTGAAAAGATAAGAACTGAACATTAGAAGTAAATCATACTTAAACTTTAGACATTAGACGTTATGCAAAAAATTTGGGTGTGAACTTCAACCATATATACTAATGGACTGCGCATTGGCAATAGCTGCATCAAAGCCGCCATGGCTCAAACATTGGGCACGTCATCATCAGACTCCAAATTTCGTGTACAAATGCTGTTATGATTACTAATTTACGCTGCAGAACTTCAGTGTTTTCGGTGTATTATGTGAATGCACCTCATATATAATGAAAACTCTTCAGGTAAGTTTACTTATGAGCTATATACATGCATGATCGTGTTGTTTACATTTTGTGATTTATAATGTGATGAACATTTGCGAAGAATTTGGAACATGCATTCCATTTTTTTTTTCTTAAGTTACTATATTTTTATATCAATAGCTGCAAGTTTCTGGTTAAGTAATTGAACTTTATTGACTTAGGTATTTAATTCGTTTCTTACCCATGAAAAATCATAGAACTTTTCTTTACTATATCGGTCAGAGCAACCATAAGCACAGCAGGAGTAACCCATCTTTTTGATTGTTGTCATGTGATTTTATGTTGGAGCCAGAAATTTTGATGTCATGCGCAGTCTATCAGTATATATGGTTGAAGGGTGTGAAGCAAACTCTTTACAATGTATACAAGTTGTTTTACTAGATGTATACAAATATACATCTAGTTTTTATTGAAATACACTCCTAAAATTTTCCTAAAATTTTTCTAAAAATTCCTAAAATTCCTAAAATTCTAACCTAAAATTTTCCAGAAGTATGCTATGATCCCTGGTATAGTCAAAACTCAAAATTTGAGTCAGATTTTCATTATTACTTAAGGGCCGGGGTCTCTTTTTCATAGAAATGCAGCAACCTCTTGCCCTTAGATGCTTTCGAAGATGGAACAAATCTCAGACAGTAACAAAAATGCCTTGGGATACTTTATATCTGCATGACTTCCTAACCACCAGCAAAGGCATCCTGTAAAACCCAGTGTTAATATTTCCGAATATTCAACTTCACAACAGTGTGTTTTTGTTTCTGTTTTTCAGAGATTCTTGACTGATGAAATCATTTCAGAATTGTAGTTTTAGATTTTTAGCTGTGTAAGCAACACATACAACTAGTTAACCAAAAGTTTATTCACCAATGTTACTGCTAAGAGTAATTGTGGTGACTTATTTTATGTGAAGGTTGCATATAACAAGTTTCATTAGAATTTATTTAAACTAGGATTCTGACATTGTGTAAGGTATAAAACATGTAAATAAACCTCCCTATAACACATCTCATATTTTTAATTTCTGTAGAATAATTAGTTACAGGCACATATCCAGGATCTTTGTTTGGGGTGGGGGAGTTCAAGTCTGAGCAAAATCTAAGAATAATTTATATATATATATTACAGCAGGATGTAAGGTCAGGTGACGCGTAACATCACAGCCTCTCCTTGACAAATGTCAACCCCGCCTTCTCGTGGTACATCCTGTTCCCACTAAAGGGCCTCTGACGACTGCCAATAGCGGTATAACTATACCATCGGGATTAGAGGAAATGCTATCCTACACTCACCAACCCGCTTGGCCAGCGTGGTGAGTTATGACCAAACCACTCCAAAATGACTCCACAACTTAAATCTTGGCCCTCAGTCTCCGGCAGCGGGAATGTACCTGGCCAAGGCAGCGGCCAGTGCGACATGAAGGCAGAGGGTGCTAAGAATCACCGGAGGACCGGACTAGGCTGCCATCTGATGCTGACCTTGGCTACGTATAATGGACGCTCCCTATCTTCTGATTCAAGGCTTCTTGAATTGGAAGAGGAACTACAAAGGATCAAGTGGGACATCGTCGGGCTAAGTGAGGTAAAGAGAAAAGGAGAAGATCTCATTGAACTGAAAAGTGGACATCTTCTACTATCGTGGGACTGATACTGGCAGAACTAGTGGTGTTGGATTTATAATAAACAAGAAACTGAAGGATAAAGTTGTAGAAGTTGAAAGTTCCTCTGACAGAGCTGCACGACTCGTTATCCAACTCTCGAGAAGATACCAGGCTCAGATTATTCAAACTTATGCACCCACCACAAGTCATCCTGAAGAAGAAATTGAAGAATTTTATGAGGAAATTCGTCATCTAAATAATAAAGGTAAGCAGCACTTAAAGATAATTATGGGAGATTTCAATGCAAAAATAGGGCAACGACAACAGAATGAAACTTCAGTAGGTAAATTCGGCCACTGCAACAGAAACCAGCATGGAAATACTCTCGTAGAGTTTGCAGAGGCAGAAGGGTTTTTCATCTTGAACTCCTTTTTCAAGAAAAAGCCACACAGGAAATGGACATGGAGACATCCAAATGGGACGACAAGTGAAATTGATTTTATTATGTGTAACAAAAAATTCGTCATAGAAGACTGCAGTGTGCTAAACAAGTTCAACACAGGTAGTGACCATAGATTGGTGAGATGTAAGATGCACCTCAACACTAAACTCGAACGTAGCAAGCTCATAAGACAAACAAAATGTATTGACATAACCAACCTTAAAAAACACCATAAAACCTTCAAGTTGGAACTGAAGAACATATTCTCTGCTTTAGAAGGCCTAACATCGGAAGAAGTGGATATTTCTGAAGTTAACAGAAAAGTAACCAAAGATCTTATAGAAACAGCAACAAAATTAGCTGGGTCTAAGAACAAGTTGCATGTGAACAAATTATCAGGAAAAACCAAAATGTTGATGCAAAAAAGAAGAGAGATTAGGACAACTAAAGAAGATGTGACTTCCAAAGTGGAATATATAGAGCTATGCAAGACAGTACGAAAAAGTATCACTGAAGACTTAAGGAAATTCAACTGTGAACTAGTAAGGAAAGCAATTGAAAACAACCAAAGCCTAAAGATAGCAAAGGGACATCTCAGTAAGGGAAGAAAACAGATTATGGCACTCGGAAAAGAAGATGGTTCTGTAGCAAGAAATAGAGGCAAAATTTTGACAAGAGTAAAAGATTTCTACTCCAAATTATATGAAAGGGATGGTACATGTACTCCAGACATCATGAAAGGTACCCGTACCAGAGTTCTTCCAGTCCTCTCAGCAGAAGTTACACATGCAATCAAGAACATGAAGCGGGGAAAAGCTCCAGGAGAAGATGGAATTACTGTAGACATCGTACAAGAAGCAAGTGGAGAAATCTAAACAGTACTCGCCCAAATTTTCACTCGATGCCTTAATGAAGGGAAGATTCCTGAGGATTGGAACAACGCTACAATGATCTTGCTACACAAAAAAGGTGACATTGAGGATCTCAGGAACTACAGACCTATCAGCCTCCTATCAGTGGTTTATAAAATCTTCACTAAAGTTCTTTCACACCGCTTAAAGGTGACACTGGACATGGCTCAACCGAGAGAACAAGCTGGATTCAAGAGTGGCTACAGCACAATAGATCATATCCATGTACTGAGAGAACTAATTGAAAGAGCGAGGGAATATGAACTTCCATTGTGCATGGCTTTTATCGATTATGAAAAAGCCTTCGATTCGGTGAAACCATCAGCAGTTACAATGGCCCTGAAATCCAGCGGTATTGAAGATGTGTACATTAATATTATTAATAACATCTATGAAAATGCTAGTGCAAAGATTCGGCTGTTTGAAAATACAACACACATAAAAATTGGAAAAGGAGTGAGACAAGGTGACACCATATCTCCGAAGCTCTTTAATGCCACATTGGAAAGTGTCTTTCAATCACTGAACTGGGAAAACAAAGGGATAAAGACTAATGAAGATTATCTAACCCACCTTCATTTTGCTGATGACATAGTCATTTTTGCAACTACCCCATCAGAGCTGCAGAGTATGATCCAGGAACTGGCTGACAAGAGTAAAGAAGTGGGATTAAAAGTGAACTTTCAGAAGACAAAAGTGATGTTCAATGCTTTTACAAGAAATGAAGATTTATTGATTGATGGAGAAAAGCTGGAGATAACGGACACATACGTTTATCTTGGACAGCAGATATCAAGTGAGGATCACATTGATGAAGAAATTAATCGGCGTACAAAACTTGCCTGGAGAGCTTTTGAAAGAAACAGCATAATTTTCAAGAGCAATATGCCATTATGTCTTAAAAGAAAAGTGTTTGATCAATGCATCCTCCCAGTGCTTACGCATGGTGCAGAGACGTGGACCTTAACTAAAAGAGACATACAAAGGCTGCAGACAACTCAAAGGAGCATGGAGAGGTGCATGCTTGGTGTAACCAGGAGAGATAAGAAGAGGAACTCGTGGATCCGAAAAATGACAAGAGTGGAAGACATCATGATCAGAGTTAAATCCCTGAAATGGCAATGGGCTGGACATACTGCCAGAAGGACAGACCATCGATGGACAGCCGAAATTTTAGATTGGATTCCAAGGGACAGGAAAAGATCCAGAAGAAGACCACATGGAAGATGGGTGGATGAAATTCAAAAGTATGTGGGAGGGACATGGAGGAGACAAGCACAAGACAGACTGTTGTGGAGGAAACTTGGGGAGACCTTCATCCAGCAGTGGATCGATAATGGTTGACAATGATGATGATGATGATGATGATATATTACAGCACACATAAAAATTGGAAAGGGAGTGAGACAAGGTGACACCATATCTTACAAGCTCTTTAATGCCTCATTGGAAAAAATGTCTTTCAATCACTGAACTGGGGAAACAAAGGGATAAAGATAAATGGAGATTATCTAACTCACCTTCGTTTTGCTGATGACATAGTCATTTTTGCAACTACCCCATCCGAGCTGCAAAGTATGATCCAGGAACTTGCTGACAAGAGTAAAGAAGTGGGAGAGTGATTCCGTATCAACTCAACATAATTTTAAGACATTTTTTACCTCACCATCTCAGATTTTAATGAAATTTGGTACATAGGTGGCCTCTATATAAATTAAGAAAAATACCAAATTTCATCGTCATATATCCACCGGTTTTGAAAATGCAGCTAATATGAAATGTCCCAAAAACACCCCAAAATTGGAAGATTGATATGTTTTTAAATTGTGATTGCAGCTCCCCTAATTAAGATAGATGGGAAAGGTATCTTTTTGTCGTATTTTTATGCTCTTTTATTTGATGTACAACACCATAGGGGTTAAGATAAAAAAAATTCAAATTTTCAAATTTAAATTTAAATTTTGAATATTTCAAAATGCGACGCTCCAAAAAATTTGAATTTTTTTTTAAAACAGTCTTTTTATGTTTGGTATTTGATTGTGTAAGTTGTAACTTGGGATGATTATGGGTTTACTTAAAGAGCTATATTAAAATTTAGCCTAACACAAGAGTTTAATGAAAAAAATAAAAAAAACATGTAAACTGAAAATAAATTTGGGCTAAATTTTAAAAAGTTTCATTAATAACAATAGATATAGTATTTTTGTTATTTAAAACCATTTATTTAAACAATGTTTTATTTTTAATTGATTTGTTTAAAATCTGAGACTACATGGGTTTAAAAATTATTAATTTCATTATTCAGAATTTGTAATAATTCACAATACAATGTAAAAAAATAAACAAACTTTAAAAAGTAATATCAATTACTGCTCAAGAAACAGATCAAAATAATAATAACATATGTCAGTGAATTGCTTACATTTATGCAAATTATATTCCTAATCTTAAACTTAGATCGTCACTTAAAGCAGAATCTCCTAAAATTTAAAAAAAAGTTGCATCATTGTTTTGAAGTGAAATCACACCTGTAGATCCTTGATATAATCTTTAAAAGCTTCAGTAGTTTGGTGTATTTCTGTTTCAGAGAGATTGTAGAGTCTTCCTGTCGGAGTCACAGGATTTACTTTACTCAAGATGTAACTTACAGGAAGCCATAATACATCTTGTGGGCTAGGGTAGGAAAAGGATGTAGATGAACCAGCTGGATGTAAAAAAGAGACCTTAACTTCATTCTCACTCTCTTCTTTTGCTAAAACATACGCTACCCACCAGTTGTTATCATAGATTATGGTTATGTAACCACTAATTTCTTTTATTTGCAGTCTGTCTTGTAATGCTGATACTTTTTCAGTAGCTGACATGTTTGATTCTGAGAACATCTTTACTTTTATTTTTGAATTACTCAATGGGATAGGAATAAAAGCATGAAGTTTCTGGGTACCTTGTATTGTTAGAGACTTGCTTAGGTGATTTTCCAAAAATTGGTCTGTTTCTATGTATTCTTCTTGACTTACATATGTAAAGTTTGCCACAAAAATGTCCTGAATTGCCCATTTGTACAACTGAAATGGTGTTTGAATTTGATTCTCGTATGGGCGTTGTGAGCTGGCTCAGGCAGCTAACCTTTTCACCGTTCCACCAACGTCATCACATGGCTCCTTCCCATGTGCTGTTGCTGAAAAATGCCATTCAGCATCAATGTTGAAGTCATCTTGATGGAAACATAAGTTTGTGAAATGTTTCCGATTTTTGTACTGGGCTGCAGACCCGTCAGAGAAATAGTAAATTTTTTTGACGCTGTTGTCACCAAACTTACTTTTCAAGAAGTTAAAAGTTTTTTTGGAAGCATTACAGTGCAATTGTGTTGTGCTCTAAACATTCAGAAATTACTACAAAACTTACATGTTCAGTCTTTTCTGTTTTGTAATAGATGACAAATGGGTGGACTGTGGCTTGCCCACTGGTCCAGTGATAGCTCTGTGCTTCATCTTGAAGAAGAAAACTATAATTTTCGGCAAAATGACAAATGACGAGAAATTTGAGGTTTTCCTTAGTACTACTATTCATAAAAGAGCTTTGCTGCTTAGCAATGAAGTCATGTCTGACCAAAGCAGACAGTTTTTCACAAAACAAATCAATAAAATGTGAAGTTGATTTTTCTAATGTCTCCAAGTTGCATCTATCAACTGTAATCCATTGGCGAAAAGTTAGTTTTTCAACCAAGTTCTCCTCAAAACCGCGTTCCATTACATTTCTTACTTCCTCATTCCCAGGACAGGCGGGACTTTTCCCCAAATGACAATCTATGGAAGCAGGGTTGCACAATACTCTTGCAAGACAATGTTTGTAGGAAGATAATTGTCCATTTGTTAGTGAACCAATTCTTGCATTTTCCATCATCAGTTTTACATTTTGTTGTGTGGTGCATACACATACTGTATGAGTACCACTAGACCCTGCCAGGACACAGTTTTTTGGTCTAAGCTCTGCGAATTTGGAAAACTGACTTTCGTGCCTGCAAATTTATCTTTGAATGACTTATAAGCTTCTGTCAAATTACATAAAATCAGCCTCTTTGACAATTTAACTTTATCTCTGTTTTCAGTCCTAACAGAAACACAATCTTTTATTCCAGGTAAAACCCGACTAATTTCATCACTTTGGTAAAACGATCGCACTACTTCAACTACTTCAGAAGAGAGACTCTTACCTGGTTTTCTATTAAGACTTTCCAAAATTCCTTTCTCCTTCAGAATTTTTTTTTATTGTCTTACCATATAATTAGGAGCATTGAACTCTTGCATGATTTTCCTAACACTCCATGACTCTGGTAAGCAAGTCAAAATCATCAACTGTTTATCTCTAGTGCAGTTAGAAAAATTACTTTTAAGATTGTCCATAAGAGAGTCATGAAGTATTTCATCCTTGTCATCAGATGACTCTTGAATATTTGTAAAAGCTTCCATTTCATAGCAGAACTGATTTTTTGAATTTTGGTTGAAGCATAACATTTAGATTTTAGCTTTTTCTTATTGACAGGTTTTTCACCCAACTCATGGAGCGAAGTATTCAGTGTTTCAATTACTTCTGACGTAGATGCAAATTTTTTGCCCATTTTCTCATCAGCACAGGTTTCATTTGCTTCTTGACTAATTTTTAAATTTTCAGCTGCTTTCTGCAAGAATCACAAATTTTAGTCTCTTTTGATAAGTCATCAAAATTTTCCAACATCAAGTCTGTCACATTTCTTAGCTTTTTTTTTATCCCTTACTCAATGGTCACTTTTTTTAAATGGATTGAAACATTGTATTACTGCATATCTTGTACTTTCCATTGTTGATTATTTGTGCATAAAATGTAAAATTCAAATAGTAAAATAACTGCCTCCCATTGCCTGTTCTTTTTATTTTTCCTAAAAAAATCCTGTACAGCTTCAATTTATAAAAGTCTAGTTTCAAAACTGAAAAGGATATACTTTATTCAATTTAAAGTTTTCAACCACAAAAGTTTCCAAACAGATATCACTTTCACTGCATGAAACACATATGATCACCATCAAAACCTAAAGCAGACTGAGAAACACATCTGATCACTATCAAAACCTAAAACAGACTGAGAAACACATCTGATCATCATCAAAACCTAAAGCAGACTGAGAAACACATCTGATCACCATCAAAACTTAAAGCAGACTGAGAAACACATCTGAAGACCATCAAAACCTAAAGCAGACTGAGAAACACATCTGATCACCATCAAAACCTAAAGCAGACTAAGGTCTGCAAGGTAGGTAGGAATGTTAGTTGCTGCTTGTTGGGTCTTGTTACCAATAATCTAAACAACAGAATCAGTTTTTCAAATCAGAACATGCAGAGTTTTGTCCAAAACAAAATGTAGCCTACAGTACAACTGCACAGTCTTTTATTTTCTTCTTCAAGAAGACGCTTTGACGTCTGCAAGTTCAAATGGAAATGGATGATGTCATCGCTCTTTCCACGTTATTTTTTAAACAACGCATAGCGACTGAAAAATTGTATTTCGGCACCGCTGGGATCGAACCCCAGAACTCTCGATAACTAGTAGAGTGCGTTCGAATTTACGCTACGGCGCCAACAATTCTCAGCGCCATGCGTGGTTTATCAGTCAGCATCTGACTACACGAACACGTATTGATGGTCTCAGCAACTGAGATGGCGTCATCTGGTGGCATTTAACGCAACAGCTATTTAATTGTAGCTGATAAATTCAAAGGGCGATAGAAATGGTTAATATATATCAAATACGTGGAGATAATGTAAATGGACGATGTCATCGCTCTTTCCACGTTATTTTTAAACAACGCATAGCGACTGAAAAATTGTATTTCGGCACCGCTGGGATCAAACCCCAGAACTCTCGATAACAGTCGAGTGCGTTCGAATTTACGCTACGGCGCCAACAATTCTCACCCCAGAACTCTCGATAACAGTCGAGTGCATTCGAATTTACGCTACGGCGCCAACAATTCTCATCGAGAGTTCTGGGGTTCGATCCCAGCAGTGCCGAAATACAATTTTTCAGTCGCTATGCGTTGTTTAAAATAACGTGGAAAGAGCGATGACATCGTCCATTTACATTATCTCCACGTATTTGATATATATTAACCATTTCTATCGCCCTTTGAATTTATCAGCTACAATTAAATAGCTGTTGCGTTAAATGCCACCAGATGACGCCATCTCAGTTGCTGAGACCATCAATACATATTCGTGTAGTCAGATGCTTACTGATAAAACCACGCATGGCACTGAGAATTGTTGGCGCCGTAGCGTAAATTCGAACGCACTCGACTAGTTATCGAGAGTTCTGGGGTTCGATCCCAGCGGTGCCGAAATACAATTTTTCAGTCGCTATGCGGTGTTTAAAAATAACGTGGAAAGAGCGATGACATCATCCGTTTACATTATCTCCACGCATTTGATATATATTAACCATTTCTATCGCCCTTTGAATTTATCAGCTACAATTAAATAGCTGTTGTGTTAAATGCCACCAGATGACGCCATCTCAGTTGCTGAGACCATCAATACGTATTCGTGTAGTCAGATGCTTACTGATAAACCACGCATGGCGCTGAGAATTGTTGGCGCCGTAGCGTAAATTCGAACGCACTCTGCTAGTTATCGAGAGTTCTGGGGTTCGATCCCAGCGGTGCCGAAATACAATTTTTCAGTCGCTATGCGTTGTTTAAAAAATAACGTGTAAAGAGCGATGACATCGTCCATTTACGTTATCTCCACGTATTTGATATATATTAACCGTCTGTAAGTTCTGTTTTACATGTTCTATAAAGTGGGTCATTTTATTTTGTTATATTGTATTGTGATTTATTACAAATTCTGAATAATGAAATTAATAAAAATTTTAAACCAATGTAGTCTCAGATTTTAAATAAATCAATTAAAAATAAAACATTGTTTAAATAAATGGTGTTAAATAACAAAAATACTATATCTATTGTTATTAATGAAACTTTTTAAAGATTTAGCCCAAATTTATTTTCAGTTGACATGTTTTTTTCATTTTTTTTTCATTAAACTCTTGTGTTAGGCTAAATTTGAATATAGCTTTTTAAGTACACCCATTATCAACCCAAGTTACAACTCACACAATCAAATACCAAATATATAAAGGTTGTTTAAAAAAATTAGAATTTTTTGGAGCGTTGCATTTTGAAAAATATAAAATTTTAATTTTAATTTTAAAATTTGAATTTTTAAATCTTAACCCCTATGGTGTTTGTACATCAAATAAAAGAGCATAAAAAATACTACAAAAAGATACCTTTCCCATCTCTCTATCTTAATTAGGGGAGCTGCAATCACAATTTAAAAACATATCAATCTTCCAATTTTGGGGTGTTTTTGGACATTTTATATAGCTGTATTTTCAAAACCAGCGGATATATGACGATGAAATTTGGTATTTTTTTAAATCTATATAGAGGCCACCCACCTATGTACCAAATTTCATTAAAATCTGAGATAGTCAAGTCAAGTCAAGTCACTGTGTTGAGGGTAATACCGAATGACCCGGGATTAAAAATGAACTTTCAGAAGACAAAAGTCATGTACAATGCCTTTACAAAATATATATATATATATATATATATATATATCATCATCATCATCATCAACCATTATCTATCCACTGTTGGATGAAGGTTTCCCCAAGTTTCTTCCACAACTGTCTGTCTTGAGCCACTCTCCTCCATATAGCTCCTTCCATCCACATCCCATGTGGTCTCCTTCTGGGTCTTTTTCTGTCCTTTGGAATCCAGTCTAAACTTTCACTTGTCCATCTGTGGTCCATTCTTCTGGCTACATGTCCAGCCCATTGCCATTTCAGGGCTTTTTTACTCTTATCATGATGTCTTCCACTCTGTCATTTTCGTTATCCAAGAGTTCTTCTTCTTATCTTTCTTGGTTACACCAAGTATGCATCTCTCCATGGTTCTTTAAGTTGTCTGCAGCCTTTGTATGTTTTTTAGTTAAAGTCCACATCTCTGCTCCATATGTTAGAACTGGAAGGATGCATTGATTAAACACTTTTCTTTTAAGACATAAAGGCATATTGCTCTTGAAAATTGTACTGTTTCTTCCAAAAGCTCTCCAACCAAATTTTATATGTCGATTAATTTCCTCATCAATGTGACCCTCACTTGATATCTGCTGTCCAAGGCAAATGTAGGTATCAGTTATCCAGTTTTTCCCCCATCAATCGATAAATCTTCATTTCTTGTAAAAGCATTGTACATCACTTTTGTCTTCTGAAAGTTCATTTTTAATCCCACTTCTTTACTATTGTCAGCAAGTTCCTGGATCATACTCTGCAGCTCTGAAGAGACAGTTGCAAAAATGACTATATCATCTGCAAAATGTAGATGAGTTAAATTATCTCCATTAATTTTTATCCTTTTGTTTTCCCAGTTCAATAATTGAAAGACATTTTGCACTGTGGTATTAAAGAGTTTGAGAGATATAGTGTCACCTTGTCTCACATCCTTTCCAGTTTTTGTTGGTGCTGCATCCTCAAATAGCTGAACCTCTGCATTTGCATTTTCATTGATGTTATTATTAATGCTAATGTAGGCATCTTCAATACCACAGGATTTCAAAGCCATTGTAACTGCTTATGGTTTCACAGAATCTTTTTTTTTTTTTTGATTGGAGGTTTAACGACCACCGTGAGCAACTCAATGGGCTATAAGCAGTCGCCCATTCCTAATTTAGGGCCACTGGTTCCAGGGAAGGGAGAGAGCCAGTGCCGTAAGACAAACACAACATCCATGCCTCACCGGGATTTGAACCTGGACCCCATTTGGTCGAATGATCAGAGGCCATTGCCTTAGACCACTGCGCCACCGGGGCGGCTTTCACAGAATCAAAGGCCTTTTTATAATCTATAAAAGCCATGCATAATGGGACTGCTGACCTTGGCTACATTTAATGGCTCAACCAAGAGAACAAGCTGGATTCAGGAGTAGCTACAGCACCATAGTTCAAATTCATGTACTGAGAGAACTAATTGAAAGAACAAAGGCATATAATATAATGTACATTATGCATGTGGCAGGTAAGTACAGTACATGGTCAATACAACTAGTCACTTACATATGGATATATTAGTACAGCATACCTGCCGCATGCATAATGTACATTATATTATGCCACGTCTCTTGGGAGAGGGGAAACCCTGGGATAATAGAGACAAATTTTCAAACTGACATAATAGAAATAAATAATAAATTAGGGTTGCTACTAGGTATAAATGACGAGACCAAATTCAAATTTACAGAAATATGTTAAACTGCCAATTTAAATTGCACAGAAACTTGCCTTGAAGATCATTCATAAGCAAACTGTTTTATATTCATCCATGAATTTTAAGAGAGGTAAGTCTTGAAAAAAAAACAATGACATTTTGGAACATTTGAATTTCCTTCCTTAATAAAAGCATAGAGACTTACAATTCTGAATTCATCTATCACAATAAAATTCGCATATGAGTGGAATAAAACTTCGACAGTCTGTCGTAGAGAATGTACTATGTCTTTTGCTTGAGAAACGAATAAAAGAGTAATACATGAAAACGAATAAAAGAGTAATAGATGAAGGTAGAAAATGTTTTCTGGAATTATATTTATTATATTTTCTAAGTGGTTGTAATAAAGTTAGAGCATCAATAAAATATTTTTTAAAATAACAAATAAATCAAAGCCATATTATTTATTTCTAATTGCTGGAGATCTAAAATTGCACATTACACTTCACACACAATTAAGGAATCATGCTAAACATTGAAAAGTGACACCAAAAATATCTTATTGAAATGAATTACAACTATAAAGACAAATTAGACATGACATACTTGCTGTTATTATGAAGTTTTTCATTGAATTTCCTTATTCGTGAAAAAATAGTATGGCATTTTTGGTAACAACTGCATTTTAACTTTACTTATGCAACTGATAATACTATCAAAGGCGAACTACTTCCTATTCAATGGCTTTGATACCACATCAGAGAAAATGACCTATGGGTCCAACACGCATTCTAAACTATAGTTCTGTTCCTTAAATCAAGATTTCCGACAGGTGTTGATCAGCTCACTCCTGGTTCACTCCACGCCACACTCCCCCCCCCTCCTTAGTGTGGCACTCAAAACTGCACTCAAAAGTGTGTGTGTGGGAGGGGGGGCTTTAAAGTTACATATCTGATTATCACTTCCTCTAAGGGTCTATTCGTAAAAATAATTTTGTGGACAATTATTTAAAAAATCCAGATTTTTTGTTGTTGGGTAATCTGGGGGGGGGGGGGGGGGGTCAGCCACTTCCCTTTCCTCCCCGTCCCTTAGATACATGCCTGATTAGTTATCCTGCTTTACTTAAAAAATAAAATTCTATAAGTTGGTCTTAAGATCTTTTGTTTGATGTTCCTGGTCCACGTTAAATGTCTGTATTAATTATTCATTCGCCTTCTAATTATTTCTTCAGTTGCTGCTTACCATCTTTGGTGAATCCCCAGATTGTGCGGGGATCCTAGAAGCAATCCTGCCAAATTGGCTTGGCAGTTAGTGTGTGAGTCTGGAGGAATTCAAGGCCGCTGTGGTGTAGCGGAAGCATATCCAGTGCGTAACTGGAAGACCCTGGGTTCGACTCCCGGTGGCAGCCAATGAGAATTTTTCCGTGACTCACTTATAAATGTGCAAAGAGCGAAGATTTTTTTGTTTGATGTTTCTGGTCCACATTAAATGTCTGTATTAATTATATGTTGGTTGCTGTATGAGAAAATAAGTAATATATACTGTATGTATATTATATACACTGCTGGCCACCCAAAATGCAACACAAAGAAGGACACGAGATAGCAAAGCCAGATTTACTGGACACATAACAACAGATACGAAGATGAAACGATTTAGCTTACAGGCCCGTGCGACTTGCAGAACACGCAGACATCAATAGCTCGTGTGGCCCCCATGGCTGGCAATAATGGCCGCTGCACGCTGCAGCATTGAACGAAAGAGGCTTTGGATGTGGGCTTCTGGTATGTTTGTCCAGGCTGCTTCCACATTATGCCACAGTTCATCAGGCGTAGCCGCGGGTGGTGCTTGCCAGGCCATTCGGTTGCCGATCAGCGACCAGACGTGTTCGACGGGCGACATATCGGGAGAACAGGCGGGCCACGGCAACAGTGACACCTGGTGGGCCATGAAGAATTGTTGCACGATGCGTGTTACGTGCAGGCGCACATTGTCCTGTTGAAACATGGCTGCTGGCAGGTCCTGCAGGTAAGGGAGGACTACAGGCTCCAGAACGTCAGAGATGTAGCGGTGGCTGTTGAGTGTACCGGCGATACGCACCAAAGAGGTGTGGGTGTCATATCCAATTGCGCCCCAAACCATAATGCCAGACGACGGACTGGTATGGCGATGCATAATGCAGGCGTCATACAGTGTCTTGCCGCGGTGCTGCCACACTCGGATCCGGCCATCATGGTGTTGCAGGCAGAAGCGGGATTCGTCAGAGAAGACAATGTCATACCATTCTGTAGTCCAGGTGCGGCGTTCAACGGTCCACTGCCGCTGCACTCGCTGGTGGTGTAACGTCAATGGTAATCTGAGCAATGGGCGCCGTGGGACAAGTCCCCGTTCCCGCAGACGACGTCGAACGGTACGTGCCGACACAGGTTGTTGCGCAACACACCCTAATTCCTGCGCTAATGTTCGTGACGTGGTGTTGCGAGCCATCAATGTCCGCTGCACAACATGCCGGTCCGCACGTTCGGTAGTGTGCCGCGTCTGCAGCAATCGCTCACGTCGGTCGGTTTGTCCATCCCTCCTGCACCCACCGAATTCATACTTGCCTCACTGTGGCTCGATGTCGTCCCACACGGGCGGCAGTGTCTTGGTACGATAAACCGCTGTCGCGATAAGCCACTATTTGTCCTCTGTCGAACTCCGAAACGTGCTGGAATGACTGCCGTATTCTGTGACGAGGCATCAGGAAGCTTCCCACACATAGGTCCGGCAGCACAACACACTTCCACTACTTACACCCCGCCTTCTGTGCACCCTTCTTATAGTGCTTCTCGGTGGAGTGCCAGGCGCACATGATTTGCATATGCCCTGCAATGCTAATCGTTTGCATGTCCTCTTGCAGGTAATGCATGCTGCAAATTTCACTCCAGTGGGATGCTTCCTTCTTGGTGTTGCATTTTGGGTGGCCAGCAGTGTATATAGTAGGTTCTGGTAGGTTTTTGCTTTCAAAACATGAGAATTTTTCATATTTTCAATAACAAGTTACATATATGACAAATAGGAGACACAAAAGGAATTACAGAATCTTCAAGTTGAATTAAAACGAAAAGAAATCATCACTGATTTCCTTCGATCAGAGAAAGAGAGGTTTGCGAGGAAGATGGAAGAGTTTGAAGGTTAGTAAAAAACAGTATTTTCTCTTGCAAATAAATGTTTATATGTTTTTCAAACAGACTGAAGTTCCATTAAAAAATATTTTTTTCCTTTAATCTGGAGGAACATACTTTTCTTAAAAACCAGCAATAATTAAACGAAAATGTTTAGTAGTACATAATAATACTCAGCAATCAGATTGAATTCATGTACTACAATCTGATTGCTGAGTGTAATGTACTTTTGAATTCCCCATGCATTTCAGAGGAATATTTTTTTCTTAATTTCTGTGGTCAATTTTTTTGCTATTTTTTCTTCTTTTCATTGAAGAAAAATATTAGATCAATGCAGGGGCAGGTTTAAGCATTACAGCACCCTGGGCCAAGAAAAATCACACGCCCCTAAGTAAACTTATTGTAAGAAATTTGAGGCTGATTAAAATTTCATATTTAAATTACATATGACATGTAGATTTTTTATCACACAAAGAATCAGCATATTCTCAAGAACAACCCAACCCTGTAAAATTTTTAGCACATGTATTATTTAAAACTGGGCATTGAAATAAGAATTTATAAATGTCGTTTTCTCACAAGTTTAATTTGCATAATTTTTAAACATCATTTCACAGTACATTTTTATATTTACAAATGAAATTGTTTTTTTTAACACACTTCTAAAACATTTGCCTGCAAAATTTTGGATTTAAATTTACAACGTATGCAATATCAATTTTGAAATTTTTAAAAAATATAATGATAGTGCTGCTACCATTGTTTATTGTATATCAATTAAGTGACTGAGACATAGAAGAAATGAATGAACATAACTTTTATATAGTAAAATTACTCACCGCTAAAAGATTTTTTTCTCTATTTCTTTGTGGCAAAATCCTCTACTATATTATCAAATGTTAATGTTTCTACAACGTTCGAATTAAGTGACAAAGTTGCCAATGCACTCGTTCTTTCTTGAGAACTAAATGTTCTCAAATAATTGTGGATGATTTTCAAAAAAGAAAAACTTCTTTCTCCAGAGACATTAGTGATGGGTATGCATAGGTAGATCCTTAGGATAACATCAATGTTCGGAAAAGTTGAATCCATTCTTTTTTCCCTAATCAGTTTCAACATATCCGCAACAGGAACACTAACACTTCAATCTGCCACTGCTTGTTTATCTAAATTATTCCAAAATTTCTGGAAATGAAGACATTCTTGTTCAAATTCTGGGCCTGAATCTTGAATGTAAACTGTCAGTAAATTTTTTGCCATTTGAGATACTGTTGTTTCATCAACATCGGATAAATTGCGTTAGAAACCCAAACATGCTCTCCACATCGGAATATGCATCTCGTCGACGTTTCAACTGCTGCACCAAGTTATCAATGATCATATGGAAAACGCATATTTGCCTATGTTCCTTTCCTGTGAAAACAGTTTCTTTATTGCCATTCATCTCTTGAAATTGTAGTTTTCTCCGATGGGTTCTAATAACATTTTTCTTATATTCGTCGCACTGAGACAAAAGTTTTCTATCTTCTTCATACTTATCAAATTTATTCCGGAGATCACTTAAATATTTAATAAGTGAATTGTACAGTTCTACAGCAACTGAAAGGTCAATATTCACTTTCTGCAGTGTTTTATTGCAACTATCAATTCTTTGTAAAATATCACTCCAAAGCTCTAAGAGAATGCCCATGTCTAACAAATTATCTTACTTCAAAATCCCTGTGCTTCTACTCTTGCTTCTAATTTTTCACCTGTGTTTTCTGCGAAGTCTTGAAGTGCATCTCTAATGCAGGAATAACTAGAGCGTAAGGCCTTGCATGCATCAACCCTTGCTGACCATCAGATAACATTTTGGGTACAAGAAGTGGCAATTGAGATCCAAATTCACTGTGGAGCTTATAACTATCTTGAAGACAATGCCACTATGTGATGGAGATGGCCAAAAGTTGTATATTTTCTGTATGAACATAAAAGAAGATGTAGCTTCAAGGCAGCATCCCGCTGCGGATTTCCCAACCAAATTAAGAGTGTGTGTTGTGCATGGAATATAGTAGGCTAAACTGTTATGACTTTTTAATCGAGCTTGGAGACCTGAATATTTACCAGACATATTTCTCGCATTGTTATAACTTTGGGTTCTGCAGTCTTTAGCATCTATTTTTAAATCTTGTAACAGCTTCAATAAAGCTATCTCCATGTCTTCTGCTTTATGACCAGTGTTGGGCAAGAAACAAATAAATCGCTCCACTGGTTGTCCATTTTTCAGAACATAACAAAAAATGACAGTGAACTGGTCAATTTTTGACAAATCTTGATTCTATAATAATAGAGTAATATTTGCTCGACTTCAACTCTTTAACTATTGCGTTAGTGACTGATAAGGCCATTAATGAAATGAATTCTTCACATACATCCTTTGAAAGGTATGAAACATTTCCACTTCCCTTATTTCCAAAATTTTTCAAATGTTGCTACAGAAAAGGGTCAAATTTTCCTATCAATTCAATGATACCTAGATAATTGCCATTATTATTATTCCCTAACTTGTCGTTCACTCCATTTCCACGGAATGCTAATCCACGGGAAGACAGAAATTTAATGACTTCGATAATCTGTAAAAGTACTGCTTTCCAATAATTTTTTCTCATTCATCAGTTGCTTAATTACAGCAGAATCAATTTTTCCACTATCTCTGCACGTGTTATGAAACACTTTACAGACTCTACATGCTCAAATGAAGCACTATGTGCTTCATAAGGTTTTCGTGTTTCCAATAATTGAAACCTATAGTTGAGAAAGAACTCCCTGGCTTTTCAAACAGTTTACATGGTAAACAAAAAACGCGTCCAGTTGACTCAGAATACAATAGCCATTCTCTTCTTTTAATTTCACCATTTTGAAGACGGTTATAAAATAATCCTTTTGAGGCAGATCTAAATCAATCACTCTAAGATCTTTTTGAAACTGTAAATTCTATTTTGTTTAAATTTTGATTTGGAGGATTTTTCGTAATATACATAATCAACAAATGAATCGTCTACTTTCCATTTAGCAGGATCTAATATCATATGATGTAACAAAAGTTTATTTCTTTCAATAGCTTGAAAATTTCCTCCAAGATTTGTGTTAGACTTACCTTTTTCATCATCACCATCGGAAGACTCACAAATTTGATCTTTGCCCTGAACCCTTAGTTCTTGTTCAGTTGGCTCCTTTACTTCGTCATCGGTAGATCTTGCAACCAAACACTGCATTTTCTTTTCACTTACTGTGTCATCTTCTGCTGGTTTAAAAAGTTTTTTAGTTTTGGTATTTTTTTAACAGTTGCCCTTCTTTTTCATTCTTTTTAAGCTTTCTTTTTCTATTTTCACATCCAGAAAACTTCGTAGTCAACATTTTCACTGATGGTGATGATTAATAGTAATGATTTTCCCCAAAAGAACAAAGCGAGAATGAAAACACACATGTAAACTGATGGGAGGGCAGAGGGGGATTTTTCGTAATATACATAATCAACAAATGAATCGTCTACTTTCCATTTAGCAGGATCTAATATCATATGATGTAACAAAAGTTTATTTCTTTCAACAGCTTGAAAATTTCCTTCAAGATTTGTGTTAGACTTATTTTTTTCATCATCACCATCGGAAGACTCACAAATTTGATCTTTGCCCTGAACCCTTAGTTCTTGTTCAGTTGGTTCCTTCACTTCTTCATCGGTAGATCTTGCAACCAAACACTGCATTTTCTTTTCACTTACTGTGTCATCTTCTGCTGGTTTAAAAAAGTTTTTTAGTTTTGGTATTTTTTTAACAGTTGCCCTTCTTTTTCATTCTTTTTAAGCTTTCTTTTTCTATTTTCGCATCCAGAAAACTTCGTAGTCAACATTTTCACTGATGGTGATGATTAATAGTAATGATTTTCCCCAAAAGAACAAAGCGAGAATGAAAACACACATGTTAACTGATGGGAGGGCAGAGGGGGAATCCCAAAGCAGGCAGCTGGAGTCATAAGCTGAATTGGAATGCATTCTAACCAGTACTCTGTCCTCTCTTGTCACCCACAATACCCTGGGGCCTTGACCTTGAATTCATGAGTCTGATTCCGGTCTTTCAACCAGTGGCAACTTTTGGGAAAAGGCAAGGGAGGCAGTGCCTCTTCAGAATTTTAAGACTCCTAGTTAGAATTATTCGTTTTGTTCATTCAGTACTTTTGGGTATAGGACAGCAAACGTTTATGCTAGTTAACTCTTTTGAATTAAATGTCGTCTATCATTCATTCAGTTTTAAATTGACGCTTTTCAAAAACAATCGGTAGCGCATAGTTGCGAATTGTGCTTAGCTTGCGATATCCGTTCTTGAGGCAGGAAGCAAACTGCCTCTCATACATTTTGCGCCAAACCTGTTTACTCTCACTGAATCAGTAGATACGAAGGTAGGCGGCTGTGGAACTCCCAACACAAAGAGCGCATGCGCACCGTGGACTTCCTGTGAGGCAGATGATATTTTGCCTCATAGGGAACAGCTGTTTCCCTGTAGGTGGCAGCTCCGCTGTATTCACTCTTCATTCTGACAGCTTCGAGCGTCATTACATAGCGTCTTCTTCCTAGTTGCTTTTCTTTCACACTGATGTTTGTGTAACTAATTTTATTTATGTTTTATGAAGAGTTGTTTATCAGACCATGGCCTCTGCTTCAAACATATCTAATATGGTGGATAGCTTACTGGAAAAGCCTTTCAGTAGAAGAGATTTTGAAGAAAAGAATCAAATTAAAAATGATGGTAAGCCTACACCTGAAATGAAAAAGATGACTTCAAAGGGCAAAACTTCAAACAGAGGTTTTAATATTGACTGGTACAGAAAAGAACGATGACTAACTGGTAGTGAATCAACGAACAAACTATATTGTTGGCCATGTTTGCTGTTTCCTGTGAGTGGCAATGAAATCTGGCAAGAGAAAGGCTTCAATGATTTGAAAAGTTTACCAACGTGGCTTTGGACAGGCACAAAAAGTGTAAAGATCACATTCTGGCAGTGGTTAAATTAGAATTGCTAGGCAAAACAAGGATAGACTACTCTCTCAATGAAGCGTAGAGAACAAGTGACTTACATCATAATGAAAAAGTAAAAAAGAATCGTGATGTAATGAAGAAGTTGATTGATATTACAACACTAATGGCGCGGCAGTAGCTCCCATTTCGTGGACAGGATGAGAGCGAAGTCTCTGAAAATAAGGGAAATTACCTCGAGATGATTGATTTACTCTCCAAGAGTGACGAAACATTGAGAGTGTTTATGGAGATTAGTACAACATTTTCAGGAACTTCAAAAACAATACAGAATGATTTAATCAAATCAGTTGCTCATATAATTAGGAATGAAATTAATGCAGATATTGAAAATGCCAAATTTTTTTCTTGGCAGATTGATGAAGTGACAGACATTAGCTCCCATGCACAAGTATCAATTATAGTTCAATTTGTGAAAGATGGAGTACCAGTAGAAAGATTTTTGGGATTTTTTGACGTAAGTTCTGATCGGTGTGCTACTTCGCTTAAGGAATTACTGGATCGTGAGCTGGAAAGATTTAGCTACAAAGAAAAACTAGTTGCACAGACATATGATGGTACAGCAGTGATGGCATCAGAGCTGAATGGATTGCCAGCAAAAGTGAAGTGTGATGCCCCTCAAGCATTATTTGTTCACTGCTACGCACACAGACTGAACTTAGTTTTGAGTAGAGTAGCATCAGTGTTGAAGGAATCACGTATTTTTTTTGCAAATTTAAATGCAATTTGTGCATTCTTTTCCAAATCGGCAAAGCGTGTTCATTTACTAGAATCTGTTGGTGGACCCAGACCACCTCGTGTATCTCAGACCAGGTGGAACTTCAAATCTCGTTCAATGTCTACCATAGCTGACCACAGGTGCCTGCTAATTGAAGTATTTGAAAAAAATTGAGGATGATTCCAACTATGATGATGAGACAATTCATGAAGCAGCAGGACTAAAACGGAGGCTCCAAGATTTTAATTTTGTTTTTCTTCTCTTCTCATATAAAAAAATATTTGATTTAACTGAGGTTTCTTTCTCTGTACTGCAATCAAATAGTTCCGATGTTACATTTTGTAACAAACGAATTACTGGCTTATGTGAAAAATTGTTGTATTTTTGAGATCAGAGACAGTTGGATGATCTCTATCATAACATGTGCAGTGAGGTTGGTTCTCCAAATAAAAGATTTAAAGGAAGCAATGATATTCCAGTCACCGGAGCCTTACATAAACAGGTTTTGTGTTGGTAAGTCATGTAAAACGTGCGTTTCTGGTAAAATTTTATAAATCTTTTCACGGGTCACGTTACTTATTTCATACTTCGCACATGAGAAAGTAAATAAAAAAAAATTATATTGTAAAAAAAATAGCATTAAATTGAATAAATTTATCATGAAAGAAATATGAGATTACACCATATAATACAAATTTTGAAGACGGCAATCCAATTTTTGGCGCAAATGTGACAAGGATGGTAAGTCTGATAATATCCGAAAACTTGAAAATTTTCATCGTCCTGGATCGGGACTCAAACCTGCATCTCCCAGATAGCGCCCGGGTATGCTAACCACTACACCACCCAGAACAACCAAGTTTCAAGTTTCCGATTAATTTGAATATAATCATCACAGGATTCGCTAGTCGAAGCAACCGGCATTCAAGTTTAGCAAATCTGTAGGTTAAGAATCCTATTTCGTGATTGCCCGGAATAGCAGATAAATCAAGAAAGAAATACGGGATAACACCATATAATACAAATTTTGAAGATGACAATCCGATTTTTGGCGTAAATGTGACAAGGGATGGTAAGTCAGATAATACGAAAACTTGAAAATTTTCGGATATTATCTGACTTACCATCCTTGTCACATTTACGCCAAAAATCAGATTGTCATCTTCAAAATTTGAATAAATTTATTTGAATCCAGGCTGAAAAGTAGTTTGCCTCCCCAGCAATTTTAGGTCATGGGCCGCCACTGCTTTCAACCCACATCCCAGGGCTGTCCTCATGCTCAGATTTTTCAGTGTCTTGTAAAAACTATGCGCCAGTGCAGCCCCCCCTCTAGCCCCTCACTCTTGTTCCTCGTTGTCTGTGAGCTCTGTAAAAGAAATGCTCGTCCTCTCCTCCCTCTTCTGACTTTTGACCTTGCCAGGAAGCAGGAAGAAATAACTTCCTGGGGGCTTCTGAGTCTTACTGAACCCACTTTCAAAATGAATTAATAATTCTAATAATTAAACACATTGAATGTACTAACACCATTTAATATTTTCGTATGCATTAAATATATTATACTACTCAGTTTATAATTTGTAGAAATGAAATATTCTATTTCATTCTCTTTTTGGGGGTGGTGGGGTGGGATGAGATAAAACGTATTGTGCCACACACATGTATTCTCAAAATTTTGGCGCCCCTCTATGTGCAGTGCCCTGGGCCATGGCCCAGGTTGGCCCAATATTAAACCTGCCCCTAGATCAGTGATATGAATTTTATTGTTAGATATCTTTTGGATTTGAGTGTTTGACTTTCATTTTGGCCTGTTTCAATTATTTTTCAGTAAAGTTAATGCAAGTTTTGTTAACTAGTTTTTTTTACTGTGTAGTCATAATCAGAAACATGCCACAAAGTAGTTTTATTTTTTAGGATGTGTGATTATTTTTGATGGTCTATGCCTGTTTTAAGTGTTGGAGGTGCTATGTTCATTGCTGTTGTTTTTCTTATAAAAGTCTACATAGAATGCATTTTGTGTTTCTACTGCTTATCTAGGGAATATTTAACAAGTTTGTAAAATCATGCAGTGCATTGATTATAATACGCTTTCCAACATACCAGAAATCATTACTCAAGTTATGAGGAAAATGGCTGTGGAATAAATCTCGCTCCTGTGCTCTGACCTTTGATCCCATTTCGATGATATTCAACAGAACCGGTTCAGTATACCTCCGAAATAACATGATAAAGTTTTGTCACAATGGAAGCATTTTTATGTAAGTTATGATGCATAAGAACTATGGAATAGATCCCGCTCCTGTGTCCTAACCTTTGACCCCATTTCGCCCATTTTCAATAGGATTCATCCCCAGGCAGGCCCCTACAACATACTAACATTTCATCCAAATCGAAGAATTTTTATGTAAGTTATGATGCATAATGGCGATGGAAGTGATTCCACTCCTATGTCCTGACCTTTGACCCCATTTCGCCCATTTTCAATAGGGTTCATCCCCATGTGGTCCCCTACAATATACTAAAATTTCATGGGAATCAAACCATTTTTATGCACGTTATGACACATAAGAGCAATGGAATGCATCCCGCTCCTATGTCCTGACCTTTGACCCCACTTCACCCATTTTCAATAGGGTTCATTCCCAGGTGGTCCCCTACCACATACTAAAATTTCATCGACATCGAACCATATTTACGCAAGTTAAGACGCATAAGGGCAGTGGAATGGATCCTGCTCCTATGGCGTGACCTTTGACCCTATTTCGTACATTTTCAATAGGGTTCGTCCCCAGGTGGTCCCCTACCACATACTAAAATTTCATCGAAATCGAACCATTTTATGCGAGTTATCGTGCCGACAGACGGACAAAGCTGGAGCATATACGCTGCTTCAACCTGCGGTTGGAAAGCGTAAAAAAGCAAGCCAGAAACTTAATGTCATGAAAAAATAAAATATTGCAGAAACTGGAATTTTGTAATCTGACAATTTAGAGTGAACTCTGATAAATATGCATGATGCATATATAAAAACACTGGGGCTATTCTGTGTTAAAAAATAATGTAATAAAAGCCATAATACTGAAATTTATTGTAATCTCTGGTAAGATATTACACATTTCACTAGTGTTCATCCTAGAAATTGAAACGGGCAGGGTAATTTGCTGAGAAAGGGCACATTTGTATAAAAAAAGGGCTCATTATGTGTCCAAAACTTTGCAAGATCTGAAAAAGGGCACTTTGTATCACGAAGGGGCACTTTGTGATGGCAAAACATATCTGAAAAAAAGGGACATATTATGTATGCATGAGGTCATAGTTTTAGAACTCTTGCCCCCTCCCGGAATAAACCTCTGACCCTGTTCTCATTCTAAACATATCATTACACACTTGGTGAAGTAGGAATATTTCAATAATGGGCTCTATGGTTTTTGTAATATATATATATATATATATATATATATATATATTTCTATTTAATATATTGTTGCATAAAAACCTAAGAATGTAAATTTAAAATAATTTCATTTTATTGAAGTGGTTTCGTTAACAACATTCATTTACTCAATAAGAATCAGATCTACTTTTCCCATTACATGAAGAATGTAATGACTTTTTTAGTTGCATATTCGTGGATAAAATGTAAAAGTAAATGCTTTTTACCATACTTCTAATCAATGGATTATTAAATACATGAAAACATACAGTGAAATTATTAGAAAATAATTTATTTTAACCAAATGGTTGAAATAAAAAAATTATTGTTGTTGCTTCCATCCAGTGTTTTTGTTGCTTAAAGTGAAAAAAATCAGCATTTAATTTGATGGCCAACAAATTGCCCTTATTTTCTAACTGGAGTTGAATTCACTGGTAACCAAGGTAAAAACATGAAATTAACCATTTCTTTTGAAATAGTCTCTGCTTCACAGAAACAGACTTCTATTCAATTTTATTGCAGTCCGAAAATGATTGTTTTATGCACAGATGATAATGTACCGGGATTTTCAGAATTTCAAATTGTTTTTACCAAGCTGCGTATTGCCCCTCCCCCATTTCTCTTTGTGATTATATTCTTATTTTTTATGTTTTTTCTGATCATATTCCTCGTTCTTAATATCTTGCGATTAGTGAAAAAGGTATTCAATATTAGAACAATTTTTTATAACAAAATACATGTTTTTCTATTTCTAACAGTCACTTCAAAACCAACTAATCATTATAGTAAACATTTTGTCCTCTCACTTTTTTAAAGCCAAATTCAATTTTAAAATTGGTACTTAATCTGTCCATGATGAAACCTGCCATTTCCATGACTCATAAAATTGTTATCATGGCAAAGTGTACATGCAGTATCGATTTTTGACATTTGATTTCACAATCCGTAGTAATTTTTTTTTTATATGCTGTATTAAAAGCAGAGCAAAAATATTTTTTGTTTAAATCAAAATTAATGTTCCAAAAACGCTGCGTGCACACCTTGCAAAAGAAACGTGGCTCAACAGGGAACGAAAGACAGCAACGAAAAGCTAAAGTTCCCATTTGAACTTCAATTCTTTTCTTAACAAAAGTAATGATTGCCCTTTTTTGTCTGTTGATAAGCAGGAAGAGACTAATCAATGGGAAATCATGTATTTTCAGAAAAACTTAATAAAATGCGAGCTGCTGATGTGTTCCAGCTAAAGTTCAGATGTCCATTGTCGTTAATCCTGCCCAAACTTCAGTGAGGAAAACAACCACCTCCCCCTTTCTTGAAAAGTGTATCTATAAATAGATTGCACCCACTTATTTACTGAGCAGAGAATATTTTTTTCCCGCGTGTAAGTTGGATGATAGAAAATGATCTTGCTAATGTATAGGAGGGTTTTGAAAAATGCAAATAAATTCTTTAGTAATGAAAAAATAATTTGACCACCAGACCGTCACAAGAGGCAAATTTTCCAGTTTGGCGAGTAAAGCAACTTTTTCTACCGGCCATTTGTTTTATCCAGTTGCCACACGGCTAGTGGTAACTACTAATTTTTATCTTTTCTTGAAACCAGGGTCCCTAAATTAAGGACGGGTGACTGCTTATAGCCGTTTGAGTTGCTCATGGTGGTCGTTAAACCCCCAAACGAAAAAAGAAAAAAAGGTTGCAATTTTCACACGATCACGTTAACCGTCAGGTTTTGCGGGTATTGTCTTCGAGCAAGACAATTACACGGGTGCATTTGTGACTGATGCTGTGATCGTGGGCCTGGCAAGTCGCAGAAAGGCAAGTGCAATACAAGATTAAGGGCAGGGTAAAAATTGGGGGAGAGCAGCTGGCATTTTTACCATCCAAATATAGGGCAGGGCAGATTTTAACGTGTCAAAAAAGGGCAGGGTGCTGCGTCCTGCTGAAATGGCCTAGGGGGAACACTATTTCACATTTTTCATTTTTATTAGTAATTTGGTATGTGCATGTACACCAAAATATTGCTTGACATGCCAACACACAATGTTATTGTGCATGTACAAATCAAACTATTAATGAATTAATGAATGTTATTTAAATCAAGGAAGGAAGAAATATTCCTCATTAATACATGGGAAATTGACAATATTAAAAGCAAACAGAATATAAATTCTGAATTTGCTTGTAACTCTTACTGGTCATCCATGTAACATCTCTCAGAAAACTTAAAATTCCATCGCCCTGGAGCGATGAAATCTTCCAAGTTTTCTGAGAGATGTTACATGGATGACCAGTAAGTGGTACAAGCAAATTCAGAATTTATGTTCTGTTTGCATTGAATATTCTGAATATTATTTGTTAAAACTTAGTTTAAAATAATTCAATTCCAAGATTAGTGTACCAACTGCAAATTAAAAATCACAAATGGTGAAAACTGCTGTCAAAGACTTACCTGATATGCTGAAAAAGCATTCCATAGAGACATGCAGCCAGAGTGCTTCCAGGTAGGAAAGGGCTGGCTGGCAGATAGGGCACACAATTTCAATTGTAAATAATAAAAATAATAATAATAATAACAATAATAATAAAAACATCATCATCAATAACAACATTATTATTATTATATTATTATAATCTTTTTTTTTAAGAGATTCCACCTCTTCCTGAGGTTTTTATTCTCCTCCTTCCGGGATGGGTACGACATACCAAGTCTGGGAAGTGATATTTCTTTCTCTCAGTTGTCCAGGAACTTCCTTATGAACCTACAAGTGTTCAGGATAGCTGCCTTCTGTAGTTCCAGGTAGGTGTTAGGTTGAAAGTCTGGTGTCTGTATAGAGCTGTGAATGGTCTTAGGTTCAACTCCTGTGGCTGATATTACTATGAGGATGATGGTAACGTTCTCCATATGCCACATTTCCTTGACTTCGTGTCGTTGGTCGTTATACTTTGACAGCTTCTCTCTGTGCATCTTCTGGATGTTGCATGTGTTGGGCACTGCTATGTCAATGAGGTATGCTGACTTCTCTTTGTCGATCAGGATGATGTCAGGCCGATTGTGGGGGATGGTCTTATCTATCTGTTCTGATCCTCTCTGTGCATCTTCTGGATGTTGCATGTGTTGGGCACTGCTATGTCAATGAGGTATGCTGACTTCTCTTTGTCGATCAGGATGATGTCAGGCCGATTGTGGGGGATGGTCTTATCTATCTGTTCTGATCGATCTGTCCCAGTACATCTTGTGGGTGTTGTTCTCTAGAAGCATTGTTAGCTTATACTTGTAGTAGGGGACAGGCTCAGTTGTAATGAAGTGGTGCTTTCTTGCCAGTTTCTGATGGACTATCTTGACTACTTGATTGTGCCTATTCTTGTACTCTGTTTGTATGGAGACTGTGCACCCTGCTGTGATATGTTGGATGGTCTCTGGTGCTTGATGGCATTGCTGACATGTGTGGATTTCCACTGAAGTGCCCTTCAGGATATACTTCCAGTACTTTCTGGTGTTTACAACTTGGTTTTGTATAGCCACCAGGAACCCTTCAGTCTCAGGGAAGAGTGATCCATTTGTTAGCCATGTATTGGAGGCAGTCTTATCCACATGGTTGGATTGCAGATTGTTGTAGTGCCTTCTGTGTAGGACTTTCTTCCTCCAAGCTTCTTTTGGCTTCCTCGTTACAATCTCAATGTTCTGAATAGAGAGGTCTAGGGCTGTGTACTTCTTGTCACTTTGGTTTATCGCTTGGTGAAGGGGCCCCTTGCTCTGATGGAAGTATTTTCTGAGACTGCTGATTTCTTTGTCTCAGTGTTCCAGGAGATCAATCATTCCCCATCTTCCTTCTGCCTGTCCAATGGTCAGCCTTTCTACTGCTGACTTTGGGTGGTGCTGGCATTGTAGTGCCTTCTGTGTAGGACTTTCTTGCCCCAATCTTCTTTTAGCTTCCTCATTCCAATCTCGATGTTCTGAGTAGAGAAGTCTAGGGCTGTGTACTTATTGTCACTCTGGTTTATCGCTTGGTGAAGGTGCCCCTTGCTCTGATGGAAGTATTTTCTGAGGCTGCTGATTTCTTTGTCTCTGTGTTCCAGGAGATCAATCATTCCCCATCTTCCTTCTGCCTGTCCAATGGTCAGCCTTTCTACTGCTGACTTCGGGTGGTGCTGGCGATGTTTAGTGAGGGTTGTCCTGGTATTGCACATTATTTCCTCAAGCTCTGTTGTGGTCCCCTTGATGATTCCGAAGGAATTCCTGAACACTAGAACTGCGTATGTGTTGACAGCCCTAGTGATATTGTGAGCATTGAGCTTGGTCTTTATTAGTCTCCTCAGCATTTGGTTGTATTTAGCGGCTAGATAGTTTTTGATTTCATTGTATTCTAGGCATTGTGTTTGAAGCATACCAAGGTACTTATAGGCTTCTTCTTCCTCCATAGCTGCGATCTGTTCTCCAGTCTTCAATTGGTAGCTACATGCACCATGCTTTCCTTGGTTCATACCTTGTGTCTGGCCTTTCTCTTGGCCGAATTCTATCCCGATGTCATTGCTAAAGCCCTCGGTGATCTGGATTAGCTGCTGGAGTTGGTTCTGCAATGATGCGTACAGCTTGATGTCATCCATGTACATGAGGCGGGAGAGCTTGTACTTATTGGTTTTGTTGCACTTGATGGTAAACCCATACTTGCTTTTGTTGAGCATGGTTGACAGCGGGTTGAGTGCTAGACAGAACTATAGTGGGCTAAGTGAATCTCTATGGAAGATGCCTCTCCTTGTGTGAATGGGCTAGGTCATTATGTTCTTGACTTTGATTGTTGTCTTCCACCCTGTCATGGCTGCCTTAAGGAAGTTGATGACTACAGGACTTATTCTGTAGATCTCAAGGACCTCTATCAGCCAGCTGTGGGGTACGGAATCTTAGGTTCATTCGTGTCAAATCAACACAATTTTAATATGAATTTTAACTCACCATCTCAGATTTCGATGAAACTTGGCACAGAGGTAGTCTACATATAGATGAAAAAAAAAACCTAATTTTATTAAAATGCGTCGGCCCATTTTGAAAATACAGCGATGTGAAGCTGTCAAAAATCGCCAAAAAACACCCCACTGCCATAATTTTAAATTGCTGTAGCAACTCTCCTAATTAAGCTAAAATGATGGGAGAGGTGTCATTTTGCAGCATTTTCCAAGAGCTTTCCTATGATATAGAACACAATATGGGTTTGAGATGAAAATTGTTTTTCAAATTTAAATTTAAATTTTTAATTTATCAAAAAGCGCATCTTCAGAAACTTTCAAAAAATTATATACAACACTTCACATTATTGTTAACTAATTCCCTAAGTATGAAAGTGTGACTGTCATAGGTTCACACCTTTATAAATTTTCAAAAACACATATTTCACTAAAAAAATGACATTTTTGTAAAATTTATAGATTTAAACAGAAATATACATAACTTACCTGTAAATAAAACTTCACTTTTTCATAAATTTATTTGTAATATATTTAAAATGTAACTAGTGACTATGGCAGGGTGATTATTCTATTAGAACTACTAAAAATATAAGTTTTTTATGAATACAATTGTTATCTGATAGCCATAATTATTAAAAGTTTTGGGTATATATAAAAAGTACAAATTGGGATAAAAAAATCTAATTGTTTATTCCAACTATCATAAATAGCAAATTGTAATTTTATTGGATCTGCTCAGACCCAGCTATGCCAGTTCAGGGTCAAGCCACATGTCTGGAACTGCCTGAGTCTGGAGCTGTTATGACTCAACTGGTTTAAACCACTTTAAACATGTTCCAACTGGTTTAAACCACAGGCAGACTGACCAGTCTTCTACTGATTTAGTGGCAGTTGGATGTGTATGTTGTTGGTGATTAATGTAGTGGTATACGTTTCTTTTTTAAATGTTAATATTTTGTGAGGTGTTGGTATTAGTGAAAAAAAAATATTTTCAAAGTTGTTACTCATTATTTCAGTATATTTTCTTAGTGTTCTCTTGAGAAACATTTCTATGTTTTAACTGAGATCTGTGTGATATTATACAATAGAGAAAGAAAGATATTGGACACTATAATGTTGCAATCCTTTAAAAAAACATCATCATTCTGTGAAAAACATAAAGAGACTAAGAAATGTGCCTGAATGGATGTGTGATATGTTTCCTGATATGATGCCAAAGATATCAAAAATTTGTGATAATTGTAGGAAGCAGATTGGTTCATTGAAAAATATGCAAGAAAATAATGATTGCAGTTCAGATGATGATGATGAAACAAGCTATGATCCTCCACCTTCAGCTGTTCTGGAAACACTAAATAAATCTCTTCAGGAATTAGGAGAGTCCCCTGTACGTTGTCCAAATCTTCAGATGAAGCAGTATTCAACCAAAAAAT